>JAGFMF010011715.1:1454443-1511775 GCA_019455555.1 Galemys pyrenaicus | reverse complement strand
CCCTCCCTGGCCGGCAGCAGGGATTGAACTCGTGCTGCAGTGGCTGCTGTTTGCTTCATAGTGCGTTGCTTAACCCACTGCGCCACCAGGGAGGCCCAACAGCTGCATTTTCACTGTGACTCTTGGGTAGAATCATTTCATTTTTTTTCACTTTTGCCATGCAGATGAACTCTGGTGGCCCATAGTCTGCATTCAATGCCAGTACACAAATTCCCAAGTCTCATCTCTTCCTTTAAAAAGTTCAGTGTTTATGAATTTATTATACAGTATGTTCAAAAGCACTATTTGAGTAGCATTAACTAAGATCAGAAAAAATCATAAACTCAAAGTGGGAGATATGTGTCAGTTAGGGTTAGGTGCAGCTGCACGGGCCTCATTATTTTCTAGTGCTTATTCTTTTGCTATCTTATCATTTAAAGAGCCTCCAAAAGAGAGAAAGATGTTTCTGTAGAAGGAGAGAGACGTTCTTGGTAAAATGGCATGTATTCAGGAAGCAGAGGGCAGCTGCAAATGCAAAGCACCTCTGACAGTTCCCTGTGTGAGATCTTTTATTAACTTGCCCCTCAAATTAATTGCTTGATAGGTGACCAAGATAAAATCCTGGGGTTCTGGGATCAAACCTACCTTTGAACCTAGTTCTACTCGTCAAGATAGAAGTCCTGCCAATACTAGTCACTAGCCGTCTCCCGGCTACCCCCGTCTTCCTATTGCCCTAGCGCTTTGCTGTTATTACTGTATGCTTACCACACATGGCTTCTTGCCTGTTACTCTGTTTCCAGCTCACATTTTCCATTTCACATCTGACATTAACATGGCTGTTTAGACCCAGCAAGAAGCGCAGGAAAAGACAAAGGAATTATAGCTATTAGCAAGGAAGGCACGGTTATTCTGGAGCCAGTGTAATTGGTTATTAGAAACATTACTTTGTCTGTGTGGGAATTACTGAGCATTCAGTTAGGCACCAATATCCAAAGCAGTCAGCCACTTGGAGCCCCGCACACGTGGTCCCTGTCCTTGGCCTGCTGGCGAGGAGGCACGGCCCCGAGGGCTCTACGGACTGAGTAGACTCTGGTTCTTCTAACCCGCAGATTCAGATCTGAGGGACCCTGCCTCACCCAGCCTCCGAGCAGTTCCAGGGCCTGGGACCAAGCAGCCATTCTCTGTCCTGGCCTCACTTGACCTCTGCCTCCTTGGCTGGAGCACACTGCCTGCAGTGTCTGTGCATGGAAACCTTCGTTCTCCCAGTGACCGGCTCGGGCTCTGTGCTGCTTGGCCATTGGCCTTCTATTCGGGATCCAAGAGTTTGACCTCCGTGGAGGCTTCAGAACTTTCTTTTCAAACTTACTCTCAGATTTTTAAAAGTCAGACAACCAAAGTGAAAGCACACACATAGAGAAGGTGACTCAAGGGCAAGTGGAGAATGAGATGATGAGGCCGACCTTCGGCTGGTAGCAACATTCTCAGGCCCCATGGCTGCCAGTGGGTCATGTTCAGCTGTGAACTTCCTGGATTCAGAACCAAGTAAAAGGAAGGAAAGGAAACGCCAAGGTTCTCTGTAGGGTCTGCTTTTCAATTAATCGGCTTGCAGATTTTTTTCCCCTTACCTCTGTTGATAAGATATAACACGATAGGATCTGTTGGAGGTGCTGTGGGCTTTTCCAGACCTTAGGGGAACTGGGAAGCAATGATCAAAGGCAATTAGATGTACAAGGACTGAGAGGGAGGGACGCAGGATTCCCTGGAAGGCATTTCCTACCAAAGTGTAAAATGGTGGTTGTGGGGGGGGGGGGGGGGGGGGGGGGGGGNGGGCAGGTGGTGAACAGAAACACAAAGACAGAAAGAAGAGAGAGACAGAGATAGAGACAGGTGTGCTGCGTGCTGAGAAGATATCACAGGGAAGGGGCGGGGCTGTTATGGAAGAGGCCTCTAGAGAGAACATGTGTGGCTGGGGAGAGACAGACAACCATGGAGGGGGAGCAAGAGAGAGAGAAAGGGGGAGGGAGGGAAGGAAGGAGGAAGGGAGAGAGTGTGTATGAGAGCGCACAGGCACACCTGTGGAGAAGGCTGGCTGATACCTGGCAGGTGGGGGGAACAGGAGGGGCCTGAGAGTTGCCACTTCAGACTCCCGGAGTTGATCAAGAGTCCAGGGTTAAGTTGGAGATCAGGAGACTCTGTCTTTCCACTTTGGAGCCACTTCTCTGTGGAAGCCAAAAGTGTCCCTGTGCCTCTGGGCAGCCTGGGAAAAGGACCCACAGGCGGTGACTCTGAGGACTAGGTTAGGTGCTGACTGGGGCCATAGCCCCTCCTGCCAGACTTGAGGCCACTTATTCCAGGAAGGCCAAGTGTTCATTAAGTGGGGATTTGCGACTTTCCAGCAAAGGACATGTTTGGACACAAAGCAGGCCTGTTGGCAGGAGGGGAGAGACTGTTTACCCCATCCTCCAAGCCCTCCCTCCTGCGGCCTGGGAGCAGAAACCTGACTTCCTTGTTTGGCCAGGCAGTGAGCTGGGAGCAGCCTGCGACCCTTGGATCTGTCCAGTCTCCTCAGGCAGGATCCCAAGACTAGGGCGGAGGAGAGAACAGAACATGTAAGCAGCACAGGCACACAGGTGAGGTCCTTGGGGTCACGGAAGCCAGGACACCAGAGCCTCTTCTAGCAAGTGGTGGTGGCTGCCAGGCCAGGGAGCTGGGGATCCACCTGGGGGGTGCCCAGCACGCACCTTAATGCTATGAAGGGCACAGCAGAAATGGGCCACACTCCGTAAGGGTGACTTTGTGCAACTAATTCCAACCCCCTTATCCCCACATGGACAAAGAAGGTGAATTTCCTTGTGGTATTCATGACTTAAAAAAAATGGTTTGAGGGATACATTTCAGTAAAAGCTGTTATTAAAAAAATAATAAAGTAACACTAGGAAGTTCCTTGCGGTGGGACATGGAATGTTGTACTTACTCACCCCCCGCCTCTTTCCCTCCCTCTACCCACCTCATCTTCTTTTCCCTTCCCTCCCCCTCGCCCTTTCTGCTCCAGCTCAGTTGCCTTCTTGTTACTTCTGGAAGCTGGGACCCGGTCCCAGAGGGGCCTGTTTGTAGGACAAAGAACAGGATGGACACAGCGTCAGTGCTCACGGGAAAGATGCCAATTTCGTTTTGAGCTGTGCATTTCAAGCAGACGTCACCCCACAGCAGTGATGGGCTTCTGGGGACGGGGCTGGACTGCTCTGCATGCAGTGTTGAGGAGGCAGTCTTTCCTGCGCATTCGCGGGGCTGAGAACGCATCAGCTTTGGGTTAGGAGGCAACTGATAGGAATCTAGATGCTTTGTCTTTGCTCTGTACCCTGGCCAACTAAGGTTCGAAAATTGAAATTATATTCATATGTGGTGGCGTAATTTCAAGTTAATAAGTTTGATAGAAATGATACCTTGACTGGAACAGAGAGGCAGCAACATCCCAAGCAGGTGGTGGGGTGTCCCTAATTTCTGGTGACTGGGTAAGTACCTGTCTGCATGTCAGGCTCGCTGGGCACACTGTCTCCTTCTGAACACCACGCCATGCTGTGAACTTGAAAAAGTCACTGTTTTTCACTATGGTCAGAGAAAGGAGGGTGTGTATGTGTGTGTGTGTGTGTGTGTGATTTTTTTTTAAGATTTATTTTAATATATTATTAAAAATAACCATTTGGAATTTGTTTCATCCTTCATCAAAAGTGGAATTTCATTTGAACAAGATTCTCCAAGTCATTCTTGTACATAATAAAGCACTGTCATCATGTTATGCTGATTAAGAAATGACCTAAGTTTTTACGTAATTTTACGTAAGGACCTAGTCTTTACGTAATAGTACTTTGCACCCCCTTTGTGCAGCCTCTGAGGAGTCTTCCTCTGACACACACACCAGCCTCTGAGATGTGCTTTATCCAGCGTCACCACACGATGGCGCCAAAACCCTACTTTCTTTCTAGTTGTGAACCTGAGCGTTGACAACAGGGATGTTAATTCCAGATAAAAATTAGAGGAATATTTAATACCTTTCAACAAGTTTCAAGTACACATTATGGTATAATTAGCCACAGTCAGTGCTTACTCATCTTATCATGGAAAATTTGCAGCCTCTGACCAACAATTATACCTCATTGAAAAATTAGAAGAGAATGCTTTCCTCAAAGAATAGATTTGTAGATCTCCCTGGATTTTCTTGAACAGGATCCTGTGAGGCAATAGGCCTTTTGTTCCTTTCAATCAGTACGGTGTACTTCCCATACATGGTATGGCTTTATAAATAAATAGTAACCAACTTTGAGTATTTATTGTTTATTTTAGGGTGCCAACATTTAAAGAACTGCCCTGAGCTCTGTATTTTATGATGACTGTCTGCCTCCAGATCCAAAAGTGAAGTCTTTTTGTATGTTTCGGGAATCAAATTAGGACAATATAGGTTTGATTTTTTTATCTTATCTTAGAATCCTTCCTGTTTCCTTTTTTACAGATTTATTGAGGCATAATTGATAAAGGCCAAAATGCACATGTTTTAAACCTACAAATGAGTGAGTTCTGATCTATCCACACACAGCTGAAACACAGACCACCATCAAGAACATTGCCATAAAAAAAAAAAAAAAAAAAAGAACATTGCCATATCCCTCACCCCAAGATTCCTGTGCTCTCTTTCCTTTACTCCTACTAACCTCTCAAAAATGCTGAGGTCACTATACATTTATTTGCACTTTTTAGAATTTTATATATTTGGAATATTATACTGGGTACTGTTATTTCTTACTGAGTATTATGGCCTTTCTTACTGAGCATTATGAGATTTAGCTCATTTCTTTATTACAAAACAGTTTTCCATTGTGTAGAGCATGCTTTGTGCATCCATTTACTTGTGGGTAAAATTTGAGTCTTTCTAGGTTTATTCGTTACAAATAAAGCTGCAGTCAGGACTGATGTACAGGATTTATGTAGGGATATTTTATTTCTTTGGGTGATGACTTGGAAGGAGAGTGACTGATTTACATGAAAGTATATGTTTAATTTTTAAAGACACTGTCACACTCTTTCCCAAAGCAGTATTTTACATTTCTACATATGATAAGTGAGAGTTCAGTGATTCCTCTTCTCACCAACATTTGCTCAGATCAGTTTTTTAAAATGCAGCTACCTTTGGGGGCATACTCCTTTGAATTGTGTCTCCTGGGCCTCCTTTGTGGCACAGGGGTTAAGTCTCAGCACTGTGAAGCTATCCACAGCCACTGCAGCACTTGTTCAATCCCCGGCCAGGGAGCTGACCCACATGGTGCACAGACCTCTCCTGTCTTGCCTGCTGCTCCCCTCAGCAGTGTAATTCAGTAGATCCACCTGTTCTGCTCCCTCTTTGTCTCTGGTGAATCCTTTCACCCCCACACCTTTGACTTGTACCCCAGTTCTTGATACATAAATAAATAAATCTTTAAAAAATAAAATATACTATTTGAAAGTCATTGTTTCAAGTCATTTGTTTGAAAGATTAAACTATTTCCACTGAACCACCTTTGTGAAAATCAGTTGACAACGCAGTGTGCATTCTCTGCATTAATCTGAATCAATCCTTCCCCCAATCTTACATGAGATTATGTTTTAAAAATCTTATTTATATTAGGATTTATAGAAAGCACTTAAATTAAGTATTGTGTGTCTCACTCTCTGTGTTTAACTGTATCATACAATATTTTGAACTTATCACAGTACAAAGTTACTCAGGAAATTTGGCATTTGTTTATGTTGTATGTTTTCCTTGACTGACTTTGTTCCTTTATGGTTTACTCCAGGAAAGTTGCATTTCACGGAATCTTAAATCCTATTTACTGAGATACACCACTATTCTATGTCCCGACCAGAGAAAGAAGAAAGATTCGGAAATTACATCTTTACGTATCAGCAATCAGATGTGTTTTCTTTGTTTTGGCTCTTGGAGAGAACTTGGGGTTCAGAATGTCTGAAACGCCTGGCACTTGGTGTGTGTAGTCTAGTCGTTTTGGGTTCAGGTACTGTAGCCCTGTTTGCCCGGACTTTCCCATGCCCCCTTCCAATAGGTTCTCTGCTTATCACATGACAGATTTGTCAGCCTTAGAGTTAAAAAGAAACAGATGATGTCCCAGGGAGTTTAGCTTTATGTTACTGTGAACAGCTGAGCGTTACTGAACACATGCTGTGTGAAAGGCACTGGACTGAATGATGTATGTGTCTGATCTCACCGAGCCCTCGTAACCCCTGATAATGTTGGGCTCCGGGACCCACATTTATCACTGAGGAAGCTGTTTCTCAGAGAGGCCACCAACATTCAGGTGGTCACACAGGAGTGATGGAGGAGCTGGGGTTAGAACCTGCATAGCCTGGCTGCAGAGCCAAACCCTCATCCACCAGGAAACAGCCAGTAGGGGCAAGAGGGCACAGGGCAGGTTCTCTATGTTTCGGGCAGACGGGTAAAGGAGGAGTTCTGGAGCCCTTGGTGGCTTTTATTAATCGTTCTACATCATTCATAGTGAGTGTAGCGGCAGGAAGGAGGCACAGGGCATGTTCCAGATGGTTCTTAGCAGACAGAGAGTAAAGGAAGGAGTCTTGGTACCCTCGGTGGCATTTAGGCTTTTTATTGTCAGAGGCGACCAGGTACATGGCAGGCAGGGGTACCGGGGGGCCAGGAGGCTGGCAGGCCTCCCAGCCCCCGGCACATCCCACCCTCTTGACTGCTTTGATGCTGCTCATTGGTCTTGCTGCTGCTTGTTCATATGGGCGTCCTCATGACAACACCCTTATATGCCCATGTCCAAACAAAGGTGCGCCCTCCTGCGCATGCCCACTTAGGCATGTGTGCAGAACTGCAGGTGTCCATCATTACACCAATGGCGGGACAGTGGAAAAGCCTGAGACTTTTCTCAGACCCTACATTGACCTTGTACGGTCAGCCCCTCTCAGGATCAGCAAATTCCTGGAGATGGTTTGGTGTTTGCACCAGACTGAACCTTTCAATGCAAACTGACAAATCTAGTGTCTGCACCCTAAATGCCTCCTCTGTGAAGCCCGTATCTGCCCGGGGCCTTTGCTCTTCCCCTAACTGCCCAGATCCAGTATGTAGCCATTGAGAACAGTCCCAAACCCAGAACCCACTAAAATTATTCAAGCCAGATAATCTAGGCTTGCTCACCTGCTTCTCTGGTTTCTTCCCAAGGAGACCACAAGAAAAGGCTCAAGTCCACATTCCTCTCCCCACTTCTGCCTCTCGGTTGTCCCTGTGCTCCCCCAAATTGCCCTGCACTGCTGGGCAGGTAACCACTCCTGGGAATGGCAAGTAACCAACTATGGTTCAGTGGCATTATCTCCTAATCTGGGGAGGCCTAAGTAGCATAAGGCTACATTTAAAATATTTCTCTAGAAAATATTATTTTCTTTGCAAAGGACGTACGTGCACACCAGACTAGGATGGTGTGTGTGACATGTTCTGTATGATGTGAGAGTGTGGATATCTGTAAAGTGTTTAATTCAAAGGGAAATCATTAAAACCAAAATTATATAACTGTATCTTAGACTCCAAAACATTTACTTTGAGAGTGAATTGATTCATTACCACTTAGGGGTATATAGGCATTACATCTATATAAAATATTTTCCTTTAGCAGGAAATAATTTACACAGTCACAAATTTGCACTATTAAATGCATAGTATCAGTTACTTGCAAAAATAGAACAATTTTTTTTCCAGAATCCTAAATTTCAAATCTGTTGAAAACTCCCCCTGCTTTTGAAGGGGACCGCTAACCAGCACAGATGGTGTCCTTTTAAACAGTAGTTATCCATCATGGTGTGGGCTGCGGATACACATTATTGCTAAAGCAGTAATGTCACAGAGATCCTCTACTGAATAGTTCTCATTATACATCTGGTCAGTCAATATATGAATATAATCATTACGTCTCAGATGTTTTATGATCATTTTTAACCCACATGACATTGAGCTTGAAATGATTGAACAGCAATGTGCTTGATTAGTACCAGTGTCTGTGTTTGTGTGTGTGTGTGTGTATGTGCACAATAGCATGAGAGAGTGAGACAGAGAATTGGTATTTGCACATATATATGTCATATCATAGTGCTTCACAAACAAAGGATTTACTTTTCAATTCCTCTTCTAGGTGGGAAGTGACTTTCTTATAAAAATAAGTCTCCAACCCCACCCTCGTTACCATAGCAGAAAGAAGAAAACTAATTCCCCAAGGGAACAGAGAGAGTACACTCAGATTAGAGATGTGTCATTTCTACAAGCCATACCCAAAATCTTCTAGAACATATGGGAGGAAAATCCACTTAGCTTAAATCAACTGGATATAAAGACTAAATTTGGAATAGGTTTATAAGCAAAGGCTAAAATGTGGGCCAGGATTTCTAAAGCAGGAGTAGATAGTGAGGGTGGACCTGAGAATTAAGTGGAATCACCAGAAAATGTTCCTGGAGTAACAGTAGGAAGAATGACCAGTTCTTTATGATAAAGGAGAGAGTGAAGAGAATCAAGATCTGGTTTGTATCTTTATGGCTTAGCTTCTATTGAGTGCTTTGATAATTTGCTTTCATTTTCATGAACTGCTTTAGCTATGCTGGGTTAACATTATCCACGAGTGAAGAAGTTGGTGTCAAAGAATATAAAACATCGAATTAAAATCCCCCTGAAAAAAATGTGATTTTAGGACAATGGTTTCTGTTTTAGGACATTGTGTTGTGTAGATATATATTATTTTTCAAGTCTTCATTACTTAATTCCAAGTGCTTCTCTTGATCTAATGAAGGCTTTGTCTGTTTTAGATGAATATGAATTATTACTCCGAGCTCTTTGTAAAAGCTCTTTAAGATGATGGTGAATCATAATATCCTTTGGAAATAAAGTCCCATGTTTACAAAAAAATTTGATCCATTAAATATTAATATGGACAAGGGGACAGATTCCTCAAATTCATAAAAAAATGACTTGATTTAAAACCACACACCCGCGGCCTCCCTTGTGCCTCAAGTGGTTGAGTGCTGCTCTGTGGATCTTCCATAGCCACTACAGTGCAAGTTCGATTCCCAGCCATGGAGGAAACCCACATGGCACAGCAGACCTCTCCTGGCTCATCAACTGCTCCCCTCAGCAGTGAATTTCAATACATCTGCTCTGGGCTCTGTCTCTGGTGAATCCTCTCATCACACCGCCCGGCACCTCTGGCCTGTACCCCAGCTCTTGTATGCATAAATAAATAAAATCTTTTTAAAAAATCTAAATTAAAAAATAAAACCACATACCCACAATGTCCCAATGAGTCTGAGGGTAAGGAAATGATGAGGTTCTATGTCATCAGTAAGAACACAGGGAATTTTGAACTATTAATTTTAGTTCAGTATAATTTTGGAAAAGGGAAGTTGAGACTGAACATTGAATGCCCATGTTCTCAGCTGTAACTATTTTAGTCCCAGTGAGAAAATGAAATTCAAGGGAAAACAATCAGAGAATAATATTCTAATATTTCCTAATCCTTAGGGTAATGGGGTCATTTTGACTCATTCCACTCCTTCAGATTCTTCAAATTCTCTTATGAAACCAAAAATCTATTTAAAAATTACATAGTAGTAGAGAGGAACTTCCAACTTATTTCTTAACTTATTCTTAACTGTTTCTTATTTTCTACTTTTTTGAATAAGAATGACTTGTATATTTGACCTTAAATAATTAAGATTCTTTTCTAAAAATCTGCCATACTTATTTAATCCAGAAAATAATTTATTTCTTTAAAGTACCTTTTCACAAGATACAGTTGTGCTTTGGAACATGGGGCTGTATCTTTTATAGAGGGCAAAAAGCAAGGTCATGATCTTATTCTCTTCTGTATAATTTTTATTTTCCTCCCACATTGGTTCAGCTTAGAGACTGCGTTCAACATAATTTGTGCAGACCCTGATATAATTCAGAACAACGTTGGTCAGTTCCCGGAGCTTGCATTAAAGTAGCTGGGAAGTGGCAAGCTCTAGGTCTGTAGGAAACCAGGCAGTTTGCAATACTTTGTTACATACCTGCAAGGCTGCTCTCCAGTAGTCCTAGGCCCTCCCTTCCCAGGACAGAGATTAGGGCACTGGGCAGAGCTGGACACTGGGTCCAAGCTTGCAGGAGGGACAGGGCTTCTCACATCCATCCTTCCAGGTGAGCCTAAAACAAAGAAACCAAAATAATGAAACTGAAGGATCAGGACCTCAGACCTGGGGTTCTACCTCCTTCAAAAGGAGAGACCAGATTCATGTCCACTTCCACAATGTGGCACCTAGAGTCTTCGAATAAGAGGACAGCATAAGATGGCGGGTGCCAGGGACTGGATGAGGGAAGGGTAGGTGTTTGTCGATTAATGGGACAGAGCTCCATTTGGGCCAAATAGGAAATTTCTGCAGAGGGATATTAGTGGTAGTTGCCAATAATGTGAACACACTTAATGTGGTTGAATTATCCATTGAAAAATGGTTAAAATGGTAAGATTCATGTTATATATTTTCCTATAACAATCAAAAGAGATTAGCATTGTTTCTATCTTAGTTTTCTTGTCCTGGGTTATTATTGTTATTTTTTTTTAGATTATGCCAACTTCATGTGTGCATCCTTGAAAACAAGTGTCATTTCTTCATAAATGAGCAGCACAAGATAAATTTCTAATTTGGTAGATAATCATTCCTTTCCTCACAGGGATGTTTATCTCTTAGGAAGTCTAAAAATACTACATAAAGTTGGGTTTATGATTACTAAAAAATAATTGGCTTGTTTAGTGAACGTTTCAGGAAGGGAAGTCTAGGGTGTTAGCTCTGTGTGGTTTCCTGCCATACATTGGCTGAAAAGTTCCAAGCAGTAAGATGCATCAGGCTTTTATCACTCTTGTATGCTCAATACTTGGCTCTTGGAAGTATAAAAATCAATATTTGATGAACGAATTACTAGATGGCCCTTCGAAGTCACTTCTGAGTGGATTAGTCTTCAAGACACATATATTCATGCTTTCCAGTGCTTACTAAATCTTCAAGACACATATATTCATGCTTTCCAGTGCTTACTAAATCTGTGCAAAAACTAGTTCTGTGCTATACACTGGGACATGGGTGATAAGCAAGCCGGCTGTCTAAGATGGCTTGACACTACACAAAGAGACTCAGGGCAGACACGGCCCCTTCCTTGGCTCAAGGAACAACAACAGTGAGTCAAATGTCCTATAAATGTCCATGAAAGGAACCTAGAATGTTCTGTTACAGGGCCCCTGAAACCCATTCTTGCCAGTGTTAACATGTTCCTTGTTGCCTTCTTATTGTTGGAAACCTAATCAACTGGGATGATGTTCCCTCTTAATGGGGGAAAGGTAAATGTGAGACCAGGTAAAGCACCTATGTGTGTTTCAAGGTGGTGACACCCCAGATAGAACAGCTTCAGAGTTTGGCCAATACCTTGCTTTAAAAATCCCAGCCAGTCAACACCTTGCTTTCCTGCTACCCGCCCTGATGCTCAACCTCATAAAACCAGGAACCCTTCGAACCACCGCTTCCTCTTCCCCACCCTCAAGTGTGACTCAGGGCAGTTGTCACCCCTCCCTTAGCCATAATAAGCTTTCCTCACTTGAAGCCTTTTTTTTTTTCTTTCAAAGTTTGTGTGGGGTTAATTGGTGGAAACCAGACAAAGAGTCTTCAGAATCAGTAGCAGCTCCCTTGGGTCCATTTGGGAGCTTTTCTTACAAGGGAGCTTTGTAACTCAGCTATAACTGGGAGCTTGAGGGTTAGAAGTCTTTGTTCTGTGTTTCACTGGCAAGGACTGTTGAGAACCCCACACAGCTGTGTGTCCCTGTGATGGTTTTTGTCTTAGGGATGAACAAATAATCTTGTTCTGGTCAATGATCCCTGCGCTTTTCAGGGAAAGATTTTCTTCCATGAAAAAGAACAGTATCAGGGAACTCTTGGTCTTAGAAAAACTTTGAGAACATTCACATTTGGGAGCTGCTGTGGCAACCCCACTTCACAGCCTTGTCTTCCAACATCTTGGTGTGACACGGTTGCATGTTCATATTGTTCAAGCACATTCAGCTCCTGCAACAAAATAAAAGCAAATGTTACCTAGCCAGCATAGTACCCAGAAAGTTACCACTTTAGAAATAAGTACTAGATGGAATTTTACCAGAAGAATCCCAAATGTCAGCTTCAGAAAGAAATTGAGTCTATAAGTCCAAAGAGTCACCTCAAAAGTGAAGTGGAAGCATCCAGTCAGGTACTTGTCTACAAGGTAACAAAAACAATAAAGGCATGGAGTCATTTCGATAGTTTGGGATCCACTTTCAATAGCCACAGTTTCTGTCTCCCTCTTGGCTTCTCTTCTATGAAACCATGTTCTTGACTAATGAGCAACAGTACATGTGATGGGTCAAGGTTCACACATGATGAATAGAGGTGCATGCTGCCACTCTCTGCCTTCCAGGCTTCTTGGGTTTGACAGTTTGCAGTGTGACTGAACTGTGTTTGTTCTCCAGATCCAGCTCTACTGGGATCAAGAATTTCTGGAGAGTTCAGAAAGGCACAGGAAGATATAGGAATAACATGTTATTCCTGTAGGAGATGGCACCTGCAGGAACTTAGCACCCAACATGGTTGTGGTGAGCACGTGACCATGGAGATTTGGAAGTGGTCGTCAAATGGCACAGGACTTGGGGAGAGAAGGCAGGACAGGCAATAACTCCAAGTCTGTTCCAGTTGATTGGGTAAACATTTGGAAGTGATATTAGATTATTAAGAACTACAAAACTAGGTTTATAAGAATGCATGTTGGTGGTTATAATGTTATTAAGAAGCATGGATGCCACTACTTAGTCCTTGTGTTACAGGGCTGCAGCCAGCAGGAGGAGTGGTCTCTGGCTCCCCTGCAAATTAGTGTGGCAGTCCTTCCTCAGAAACCTTTTCGGTAGCAGTGTGCTGCCTAGGTTGTGGAATGGACCAATCAGGTGTGAGCTGTGGGTTGATTGATACCAGGACTCTGCCTCTCACCACAAGTCAGTGGTAGCAGAGCCCCTCTTGTAAGTTACAATTCCTTAATTCTGGAACAGTCCAAAATGGACAAATCAGGTGCAGGATTGAAAAATGGACCAATCAGACTGTGGGGGGGCACCTTGAAAGTGAATATAAGGCAGGGTTGAAAGGAGCATGGAGAGGGGGAGCTGATTGGGATTCAGGGTGACCCGAAGGAGCAGACAGAGAAGCAGCAGCCCAGAGGAAGAAGGGGTCCAAAGAAGCAGGAGAGGAAGAAGAGTTCCTGCAGAGGAAGAGAAGAAGATGGTTCTAACCTTCAAGGAAAGGAGGGAAGCCTCCAGCAGCTGCCCTCTGAGGAGGGGAGAGAGACTGAAGGACTTTGTAGGGACTGGGACTCAGTCCTGTCTGTGACACTGACTGGAAGGAGCACCAAAGGCCCTGGGCCTGGTGTCTCAAAGAACTGTTTGTTGGTGGTATAAACCAACAACTCACAAGAGCTGTAACACTGGAAAACTGCCTCTACAGGCCTGTAGTGGTCATTGCTACTGGACAGTGCTGCCTAGAACTGGGTGACCGGTGAATGCCAACACTGATGCTGTGCGGATGAAGCACCAGCCTCTTGTGAATATGTAAACATTCTTGTTACCCCCATTTGTAAATAAACCCCATGGTTGTTGTTCCTGTAGCCTGAGGTCCCTTACAATTGTGCACGTGCGGATGAGAACCCATGGACAGTGACCTGTATCGGGCACTGTCTTCTGTTAGGCTATAGCCTCTGTTTCTATAGCCCTTGATTCTGGTTTGTGGCCTTTTGGCTTTTAGGGACTTTTGGGGGGCTCTCTGGCCTTGGGCCCTCCTCAGCCCACTGTCAGAGCCTCCTCCTTCCCCTGTTTCACTTGTTCTTAGAATGCAAGGCTCTGGAAATTCTTTCCCTATATTTGACATAGAAACAATCTTTTTATTAGGAAAAGAAGTCATGGTTTCTGTTGAATTGTACCAAATAGTAAGTTATCTTTGCCTGAGATGATTGAACTGTTCTGTACAGATGTGGTTGCAAATAGTGGCCATATATTTTACTTTGTACAGCAGCTTCCCATAAATACCTTTGAATATTCCTGTAAATTGCAGAAATAAAGACTGTTACGGCCTGATGCTTTCAGATTAGATGGATGGGAGGGATGACCAACTTTGTGCAACATTCACTAATAAGATTTTAACATTTGATGTAAAAGAATAAACAAAAAAAAAATGGCTTAACCACTCCATCATTTCTAAAGAAAAGACCCTCTTCTTTCCATTAAAATAACCATGAATAAAGGTTCTATCCAATTTCATATGCTTTGTCTGTATCCATTATCAATTTCCAGTTAATTTGATTGAAAAATATTGTTACCAGCTAGTTGAATTTCACACCTTTCCAGCAGATCTTTTCATCATACTGGAGAGCGCTGCATGTGCATTTTTTAGTTAAAAAGGATTTTAAATATCCAACCCTCCCACTAACTGACCACCTGTCCTCTAATGCCTCAATTTTGTCCATGTAAATAGAGGATAATAATGACTCTGCCATGACTTTGATGGGTTTGGGTTGTCAAGTCAGAAACCCTAGAGTACTAATCCAGGTACAGAATCCTTGTTCAGCTTGGCTACTGGGGGGAGGTGCCTGAGGCTTGGTGGGAGTTAAGCTGAGAGACAGCTGGAAAGGAGGTGGGGGTGGTCAGGCAGTTGGAAGAGGGTCGACCTACAGAATCTGGGGAAGGGGACTATAGGTCTAGTCCCAGTGGTTTATTTGGAGCACGAGTGCCAGTGGGGAGGGGAGCCTAACTAAGAGGAACTTGGGTAATATGCAGAGGTGTGTTCCAGTACAGGGTGGAGGAGAGGAGACAAAGAAGAATGTGGATTAGGTAGTGAAAGGAGAGATTCAGAACTGTTGGAACACTGTAGGACAGTGCAGGGAGGGCAGAAGACTTGCAATGTTGCTTCTGGGAAAGTGGACAATTTCCCGAACATTTCCCACTTAAAGGGCACTAGTACCTCACAGGTTTAATCCAGAGCCCCACTCATTTATGACCTCCTTCCTTCACCCACCTCTCATCCACTACATCTTTGAGTCCAGCTGATTCTCTCATCAAAGCTACTGCACTGTCTGCTGTGATTATTTACTGCCTCTGCTCCCTGATGGGCGCCATCATTATCTGTGAATATTATACCGAGTCCTCTCTTGCACGTGTGTGCCGATTGACCAGTGACTTCATATCATGGGGGTCTCTTCACGATACACAGTGGGAGTCCCCAGGTGTCCCCCACGGTGCTCTGAATAGACTTCCCATGCACTGCAGCCCTGAGCTCCTGATCCACTCACCCCACACTCCTCACTCTCCCCCCCCCCCCCATCTCCTTCCTTTTCCTGTCTGGGTCAAGTGCCTCCTTNCTCCTCCCTCTCCCCCCCCCCCCCATCTCCTTCCTTTTCCTGTCTGGGTCAAGTGCCTCCTTTTTCTCCATTGTAGGGTTTCTTTTTCCTTCTGCTTACAAAGATTGTTCCCCTCATTTCCATACTCATCCTTCATTTGTTCAATGAAAGGATGAATGAATGAATGAATGAATGAATGGAGAATCTTTGCAGAAATTCAAGTTCTAGGAAGATAAGAAGAATCAGAATGACTAGGAAAACCTCGAGAACTCTTAGGGGAAAGAGCAGTAGATGGCATCCTGGCTTGCATATGAATGACTCACATTCCCCTTTCAGGATGCAGGGTACCTGCTGCTTCCCAGCAGACCCTGCTGTGAGCATGGGGGATTTAGGGCACTGTAAATTCAGTCTCTCAATCAGACCAGCAGCCTGGTTCTCAGGAAAGCTAGCCCTCAGGCTAAAGGAGCTGGGTCTCTCAGCACCTGAACTGGAGGGAGGCCTCTGTGCTTTCTCACCACCTGGTTTGACAGATGGCTGGCCTGAAGTGCCACTTTCTCTCTTCAGTGTCTGAGCACAGTACTTCCATGCTGAGCTCCAAGGTCATTAATACCAAAGTCCTCACATCCGGGAAGCCCCAGAGACAGTGCATAAGTTAGTGCACCTCTTCTGACTGCATCTCCCTCCCACTGACCTGCACAGGTCAGGAAGTCGAGCATCCCTGAGCCCAGGTCATACCACCTGGCTGGCCAGGAGACTAGTGCTCTGGCCCACCCCAAGGTCCTGCTTCCTGGCCCACATCTGGCCCCAGTGATCTCGGTTGGGTTACAGCGCTCTGTATTGGCCCCTGGTATGTTCACACCAAATTCTGCTTCTCATTATTTTTGTTGGTAGAAATTTAAGTTGTTTCCATTTCTTTACTCTCATAAACTAAATTTCAGTGCGAAATCCTGTCCATCTCTGCATTTGGATGGAGGGGACTGGAGTGGCTGCTTCAGTGAGGCCGAGAAATTCATTCCTTAAACACTGTCAAAGGAAACCATAACACCCTCGAAGGGAAACAAAACCCATGAGTTGCTACTTGTCCACCCTAAGTTGTTAGCACCAAAGTATATAATTTGGCAGACTGCACAAATGTTAAAGAAACAGCTTAATACACATCTTTTTGAGTCCCCACATCAACCTAAATTTGTGATGTGGTTTAGGCCACCCCAAATTTGTTTTCATAGAGAATGTTTGTCCAGGTGTGGCTCTGTGTATGTGCATGTAGAAATTGTCTTGCTCAGGAGAGAGGACGACGTGGATTATAGGGGAAAATGTTTGGGCAAATTGTGTACACAGGCTGTATGTTGTCATTAAGAATATGAAACATTATACCTAAGGAGGAAAAGTAAAATCAGAGAAAATAAACCATTCAGCTCACATAGAGCCAAGAGAATTAGAAATGAAATCCTGGAGCCAAAGGAACAAAAGAGAAATTGCAACATCACAGTTTATAACTTACAGAAGTATAATGTTCTGTGGAGAGGCTGGTAATGGGAATGGACTAGGAGAAGCTGGCAAATACAATTTCACTTTATTTTAATGTGTTCTGCACCTAAAGTGAATGTTCTATTCATAAGGCAAAGGCCTGCATGGCCTTTGGGAAGTCACTCACGCCTCTCTGTTCCTCAATTTCTCCACTTGCCACATATAGAAAATTGCTGGGCTGCCTATTGCCGGCCGGCGAACCGCTCTATTTTTCTAAACCTTGTTAGCAGGTACCCATGCTTCTTGAGCAGAAGTCTCTGTTCTTTGTGCAATAAACAAGAGTCTGCAGTTGTAAGCCAGCTTGGTCTGACTTTATTGCTGCATGTAATTACTGTCAGGCCTTGTATTAGACACGATGATATTCGGCAGTTCAGGGAGTGATTCAAACTCCCATTTGAGTGAGCGCTCCCAGTGCAAACTATATGCTGATTTTTCAGCTTCTTTTTTCCTGTTTTTCAAGTTTTGAGTTTTCTATACGTTTTCACCCAACACCTGGGGAATGAAGTCATCATCTAAGCGTATTCAAAATAATTTGGTACCATTTTGTCAAAAAGATAAATGCCCATAACTGCCTCCTGCCGACTAACTTCTCTTTAATCCTCACACCTTCCTGACCTGTGGCCAGGCTGTGGGACTGAAGTTCACCTTTGTGAAGTCGGGGTTGTGCTCTCGTTACAAGGGAATATGGACCGGTAAGGACACCCAGTCAAGACAGCCCCATGACTCAAGGGCAAGGATTCAATCAGAAAATATGAACTCTGAAGACTGGGATTCAGGAAGTTTAGGGGTCCCGGTTATGTTGAACAGGTGTGAGGTTGGGAGCAGGGCTGCTGGCTACCTATTGCCATCACTCCTGTAAGTATCTGCCCCTAACTGGTCCAAGTAAGTAAAGATCCCGTGGTTGACACAAGAGTTCTTCCACTCCACTGAAAATCCCTAGGTGTTGAGGAAAAGACTGAACGTGCTGATCATTTTTCAAGAAATGGTGCTCTAATGGTTCTGGTTTTTGGAGGTAAAGAAGCAAATTCAAGCTTGAGAATGGAGTCTGCTGCAGAAGACTGTGATTGTGCAGCTGGGAAAGTGAAAGTCTGCCAAGGGACAGATAAGTGATAGATATTTTTTGAGGCTGTAGACTGAATCAGAGAACTTTTCATAAGCAAGCAAGATCCTCCCCCATTTTCTAATAATCATTTTATGTAAATTAAAATATAGGTACATAAAATGTACAAAATGAATGTGTGGACTAAGGGCTACCCTAAGCAAGCCTCATGTGGAGAAAGACTGGGTATTAATACCATCCTTCCTTTCCTCCATAAGGAACCAGTATTGTGAAGAGGTGTGCTCTCTTGCCTACTATTTGATTTCCCTCCAGGTGGGTACACCGGATAAAATACATACTCGATTCCCTTGACATTTAATAGTTCTAAGATGATGAGCAGGCTCTCCATCATGCTCCATATGTGGCCCCTGGTTCTTATTTCATATAATTTTGAATTCATGGACTTAAACATTTTTGATGGGTTAATCATGTGCATGAGTGTCCATTCTGAAGCTCAAATTGTCTCACATTAGAGTCCGTTAGGAGACTCACATGTTGGTGCCTGGGTCATTTTGACTCAACTCTGTTAACTCTCAGCAGCTTCCTCACTACTCTAGAATCATCTTCAGAACCAGTTCCAGATCTGGTACTGGCCCTTTCCCCAAAGCTCTGTGTTCTCATGTGGGTGTTGGTTCACTCACCCTGGTCTAAGGAACACCTGCAACATCTTCCATCCTCTCTGAGATGTAGGGGTGCTGGAGTTAGATATTTAGTCATTGCTCTACCCTATAGTCTGTGCATAACAATCTAGAATAATAAAGGAAGGATATGCTCCTCCCAAAGTTCACACATATTTGTGATTTCATTGTACCCGATGCACAGCCTGAAACTTAGTTTGGTACACTGAGGTTTGGTCGAAAAGAACAGAAAACCCCAATAATAGAGAGTGGTAAGTCTGGAGATGGTAAGTCTGGAGCTGGAGTGTGCCAACTCCACTATATTCGAGTTCTTTTATCCCCATGGTCACTTACCTCATGGGCACAAAATGATTGCTGCAACTCTGGTTATCACACCTGCTTTCTGGTTAATAAGAAAAAAAGGCTGAAGAAAATGGAGCAAAGGGTATACATGGTTACAGTGTCAGGAAGGTTCTGGGAAGCTGCTTATATCCCACAAGCCTGAACTTAGCCCCAGTTCACACCAACCTGCAAGGAAGACTGAGAAGGTAGTGCTTATTTTACACCTCATTAAAGTCATTAGTTTCTTTTTACAAGGAAGAAGGGAAAAAATAGGTAGTTAAGAAAAACTAGCAACCACTGCACAGAACTTAGAATAATTATTGAATGAAAGTGGAAATGTCAGCATGGAAGAAGGATGCACCTTCAGGGAGAGAGGAGGAGAAGGAGCCTTTGCCTTTCTCACTAGGTGGTCATTTCATTTTGTCCAGGGAAAGATGAGGTCTGTAAGGTGAAAAACCAAGAGGGAATAATGAAACAAAGGATACAGGTAGTGTAAGGCTCCATTGCCAATGAAAGGAGGCAAAACAAGATTGATGAGGAAGACGGAGGAGAACATGTGAGCCTGTGGGATTTCAGAGAGAATGGGAGGAGACGATGTTACCGCAGCAGCAGTGAAGGCTCACCCCACACCTCTGTCCTGACCCCTCAGCCTTCTTCTAGCTAAGCTCCGCGTTCCTCTTTGCTTCAGGAATGCACCCTCAGCTCCTGTTCCCTGGAGTTGCTGCTGATCTTGTCCTGATGGAGAGGACTGTTTCAGGTTTCTTTATGTCCTTTCCCCAGGGCCATGCTTCTCAAGCTTTCCTGTCACTACATCGCCTGGGGGCTTTTTGAAACCTGATCACTGACCCCAAACCCAGATCCTCCCATTTCACAGGTCTGAGGTGACCCAGAACTTGCATCTCTAAACAGTTCCTTGTTCTTGGGTGTCACTTCAGGAACCACTGCCCTAGTGTAATATTTGGTTTTGTTTTGGCTTGAACTTTTTTTTTTAAGTGTATAGTTTCTTTGTCTATAATTCTATACTCAGAAGTTGGCTTCCCAGCTGAGATTGTCAGGTCCTAACCCACCAGGATATTTATGAATGAGCAACTGCTGGACACTCCAGGGAAACCTTTGTTAGTTATCATTTTCAACCAGATGGGCAATCAATGCTATGAGTGATGTGTTCAGTACATCAGTTAGATACACGAAAGTTAAAGGTGCGATTGAATAAATGTGGGAATAATTTGTATCCTGAAAATAATCAAAGTAGTTGGTAGACTACTTAGCTCTCTGAATTGTGTGAATATTCCTAATTGGTCAGAAAGTTGTGAAGCATGTTCTGTATGTACTAATCTTCTGTGCTAATCTATGCAGCCCGCTATTACTTAACATCACAACCAGGTGGCTCATAAACAACGGACATTTACATCTCAAGGTTCAGGAGGCCAAAGTCCAAGACCAAGGCGCTGGCAGATTTTGTGCCTGGTGAGGGTTGACTTCTGGTTCATAGATGGCTCTTGCAAGGTTCTCATTTGGCAGAAAGATGAGAAGCCTTTTTGGGGTCTCTTTTATAAAGTTACTAACTCCATCATGAAAGGCCCATCTCATGATCTAATAACTCCCCAAAGGTCCCACCTCCTAACACCATCAACTGGCGGGGGGGGGGGGGGGGGGGGGGGGGGGGGGGGGGGGGGGAGGTTCCTTTCCACATATGGATTCTCAGGGCGACAGAGATATTTGGTCTATTGCACCTGGTTCTTCATGTACCTTTTCTACACTTAAATGCAAAAACTTCCCTATTCTAGAAACTTCAGTAATGTGTTCGGTAGGCATCTCACTGGATCTGATAAAGTAAATTAAAACAGGCACTCCTTTACTGATGGCGGCCTCTAGTGGCCTGTCCTTGTCATAGCACTGGGCTGTGGGCATTCTGGTGACTAACAGGCCCAGGGGACAGCTTTTCCACTGGAATTCAGGCACTGCCACCTGCCTTCTCTGGAGTTCAGCATCACTCAAGTTGGTGAAATGGGGAGAATAATAGCATCCACATCATGGAGAGCTCTGTGAGCATCAGGTAGAGTGAGGCCAGCGCTTCATGCATGGCAGCTGTAAACATTTAACTCTCCACTCCCCAACTCTGTGCATGGAGAACCCACAGACTCAACCAGAGAAACACGTATAGCATCAGGGGTCATGACTGTCTGATATGATCCATGTCAGTTTTTAACTATCTAGCACAAATACATGCACTGCCCTTTCATCCTGGATGGCAGACAGCTATGAGAGAATAACAATGGCCTCCAAATCATTTTATTTCAAGTTACTTCAGGAGTGAGAGCCATGGAGCATACAGAATTATGTGCTATAGTGGACTTCTTCTGGCATTGGGTGCTGGTTGATAAATAACACAGCTCAGAATGGTTTTGCTGGCAATATCTCACCCTGTCTCTGGGACCAGCCCACTTGCCTAGAGCCCAGAGGCCACCAGAGGGAGGCAGGGAGCTTTGTTATAGCAGCAGAGCCCTGCTCTGGTGAGTCCCCACATCCTTAGCAGGACGTCATCCCAGTTCTCAGTGTCCACCTGACAAGCTGCTCTCAGCATGAAGAGTTAAGTACAAACTACAAAGAACAGACAAAACTGGGCAGATTTGTGAGGTTTACAGTGTCCCTTAAGGCCAGTGTGAAGCAAAAGCACAAATTGTGCTGGACCAGAAACAGACTGTTTTGTCTTAACACAAACGTTCATTTCTCCAAGAAAGCAAATGTGACCAAGATCCATGCATTATACAATAATTGAAATGCAAACCATTCATGCTAATGATCATTGAAAAAAATCAGTTCACTAGGTGCCTGGACATCAGGATTCTTGGTGCCGAGAAAAAGAGCAGACAAAGCTGTGCTGACCCGTCAATACCTCCTTAAGGGGTCTGAGAGGGACAGCTGTGCTTCTGTGCACGAGGGTGTTCACTGTCTCACCCCAGCGCCCTCCTCACGTCCTTGTGTCCGGGCTCTCTGGGGGTCCCCTGAGTGATAAGCTACAGGTGGAATGAAGTTTGGAGCCACAGTCAATCTGTGTGGCAGGCACAGCCATTTCTTTCTCCATGCAGGAAGCTTTCCAAGCACTTTACACAGACTCACCCACCCCCATAAGCTCCTCTGGGGAAAGCGCAGTCGAGGATGCTGATGGCTGGGTTATTGAGCGATGTGTCTGGTGCCGCACAGCCAGCCGGCTCAGCTTGGCTGAGAGATGACGGCACAGATTTCAGTCCTGACTGCCAGTAAATGAGACCGCGCACGGACATAAAACAAGGCAGCAGCGGCAAGTCTGTGGTGTAGAGTTGAGCTTCATCCACCCTGTCTGAATAAAGCATGTGGTGACTGTGCTTCACTCACCTAATTCTTAAATCATTGCGGAACTTACAATTAGCATGTATACTAATATTCAGAAACTGAGCATATTGGATGAAGTGTTCTGTGGGATCAAGTGGAGGTGGTTGTTACCTTACCTTTGAGGTCAAGGGGTAACCGTGAAAGGAGACTTTCAAGTGAAGAGTAGCACGTGGCAGATGGGACTAGGAGACACTTTGATATGAGCACCAAGCAGTCACATGTCTTTCAAAGGCTAAGATCCACTTCTGAGTGGTGATTATTTATAAAATACAAGTTGACTATGAAAAGGAGATACTAAGGGTCAGAAAAATCTGGGAAAGTATGAGCTTGGGAAGGGAAAAATCTTGGACTTCCAGAGTGAGTGTGGACAAGATCCACCCCAGGGGAGCCACCGAGCCCTGAGTGCTGGATCTGAGCTCACTGCACCTCAGTGGGAGGGGCCTTATTTCTGTAGTCATCTGGGGTTCTATGTGCTCGTCCCCCAGGAAGGCTGGGGCTTACCTGAAGTCACGAGGTAACTTCATAGGGTCTCAAAACCTCAAACCAGGTGTGTAGCAGAGCAGAGACACTGAAATCTGACTGTGTCATTTTGCTTCCATTATAGAACTCAGGTTAGATATTGACTGCAGATGCTCAGAACAATGTAGCATGGAGGTAATTCCTAGAAATGTGTTATTCACTGTGCAAAGGCCTGTTTTTTCACAAGAGGCTAAATTCTGTGGTGCCAGAGAGCTGACGCTTCACCAAGAGAGGGCAGGAAGGTGAACAAAGGGAGAAAATCCCGGTGACCACGTTCTGGGCTGAGGGCTGTGTTCTGTGCAGTGAGCACAGGATGAAGGGGAGGATGAACTGGAAATTAACTTCATGGCCCTGTGCCCCATCACAGATGGACAGAATATTGTTTCTTCATCTGCGAGAGAAGGATCAAATAATCCCTGCTGTGGAGGGTTGTTACCAGGTTAAATAAACTCATATATCTAGAGAACTTACAACAGTACCTGGTAAACACAAAGAGAGCTTTACTTCATACAGAAAATAATAAAAATCAATGAGTTGCATATAGAAAATCCTTAGGAATGCACTACAACATTATCTGAAATTACAAATGAGTTCAGCAAAGTTATAGGACAGAAGATGGATATTAAAAATCAGTTGTGTTTCTATGTACTCACAATAAACAATCTGGAAATGAAATTAAAGAAACACAATAAAAAACTTAAATGCATTAAATGAATAAAGCTTAAAAATGAATTTAATAAAAGAAGTGTAAAACTTATGCTTTGAACTATAGAACTCTATTGAAAGAAATTCAAGAAAAACTAAGTAAATGGAAAAAGATCCCATCTTTATGAATATGAGGCTGTTAAGGAGGCAGTGCTCACCAAAATGATGTGCAAATTCAATGTCTGTCCCTATCAGAACTCAAGATCTTTTCAGTAGAAATTGACAATCTAATTCTAAAATTCAAATGGAATTGCAAGGGACTCACCATAGCTGAAACGATCAAGAAAAAGAAGAAAAAAAAAGTATATTCACATTTCCTGGTTTCAAAAGTTACTAGAAAGCAACGGTAATAAAAAACACTATTATGCTGGCAAAAGGATAAACAGATTGATTTATGGAACAGAATGAGGATTACATAAATTAATCCTTACATATATGGTCAACTAACTTTCAACAATGATTGTAAGCTCATCATGAGGAAAGAATTCTCTTTTCAAGAAGTGGTGTTGGTACAATTGGGTATTTATACAATAAAGAATGGAGTTAGAGACTTACAATACACTATATTAAAAATTAGCTCAAAATGCATTAAATATCTAAATGAAAGGGAAAATAAATGTAAAACTCATAGTAGGAAGTTAATAGGTTAATCTTCATGACCTTGGACTTGGTCTACAATTCTTAAATATGACAGCAAAAGCATAAGCAATGATAAAATAAACTATTCTTCACCAAAATTAAAGAGTTTTGTGCTTCAAAGAACACCATCAAGAAAGTGAAAACACAATGCACAGAATATGAGAAAATATTTGCAAATCATATATCTGATAAGGAACTGGTACCTAGAACGAAGAAACATTTCCAGTACAATAAGAAGACAAATAAATACTTCAATTTAAAAGTGGGCAAAGGATCTGAACAGATATTTCTCCAAAGAAAATATTCAAAGGATCAGTAAACAAGAGAATACTGTCAACATTATTTGTCATTAGGGAAATGTCAATCAAAGTCACAGTAACATGATTTTGAACAAATCTCGTAGTTAAAATCAAAAGGCGATCAAAAAGGGGATATGATGGAACTGGACTCCTGGTATATTACTGGTGGAATGTTAAATGGTGCAGCCATTTTGGAAATTCGGCTGCCAGTTCTTTAAACATTTAAGTAAGTATCCAGAAATTCCTTTCCTAAATATCTACGCAAGAGAGATGAACCATGTCTGCACAGAAACTTATACATGAATATTCATAGCAACATTATTCATAGTAACCCCGAAGTGGAAACAACCCAAATTATCATCAACAGACAATTGAATGAACAAAATGTGCTATATCCAAACAATAGAATATTACTCAGCCATCAAAAGGAATGAAGTACTGACACATGAGAACTATTATCTTAGATAACACCAGAGTCAAATAGGGATGGGCTGATGCTCTGCTCAAAGACACTGGGAAGCCCCTCTTCCCTTGTAAGTACCATGACCAAGTCAGAACTCCATTGTGGGGGGCTGGACAATGTTTTATGATGTTAACTGAGTTAATCCATCTTGCTACCTGATAGGTGTAACTGATTCACTTCCTAATTTAATGGCAAAGTTTCATTCCCTGATCCTTCAGTGATGACCAAAAGAATGAACTATTTGAGTCAACATAGCACAGAATGGGCACATATTAATTGTAGGTGATGTGGTGTTTAGATGATAAGCCTTGCTTGGGGTGTAGGTAGGCATGGAGGGCCCACTAGGACAGAGGGACATGGTACCAAAGAGCATCCTGTGAACCATTGTAGGAACAGCAGGAACTTTAAAATACAAGCATCCTTTGGTGCCTTGGCTTCTTTCCACACATCAAGAATGATTGGCGTGTCAGAGATAGGTTTGTGCAAACTTCTACATGTGACCATCCTACAGGTCGCTTGCCCACATTAGCGTCTTACTCCATCTCCATAACAAAACTTCACCAGTGTTTTGTGAGGTTTTCCACATCTTGCCTGACGAACTGGTTGAAGGAAATGGGCAAACTGACAAGGGCTTTGACATTTGTGAGAACCGTTTCCCACTTGAATTTCCTCTGTGGAATGAAGCACCTGTGCTGAATTATTGCATTCCACCCTGACCAAGGGAGACTGGGCAGTGCCTGCAGTGTGGGGTCAGAACCCAGCTCTGAAGAGATTCTGAGCATCTCTCTCTGGAAGTCACTGATATGGAATTCATTTGTGTATCGGGAAACTGTGTAGCCAAAGTGTGTGTGTGCATGCACCTATGCATGGGAACACATGATTTTCAAATAGGCTTTTAAAAAACAGTGGTAAAATATGCATAATACAAAATCTACTACCATTTACCAAGCATCAAACCATTTGTAAGTGTCAGTTCAAGGGCATTTAGGACATTCATGTATTGTATAAACATCCCCAGCATTCACTTCTAGATCTTTCCGATCTTACCAAACCAAAACTCTTCCATTAACCAACAACTCCCCATCCTTCCCCACTCCTCTTCCCCACTTTGTAGCTCCTTGAATGGGCCTCCTCTGGGTTCTGCTTTGGCAGGATCATTAAGTATTTGTCCTTCTGTGGTTGGGCTGTTTCACTTAGCATCATGTCCTCAAGGTCCGTTCATGTTGTAGCACGTGTTGGGATTTACTTTTTATTAAGTCTATAAACATTTGAAGAGCTTCAAAAGCAACCTAAGACCTGAGGAGGGAAATCTTATGAAACCTATGAAACAGGGGTTTAAAACAATGGTACTTCATTTAGAACAAGAAAAGAACAACCTAGGGCCAAACCAAATTACACTTCATCGATATTTTTAAAAAGTTTAAGTGAAATCAGAAAAATATCTATTTTTTCCTAACCACACACTGCAAAGTTTCTTTCAGAAGCAGCAGCAGTTGTTCTAGGGAATTATAGATATTGGAACTCGAGGCACCTCAGAGGTCAAGTCCTCAATTCTCTGGCTTGGGAGACGGGTCCCCAAGCCTCCCTGTCCACGGAGGGGATTGAGGCACTTCCACTCTAGACTTCTTGGATCCCAGCTCACTGTTCCAGTCACACAGACATGATACCTTTGAAATTCAGGACATCACATTCTGTAGGCAGATGATTTTCTGAGTAACTAAAACTCAGATTTTTGAATTAAAAAATTTGCTAATTTCAATATAAGCTTTCTAAAGCATTTTAGAAATGTAAATGCAAACTTTCTAAATTTCTTTTTAGAAAAAGCTAAAACCTGCAGTTCCCCTTTCTTCCACAAATCATCACAAATAGTACGACGTTCTCAGGGTTTACCCGCTAAGACACCAGCGATGACCCTCATTTACAAAAGTCCTTCCACCTGAGAGTTTCCATTTTGTGGGAGTTTTTTGGGTGCAGAGAAAAATCACTTCAATCCCATGAGTCACCAAACCCTGATCCTGGTAGTGCAGCCTCAGTCCATCCTCTCTTTTTGCTTGAAACTCAGTTAAAAGAGGTTTTGAGAATGATTAACAGCAGTTTATGGCTAAAAATCAAAATAGTAAATATTAAAAGATACTGGTTAGCTGAGGGCTATGCAAATAAATGCAAACTATTTCTTTCTCAAGTGAAAGAAAATAGAAAGTTTGGTACATGTGACTATAGGATATGAATAGCTCAAAAGTGGAATTGATTTTTTTAAAGGATAAATAGCAAATCATGCATATCTTGAAAGATATTTGGTCTACAGGCAACAAAGAAAAATGAGTAATTGCTAAAGAGGATGAAAATGAAATGAACCACCATTTAGAGTCCGGGCCATCTCCTCTTCCTTGTAAGTGGAATGTAGCAATGCAATCACTTTAGAATAACAATCAAATTGACCACTGAAGACTTTCAGAAAATAAGCTATTGGGAAATACAAGAGCTTTTGAGTTGGGAAACCCAGTGTATTATAAATGCATATAAATAATCATGCCATAGGACTGGGGCGCATGAAACCATTCATTCTTCTTCAATTCTGTGGTCTTTCTGGCATTTTCTTTGAATGTTCACCCTTTAATTTTTTGTATAATATTTATCATTTAGCTCTCTTGTGTCATTGAATCTATAGACTAAATCAGCAAGAAATAAAGTACATGAACTGTACTTACTGCGTACGTGGCTCTGAGCTGAAGCAGAAAACAGGAAAATATTTATATAGAATTGTAAGCTTCCAGAAGAATATTCCACAGCACCAATCACTCAAGAGATTTTAAAACTAAAATTCACAATGTATAAAGAAACATATCTTTGTCAAATGACAAAGTGCCAAGGTCATCAGAATAGACTTTAAAGAGCTTCACCTGTTGGTGTGGGCACTTCAGAAGTGGAAACCTGTTGTAGGGCAGCCAGGGGTCTGTCCTGTCCTCCTGAGGTCAGCACTCCACTGGGCCTTAGACCATCCTGCAAGGCAGCAGCAGTGGAGTCTTGAAGCCTTGCATCCAGGTGGGACGTTTATGAATGACCCCTTCTACCTCTCAAATGCACCTCCAGGACACAGGAATCATTCTTTATGATCCTATAAGACAAGGCTTTTGAATCTGAGCTCACATACATCTAGAAGGCCCAATACACATACTTACGTGGAATAGCTTGGTCTCCTACGTAGGAGACTGGTAATTCCAAATAAACCTCAGTGTTTCTAAAATGTAATATCTAGAATGAGATTACACTCCTGCGATTGCTTCTGATTTCTTCTGGGAAATCAGTGGACCAGTGGAAAGATGCAGCTAACCACATTCTTATAGCTTACAGGAAAGTAAAGGAGGGATTTTCTTCTCAATAGAGAATCATTTTGACTGATTTGCACGTGGGTGGACTCATTTTAAAAATTATTGGAGCCAATAACACCATTTCATTTCCAGGATTACAGTTTCTTAACACACTCACCACCAGTGTCCAGTCATCATCCACCACTGTTGGGAGAAGCCAGAGGCTGCAAGAGCTCCAGCAACGGTCAAGGATAGAAAGAGGTGTTATGGCTGAGATCCTTGCAGACTTGCAAGCAAGGAGCTGCACACGGCTCCTAGGATCGAGGCATACACCCTTTCACTCTGGAAGAAGATAATAAGGAAACAGTAAAGTTGTTAGATAATAGTAGTGGCTACATGCGGGCGGGCTTGGCACAAAACTATGCGACCTTGTACTTCTGGGCTGTGCTGTTTGTAGCAAATGTCATACCCTTGTTAACTGTTCTCATGTTCAGTGAAAGGCCATGGAGAGGTTGGGAGGATGGCTATTTGCCTAGGAGAGCAATAGCCCTCCGTCTCCTTGCTTCGACATCCTGTCTGCTGCTCTCATCCCTGCGTCACCGAGCATACAGAGTTACAGCAACACACCACCAATCAGATGGTCCCTTTCTACCCATTCCCTCCCCGGTCCTCCCCCTGTGATAACCACCATTCTGTTGTCAGAGTCTAAGGGTTTACTTTTTGTTTTCTTTATATTCCACAAATGAGTGATAATATACATTATTTGTCTTTCTTTTCCAGAATTATTTCACTAAGCATAATTCCTTCAAGCTTTATCCATTTTGTTGCAAATGGCAAAATCTCATCTTTTCTATAATGGTAATATTCCATCAAGTATATCTTCCATATCTTTTTTATCCAAGCATCCATCACTGGGCACTTGGGTTATTTCCAGAACTTGGCTATCGTGAATAGTTCTGCAATGAACATGTCAGGAGCATATGACTTTTCAAGTTAATGATTTCATAATCTTCACATAAGTATCCCAAAGTGGAATTCTGAATCACATGGTAGTTCTGTTTTTAATTTTTTGAGGAACTTTCATAGTATTTTCCATAAAGACTGCACCAATTTACATTCCTGCCAACAGTGAATGAGGGTTCCTTTTCCTCCACATCCTTGGAATATTTATTTTTTGGCTTTTTAATAATAGTCATTCTAATTGGTGTGAGGTAAAGTTTTATTGTGGTTTTGATTTTGATAAGTGATTTAGAACATCTTTTAATGTATCTGTTGGCCTTTGTATTCTACTTTGGTGAAATGTCTATTTGGAACTTCTGCTCTTTTTTAATTGTATCATATGCTTTTGTTGTTGAATTATTTGAGTTGTTTTTGTATTTTAGATATTAACCCTTTGTCTGATAAATGGTTTATCAGACATAAACCACTTTTTATGTAGGCTGTCTTATTTTGATGATGTTTCTTTCTCTGTGTAGGATTTATTTAGTCTAACATAGTCTCATTGGTTAATGTTCACTTTTGTTTTTCTTACTATTGGAGACAAATTGATAATGACATCAATAATACTGGTACCAGTGAGTTTTTAATCTATGTTTTCATCCCACTGACAAATTATTTGCCCATATATGTGTGGTTTTTTTTTTTTGATTTTTAATTCTATTCCCTTGATCTGTGTGCCTGTTTTTATTCTAATGCCATATTGTTTTACTACTATAACTTTGTAGTATAGTTTGAAGCCAGTACAATTGGTATTAATGTTCAATATAACATTAGCTGTTTTCAATTGACCATTACCCACCTTGGGGGCTAGGAAGCCTTAGAGTTAGATAAATAGAATTAATAGAGATATCTGAGAAAGAGAGCCATAGATATACTCACATAGATATAAAGATATATCAAGGTATATTTATAGTTATCCAATTTCATATGCTTTTGATATAATGATATCTATTAGATCTATAGGTATATGATAGATAAGAAATGTAATCATATAATGATCACACAATGATAAATATTGATAGATATAAATATACATTGATAGATATTAATCAACTTATGAATAGCTCATTTGGTAATAGAATTCTCAAACAATGATACTCTATTCAAAAAACAGGTTTTAAAGGTAAGTTTAGGCATTTCTACATGACTTGAAATGACATTGATCTTAAAAGGAAACATCACACCTGGTCTGTTAGGTTGTGTATTTAGTACTCAAAGCAAGCAAGCTAGTTATATATATAAATATACTTAAAAATATTTTAATATTACCTGTCTTACACAGTATAGTTTGAAATACTCATTAAGTATTTTATTTTAAAGCATCATAAGACATTTTGTTATGTGCTAGCTTATTGGTTCAATAGAAGTTAATTTGTTGTTAGTTATGTACTAATTATTGGTCAAGTTAGTTAGTGTCCACAAGGAAGTTACTGGTTAAGTAGAGCCACATACATAGCCTATGATCATCAGAAATGCACTGGGTAGGGAATAAAAAGAATGAAGAAGACTTTGCTATTGTATTAGTAAAGGCTTTCTTGATTTAGAAACACAATTTAAACTGGATCAATAAAGGCTTTGTAGTAGTTGCTGTTGTTTATTTATTTTTTTGCTCACTCGACTGTGAAGCCTAGGTGACCTGCCCAGACTTGGCAGATCTGGGGGGACATGGGTTTGGAGCTGTGCTTCACACTTGCTTTCCTATTCTGTTTTGTTTCTTGCCTCCTTCCCACCTGGGCTTCCTTCAGGGGGAGAATTAAGCTGCGATCCAGCAAGGTGGCATCCATCATTGACATGTCCCCCTTAAACAGATACACACTGCTCAGGTCAGCTGTCCTTTTCTGACCATTTTTGTGATCTGACTATTAACAGATTCAGAGTGTTCTGGGTTGGTACGTGTGGGTATTGGGGACAGATATTTTCCAATCACTTGGAATGAGTTACTTATGGGCGAGACAGTTTATTACCAAGGAGGAAAACAAAGGAGCCAGACCCAACCCCCAGAAATCCCCCAGAGCTGCATGCCTGAAGTTCGTTTCTTTTTAACAAAGCGCAGGAGACAATTATAAGTAAATATCTGATGTTAAAGATAATCGCTGATAGCACTCAACGATTTCAAACCATGCAGATCAATTCTTTTATACCCATACTGAGGATAACAGGCAAGCGCTGCTATATCTGAATGGCACTGGCCAGGTTCAAACCCGACCTGCATGCTGCCAAAACGGCTGTGTTTTTTTTTCCCCTTTTGTCTTTTAAACCCAAACACAGTTGTGCCGGACATGAAACCTGACTCCCGGGCTGTGGTCCTGGCTGGTGCAGCTCAGCTGGAGGCCTGGTCCTTAGACAACCAGGAGCCTCTAGGGTTTCTCTTATGTTCCCTTCCTCCTCCCATACACCTTGCTGCTCCCTGCAGCCTCTCTTCCTTGCTCACTTCCCTTCCCCTTCCTTCCTTCTTTTGGTTTCTCTGTTTTGTTTAGTTAGTGTGAGTTTGGGGTTCCTTGATTCCCTGGGCAGCAGGACACACATTCACTTCAGCAGCAGGGCCTGTCAGAGGCTAAGGTCCCCTCCCCTCCGTCACAGACCCCCTCACGTAGTGTCCACAAAATCCAACACAACCTCTCACTTAAGCACTCCCAGAATCCGCTTTGTTATGTTAGTTGCAGGTCTATTTAGTGCAGCGTTGTTTCTCTCTCTCCTTTCAGTGTTGTCCCTGAGGCAGCTCAGATTCGGAGCCAAGCTCTCCTTTCTCTGGAAACTGGAAAGGGGCTGGTAGCTGGAGCACAGGGGCCTTCCCAGATGTGCCTCTTCCCTCCTCAGTGAGAGTTATCCAGACAGGTCCTCCTGGCTCCCTGTACCCCAGCTATGCTGCAGTCCCCAGCATTTCATTCCTACCAGGTTTACTCCTGCTTGTTTAACTCAATCTCCCAGGCTGGCAGCCCTCCCCTAGGAGGACCCCTTCCAGGAAATTGCTACCATCGCTACAGAAAAACCAGTCTATCCCTAAGTTTATAGGAATTTAGAAACATTTTCAAGATACTGTTTTAAAAATGTATGCCCAAAAAGGCAGAGAAGAGGAAAATGCTGAGAACAAGAGAACAAGTCCTTCTGAATCACCTGCCAGATCTCAGTGAGGTCCTCCAGCAAACTCGAGGCCAGGGCTCTGGTCAGTCCCTGTCACCACGGCCAGAGCAGGAACACCGTCGGGGTACACACGCAGTATCTGAAGACACCAAAAAGCGAACTCTGGCCAGCTACTGTCAGATAAAGGAACAGTGCTCTAAATATTTCATAACAGCAAACAAAAAAGTATATATTGCAGAGCTGAAGTTTTTATAAAATGGCAAGTTATTAAAATTGACCAGGTTCTGTATATCTAGGTGTTCTGTTAAAGGCAGTTCGGGTCTGAACCTGGTAAGTGCCATTCAGATACAGCAGAGCTTACCTGCCTGCCTCCTGCCGGAGAGTGCAGGGAGGGATGGACAAACTGCTGGTGGTTTATTCTGAACTCTGAGCTGCTTTTGAAAATGGACTGGGTTCGAACTCTCACTGACACCAGTGAGGTTTGAGGTGGTACTGGCACCAAGCAAGTCTTGGAAACTGCTGTTTTGGTGAGTAGACCAATCAGGTTTGAAAGGTGGGTATCCTGACAAGGGACAGAAGCAGCAGCTGTTTCAAAGAGGCTAGAAGCTGCCTGGGAGAGAAGCTTCTTGGGAAGGCTTCAGTTTGCTTGGGAGAATGGCTAGATTCGAGAAGGTTTGGCTCAGCTAAGGAAGGAGCTTCAGGAGGAGACAGACTTTGGCTTCAGGAGAGATGCTGTTGGGGTGCAGCCTCAGTGCAAGCATTACTACCCCCAGCTGCCACAGGTTAGCTGGATCCTAAAGCATAGTGTCTGCCGGGTCCAGGCTCCCTTTGGAGGGACAGCACCATTGTGGTGCCAGCAAGGGCACAGAGCACGTTCTGGATGATTCTAGCAGATAGGGTAAAGGAAGGAGTCCTAGAGCCCTCGGTGGCATTTTTGGTTTTATTTATAGAGGCAGCCAGGTACACGGCAGGCAGGAGTGCCGGGGGGGCCAGGAGGCTGGCAGGCCTCTCACCCCCAGCGCATCTCACACTATCGGCTGCTGCTTCTCTCTGCTGCTTCTACTGCTGCTCTTGTTCCACTACTGGCATCCTGTTCTCCCGCTGCTGCTGCTGCTGCTCTTGCTACTGCTCTCCTGGTGGCCTCATGATGCCGCCCTTATACACCTGTGTCCAAGCCCAGGTGTGCCCACTTGCACATGCTCACTTAGGCATGCGTGCAGCACCGCAGATGCCCATCATTACACCAATGGCGGGAGGGCGGAAAAGCCTGAGACTTTTCTCTTTGACCCTACAACCATCTTGCACAGGCAGCTTTTGGTTTGTTCTACTGGACACTGTGGACACCACCAGGACAGGGATAGCATGGTCCACATGCCACCCCTTAGTGGCCTTAGGAAGTTCTTCCTTTTCCCCAATTTCTCTTTTGTGAATAAACCCTGTATGTGTTGACCCCCGAGACAGAGCCGTGTCTGCACAAGGGTGAAGAATCCACACACTGTGAAGTTCCCCCAAACTGCACTCTTTCAGGAAGAAGGGAAGGAGGTTAAGAAAATCACTCTTCTTCCTCCCTGCCCCTCCTCTCTCTGGGTCCTTCTCCCGCCTTGCTCATAGCAAGGACATCACCAGCAGGGAAGAACTACACTCTTTACTTTTAATTTGTATAACTTTTTATTAAGGCAGCACTGGTTTACAACACTGTTTACGATTCAGAAGTACAGGGTCCCACCTCTTGGGGTGCATGTTATCACACCACTCCCACCACTGAGAGATTTACTTTTTAATCCATGTGCTCTCCACCCAGTAAACTTCAAGTCATCATGTGCAAACAGCAAAGTCAGGAGGAAAAGGTCAGAGCCTGGGGTCAAATGAGCACGGTATGAAGAGTGTGGTCTGTGTGGTATCCTGGTAGTCATTGGAGAAATCGGAGTTAATTGTGATCTTTCAGGATCTTCCTATAAAGCTGAATCCCATTTAACTAATCCCTGTCTTTCTGTTACAAAGGGACTTACCCTTGAAAGTGCAGATGAGCTTCACAGGAGGGAATAAAAAAATGCTGTATGACCAAAGAGAACATAAAATCACCCGGGGAGAGTGAGAACCTGCAGAGAAATAGGAGGACGAGCAATATTGTGGCCATGAAGTAGTCAGAACATGGGGCTTTCAGGGATGGTTTACATTCCCCAAAAGTGAGCCAGATAGGAAAAATCAATTTCAAGATTGAAGGATACAGACAAATATAAAGGTGTCTGAGGTTATTATTTATGATGTTGCAAGGTCAAACGACCTTCCTCTTTTTGTATTGCTCTTTTTGGTATTTCGATTCCCTGGAAGCAAACATTAGAGATATTTAAACACAGTAAACTAGTTCTCTGTCGATATCATGTAAATAAGTTTCATCTGGGCAAAGAATTCTGTAAAAACCCGTAATAATGTGCATTTTGCTTTCTGACTTTTGGTACAACTTAGTGCCTAGCAATACCGACTGGCAACACAGATTTTATTATCACAGCTCATTTTATTGTTAAATTTTTTACTGCCAATTATGCTTATTACCATGACATGACTCATTTTTACAGGGAGGTGAGCACAGTGCTGGTTAAGTATTAGTTATGAAGGCATCAGAGAAAAAAACAGAAAAGGTGGATCTCTGGAGAAGAAAGAAGTTCTGTATGTGCCAGACACCGAGAACGGGTGACAACATAGGGGGCCAGGGAAAGGAGGAGGGGGGGTTAGCCAGGGTTTGCCAGAGAAACAACTGAGTATATGATGAGAATCTTCTCACAGGATCAGGGAGGCTGAGAAGTCTCATGATCTGTCATCCCCGAGGAGTGTGGTGGTTTGTCACAAACCTCTGAGAACCAGGCGCAAGGAGGGCGGAGCATAATGCCCCAGTCCAGTGTCAGGCAGGGATGAATGCAGTGATCCGTGACCTTTGAGTCCGTAGGCCCTTAGCAGACAGTGTAGGGAAGTCTGCTTTACTGAGTCCACTGATTTCAGTGCTAATATCTTCTGGAACCACCTCATACACACACCCAGAAATTGTGCTTATCCAGATATCTGGGCAACCCATAACCCAATCAAGTTGATGCATAAAATCAACCATTTTAGGTAGTTTTCTCAACTCTGTTGTGGAGTGTGGGTGCAAAAATTGGGTTTCAGACCTGGGTGGAAACTGAGATGATGTCTTAGAGAAATAACAGCTCATATTCATACGGTGGGTGTGGTTCACCAGGTCTCAAACCCAGTCCTCAGCCCTTACCTGGAGAAACTCATGTATCCTTATAATGTTATTTTACCCACTTCACACATGGGGAAACTCTACCTCCCACTTCAGACATGGGAGGTCAGGTAATTTGTTCCAGGTTGACATTTAGTAGGTGGTAGGGGCAGGGTTTTCTTTGTTTAGCCACACAGCCTGCACTTTGGTCACGGTGCTAGCTGTCTCCATCGTAAAATCCACACTTACTCTTACCTCAAGCAATTGACTTCTACACATCAGTTTTCTCATCTGCACTGTGACTTAAGTCACAGTGATAATGAAAGGATTAAGAGGAAGAAAAACGGGAGTTTATAAAATGCACATAAAGGGAATTCAAGAAAACAATGGTGTCTTCTTTAGTGCTATTTCCATTGTTCCATGATTGTGCTGTTGTTCAGGCTGGTGGACAGGAAGGGCCTCAGTAAGGCTGGGACAGGGAAACTGCAAGAGTCCCGGATTCAGAATTGAGTCCGTGGACAAAACTGGGGCCAAGTCACTGGTGAGTGTGGGTGCTGCCACCTGGTAGAAAGTTCTCCTAGACCTGGCTAACAATTGAGGTTTGTGGTGATTTCTTGGAACTATTTGTGGGTCATACTCCATGCTTATGTAGAAGATGTGGCCAATTTCACAAAACCTATTTCTTACTAATAGCTATCAAATCATCCCTTCACTGAGTCCATTTCACCTTGTGTGGGAATCATGGTTTGGCATTCTCGGCTTGATCTCATCACCACGCTGGAAATCTGGAGACACTAGTGAGTGTCTGTTGCTCTGGAGAAGATTCCAGAGCAGAAGCAGGAGGGGATGCCCCAGATACTCTTCCAGAACTAGACCTTAGAGCCAAAGTCCTGGAAAGATCCCACATGGAAATCATATGAACAAGCAGCACCAAGAAAATCAATCTTATTGGCCTTTGGGAGTTTTGCAAGTCACCCTCAAATGGAAGGGGATCTGGGACCCACCCTTCAGGCCATGGCTGTGAGGGTGTCCAAGGACATTTCTTCACTCCCTATCTTTCAGATGTAAAAGTGATCAATTAAAGTGAATCTCCATTTCTTATCTAAGTACCATAATACAAGTATTGCCTCGGGGTTTAGATTCTAACATTAAAAGTGGTGAAATTACACAGCAATAAATAATAAAGCCCTAGGATTAAAACCTTTCATCCTTATTCCCAAATTGATTTTAAAAGTAATGGTGGTTATTATTTACACGATGTTTGCGCAAAACTCGTATTTCATTAAATGTCTCTGGCTCTTTAACATTTTTCCAACTCAGTTCTCAAATATTTGAAAATGGTCTCTAATATAAAAACACATAGACACGCGGTGGACGCAACCCTAAAAGTGTTGTCTTCACAAGAGAAAACGGTTCCTCAGGTATGACTTCATGACTACCAAGAATGTGTAATCAGATATTTATGAACAATAACTCTTATGGAGAACTGGCAAAAGTCAGCTATTTTACAGTTTCTACCTATTGGAATTCTAAAAAAAATCCACTAGGTTTTCCAGTGGAGTTTCCACTCTAATATTCTGCCAATCCCCTGAGGCACTGACACATTTAATGGACAGAATGTGCATTCATGAAAAACAATCTTGTCTCCAAACAGCCTCTTTCTGTCCTTGAAAGCAGAGGCTCTAGCTGACGTTTAGTCCATTGAACAGTACATGTTCAGGGTTATTAACACTATTTCTTTATTCAAATGATTTATTTCCTGAACACTACTCTGTGAAAGGTCATGGGAACTTGCAGGGTAAAACCTGCAATCACTGGAGGGAGAGGATGGGGAAGTGGGTGGGGGGGGAGACCTGGTCCCCAGACCACAGTGGGCATCCTCTAAGCTGATTACTTGGCCATTGGGCTCAGTGACCACAGCGCCCTCCCCCAGACAGACCCCAGTCCATGCACACAGCTGTCCTTGGTGCCCCTTCTCCCTGAGCAGCTGTGTTACCTATTGCTGGACAGCAGTTTGTTTCTAAGTTGATGACTTTTGTACTTCATATAATTTCACTAACTATTAGTTTGCAATTTCACAATTTAAATATGAGCTAATTCACTGTTTTATAATTTAACTAAATAGAAGGTAATTCTACAATCTCACTAATAGCTTCATATTAGAAAAACTTATGAAATATGAGAGTAAAAGAATGATGAGATGTGTTAGACACATGAAGTTCTACTTGTATCCTTTGGAATGTACTCATTTTCCAAAAGAGTAACTATAAAATGTTGAATTAGATGAACATGGGCCAACTCCAAATGATCGAGAAATTTTACAAAGTCTACCTGGATTTGGCATTCAAAGATATTGAAAGAGAATTTATTTTGACTTGTTTAGGAAACAGTGGGGATCCCCTCTGACTTGAGGAAGGGCTAGAACCCAGAATGATCTCTAGTGACTGAACTCCAAGGAAGGTATTAGGGCCTCCATGAATGGATTGAAGAAGAACGCACATTTGCAGGCATGGGGCTAATGTAAAATACTGTTGGCATTTTTGTTTGTCTCTATAATTCTCAGCTTTACAATCTTCGTTCAGCTGCCCTCCTACCAATCCAACTTTTAGCGAACAAGAGATTTGTCAGGAAAACTCTGGGCAGATCTGCCAAGCCATGCTCAGGTTCAGGCATTAGATGTCTTCTTGCAACATCACTCTGTGAATTTCTGGGTGTTACTGAAAAGGACCCATCCATTCTTTTCCATTTTCTGCTCTTCCTCATGTGTGTGGCTCCCTGGGCACTGCTTGACCAGCAGCCACAGAGAAGGGCAGGCATGGGACAGGAGGTGCCCACCTGGACTGCCTGTGCAGTTGTCCATCTGCTCTGGATGCCCCCAGTGCCCGGGCTTCTGGTGAGAGTCAGTGTCTTGCTCCTTGCATGCATTGGTTTCGCCATAATAGAGAAAGCGATGGACCAGGATTCAATTATATTTCTGAGCTGGGAGAAATGCTATTATTTAATAATTTTCTTTAGGTTTGCATACCCCACAAATATGCAAATACATTGTTTTACCAATTCTGTTCTTAACATTCATCTGGAGGGAGATGTGTGTTCATTACTTGGTCTGATTAATTTTTCTGCAGGATTTAGGAGTACTAAATTAGGAGACATTTAATCTTTGGGTCTTGTGGCTCCCAAAGTTTGCCCCACAACATGAAAGTCAGTGTGTGGTGGAGGGTGGAACATCTTTTTATATAAGGATAACAAAACAATATCAAAAATAAAGCTTTAAAATAAAAAAAAAAGTGATTGCCTTTTGTGCCGCTCTGTTTTTTATTTATCTCTTCTAAGCTCTTCTTTTTTGTCACCCACTGGATGTGTAAATTTGGGGAAATCAGTTTTGTATTTGGGCCTCATAATACTGGATTGTCATTTTTGGTAATGATTAAATAAAGGGAAACGTGTGACCCCGAGGTGGGTGGGTTCTGCTGCTGAGATGGCACTGAATTTACCGGTCTTTGTTCATTTTTCAGAGCAAGATGTATGTATTCTGTATTTCAAACACTAGAGGGAAGCACTTGACTGAGCTACATTTCCTCAAATCAGCAAGCCAAGGAAAAAGCCTAAACCACCTGGTGCTTCTCTGTGATAATGTCCTCCACACTCACCCCCAGCTTTTCCTTTCTTCCTTCAGCCTCTACTTCTCTCCCATACTTCTTTTTCTCATAATGGCGATCTTACATATTCACAAGAAAACCCTCATTTTATGCATTCAGGGAACAAAGAGATTAGGAGGCACAGTCCTACCCTCATCTACACAAATTATAGCTTAAAATCGCAGATTCTGGTTTGGGTTCTTGAGCACCACTCAAAATATTTATTAAATCAGTTGACAGTAATTCTTAGGAATCATGTTTCTTTTCTATTCTTTATTCTTCCTAAAAAATGTCTCTCTGAAGTTGTCAGGAAGCACAGTGCCTCGCACTCCCCAGGCACAGTGCTGGAAACCTGGGCAGGCTGGGTTGCCTCCACATGCCCACCAGAGGTTCCCGGTGCCCCTGACTGCCTGGGGCTTCCCAGGTGCGAAGCGGACTTCAGATTAGCGCTGTGTCCATCTTTGCGACCCTAAGCGAAATGATTATTTCTCCACATCCCAACTGTTTTTCCTCCTTGTTAAAATAGTAATAGTACTTATTTAAAAGAGTTTTGAGGCTTACGTGACCATGGTATCTGGCATATGGGGAGTGCTCAGTGTTTGCTGTTGTTAATTTCAGCTGTTTTAAAACCTCTACTCCTTATGAAAAGCTCATTGGAATTATTGCATTGAGGATTCTTACTTCCACTCTCCCTCCAACATCACGTAAGTGCTGAGAACTATGATTCTTGCTTAACATATAGAGGGTCGCCTTATCAAGATGTTTATCAAGAAGAAATGTTTTTAAATATACTGCCATTTGATTTAAAATATTGTCTAGTCCCCCAAGTTACTATATTTTTCATCCTTTTAATTGCCAAAAAAATAATGCTGTAGCAAGAATACATTTTCTAATAAAATTCAATTTAAAGTAGCCATTTTATGAAACTTAGTTAGACAGGGCATTTTTTAAAAAAGATTTATTAATTTATTTATGCATACAAGAACTGGGGTACGGGCCAGAGGTACAGGGAGTGAGAGGATTCACCAGAGACAGAGTGGGGAGCAGAACAGGCAGATTGATGAAATACACTGCTGAGGGGAGCAGCAGGCGAGGCAAGAGAGGTCTGTTGCACCATGTGGGTCAGCTCTCTGATCCAGGATCAAACTCATGCTGCAGTGGTTGCCTATAGCTTCATAGTACTGTGTCTTAACCCCTTGTACCATCCAGGGAGGCCCTAGACAGGACATTCTAACTCTCTGCCTCCAACCCAGCAGATCTTCTGGTTGGCCAGTGTGCACATAGTTCTGGCAGGTGTGCCATCCAAGCGGGAGCGAGCTGTGGGCAGCACATACACATTGAAGCCAGAGACTGCATGACGTCATGAATGTCATGAGCTCATTACTATTTTTTGTATTATTTATACTTTGAAATAACATTTTAGGTACAACAGGTGGCATTTAAAACATTAAGACTGCTTCTGTTTCTTTAAATCCTTTTTTAAAATTGAAGTACCCTTGATTTACATCACTGTTAGTGTTTGGTATACACCTTAGCTTAGGTATATACTTCAGAATATACCTGATGCTTCAGGTATATTAGCTCTCCCACATACTTCAGAATATTTAACATTCCCCAAGTGGCTTGTAATTCTACAGGATAGCAGTCTCCTAACTTTGTGTCACTGGAAAATTCAAAGTATAATTGATTATATCTTATTCTTTTTAAAAAGTAAAACAAACTTAAGGAAGAAATTAATTGAGAAATATATTCACTTAAGAGGTACTTAAAAGAGCTTCACTCAGTAAGTAATTCGTCCAGAGCCTTGTTCATTGACCATTTCTCTCAGTTTTGTGATTGCTGATAATTTGCCTTAATGAAAATGTAACAGGTCCTTCCCCTTCTTTCTCTGCTTTCATGGAAAGGCCAGTCTTAATGCGCATCATCATTATAACCATCAAAGATGTCCTATCCCCAAGGTTTCCTTCTGACCCAGAGTTCACCTCTCGTGGCCAGGAGATGGGAACCAGGTAAGGAGATCAGAGCTCTTTATCATACTTGTGGCTGCTGTTCCAGGTTTCGCTCATGGAGTTCCACTTCACTGAGAAATTCAGGTATTTATTTCTAAAATAAATATATTGCATTACAGAATTCCAGAGCATGTAGTTTTTCCCCTTCAAATATCAGAAAGTGTGTCCTATTTATAAAAATCATTCTCATGTCAGAAAGTTTTTCCTCATTCTCATGTGTGATGAACTCAGTGGTGATAGATGGCTTTATACTATTTTTTCTACTTCATGCATTACATTTTGTCTTATTGCCATCTTGTCTTTGGTTCCTGAAGGGTCACAGGTCCCCATGAGGCTGGAGTCTGGCTTCTCTCAGGGGCTATGCAGCCCCCATTTGCCCTTCTGACTCTAAACTTGTCGTCCCCTTCTTTGTGACATGCTGAATTTTGTAGACTCCAGGAAGTACTTACATTGCATGGGGCAGGAAAGGCATCATTTATAATGCATGATAGTTACTCGTCTTTTATTTATAAATCATTTTGCTCAGAAGGCTTTCATTTCCATGTCCACAGTAGATCCTCAATTATACTTAAACAAATTTTCTGCTTCCTGTATTCCTCTTGTATTTTACATGGCTCCAGTATTTTTATTACATACACACACACAGAAGATATATGCTTGTATATGCATATGAGTTTGCACCCTACAAAATCTACTTTCTCAATGGGGATTCAGATCACACTGGCTCCCACAAGGCCAGTTAACCCTGGGATGCCTCTGGGGTCGGTTATTTTATTGTTGACTGCACCCAAATTGGAAATGCATATGACCCAACTATGCTTATGCAGAACACCTAAGGATTGTGGGACACAATCTGGACTTAAAAACTAAGATGAATCCTGTTTTCAAACAAGAAAAGCTCCAAGAGTTAAAAGAGCAACTGGAGGTGCTGAGTATTCGATATAAGACTCCAGAATCTGAACCAGATGTCCTTCCCCGACGGCCCTGCCCCTGTCATATCCTTAATTCCTTCTGAGCCTCAGTTTCTTCAGAGATACAGAGGGGGTGATCATGGTACCTACGGAGTAGGGTGATTGTGAAGATGTATACAATGACGTTTAGGAAAAAAAAAAACATTGTAAATTACAGCAGGATGCAGTATAACCTTGCCTAATTATTTTCAACAGTTGACAGAGAATTAAGGTTCCAAACCCTGGTCCATCTTCTATACCATTTTGCCAGGAAAATATCAACAAGGATGGATAGGAGGGAACTGGTGGGGGTATGGGATACATATAGAGACCCAGAATATTCTTCTTCCTGGTTCACACAAAGATGTGGCTCTGATAAGTTTTAAGTGCACAAGCAACGCTCCGGGGCCAGCAAAGCAAAATGCCGCCATCTTTGGTGGCGTGCAGCCTGGCCCGTGACTGCTGGCTGCTCACACGTGGTCCATTCGTCCAGAGGTGCTTCCAACTGAAAAAGGTTTTATGGGAGAGGGGTGGGACAGAGGTGATGGAGGGTCCCTGTGGCACCTGGGGTGCACTGCCGAGGTGGAGAAGGTGGAGGGCTGGCCGCTGCTCTGGGGATAGTTAAAGGTGTAGCTAGATTCTCATCTCATGCTCCTCCCCCACCCCGTATCTGAGCATCCCCCACCCCCTTAGGTGAACAAACACTGCAGTCACACTGAATCACGTATCCAGTTGATTCTAAATGAAATACAATATTGCTGATGAATAATTTGCTATAGATTTTTAAATAGACTATTTTTGAGAGGAGTTTCAGGTTTATAGTAATATTAAGGAGAGGTACAGAGATTTCCCATATCTTCTGCTGTGTCCCATCCACAGCCTCCCCCACCAGCAACATCCCCACCATGATGGTGCATTTGATACAGTTGATGAGGTGTGTTGACACAGGGTCCTCCGAAGTCCATTATTTACAGTAGGGCTTTCCTGGTGTTGGTCATCCAATGGGTTCATACAAATATATAATGCCTGTATCCACCACTCTAGTAGCGTGCAGCATCCTAGAAATCATCTGTGTTCTACAGTTATCCTTCAATCATTTGCTATAGATAGTTATTCTAAATTCTTTATCAATTTCACAACTTTTCTTGTTGAAACCCTAAGGTTATTCGGTTACGGTGAATTTGCTTGTTAATTATCAGTCCATGAATAGAAGCTCTGCATTTAGATTTCTAAGGATTTTATTTGAACACATCATTCTTTGAAGACATTACAGAGTACTGGGAAGTAAATATATTCTGATGAAGATTTCCTTGTGATTGCTTGTGCTTGGGGTTAGTTGGTGGAATTTAACACATGATTTTTAGGAGTACAATACTAGAAATGATGTAATGTGACATTACATTAAATATTACTTTCTAGAATAATAATTGGAAAAAAGGTGCCACTGAATCACACATGATATTTGGAGTGTAAAATCAGCCCTGGTACCTCCCAGCCACCCACCCCAATCCTGCTGGGGACCAATGTCCCCATCATATCTAGCTACCCTCCCCAAAGGTCATTTTTATCACTGTGGCTGGCCAGCCTTTAGATAAACAATTAGCATTTTTATTATATGGGAAACTGTTTTTAGCTGACTTTTTGATTGTATTCTCTTTTTTATACCACCAGTAACACTTCAGATAAAGCTCAAGATTATCCTGTTATCCTAAAGGCCACCCCACCCCTATTTTTCTCAGTCTGTCTTCAAACAAATTAAAAGTTCTGATTTATTTCCAGGGCCTTTTTAAAAAGCTCCCTGAAAAGCAAATACTATTTGTAGTGGTGACAGGTAATTAGCAAAGCATTTAGATTTATTATGAAGCCCCAGTGGAAGAGGTGTTTTATTTTCTTTTACAGGAGTCTTAAAATTGCCTTCAGTTGATGTGTTGAGGTTTGCTCTTCCCTAAAACCAGTCCTTGCTCCAAAGTGGAGACTGTAGGTCCTACGACTGTGATGTGTGTGTCTTTCCTGTCTCTGTACTTCTAGGTTTTTCCCCTAATAAAATCACGTTTTAAACTTCCAATTTGTATTTTCATTTACTTCTATAATTTCCTTCATGGATAAAACTGATTTCCAATAACAAGTAACATGCTGAATTGAATATAATATAACTCATAGAATATACAGTAACCCCTCCAACAACCTCTATCAGACCTCCACCAACTCCCCATCAAATCCCCACCAGTACCCCCAAAATACCCCCAACAATCCCTTCATACTGACAGTCCTTCCACAATTCCCTACTACAAATCCTCCCAACAATCTCACAAACATCCCCCACAATTCCCCACCAACAAACCCCACCAATAAACCCCACCTACAAATCCCCCACCTATATCTTCCCCACCAGTAATCACCCCCCAAGACCTCCCAACAGCTCCACTCTGTCACTCTGTATAATAAGTGGGCCTCATCATTGGAGTATCAGGTTCTCACCCTAGAGCTACCTCCAGGGTCCTAGAACACAGGGAAATTTCTTGCTTACACAGAAGACCTTTGCAAAATAGCTAATGCCATGCCAACCAGATGAGGTATTACAATCCTTGCACATGCTCTGTGTAAAAGTGATCAAATATTCCCAAAGAGCTGCCAAACATTTGATTTCCATTATCTGGCCCTACTTTCCTCAAAAAGCCATTGAAAATTTCCCTAAGTTCCAACATCGTGGTATCTGCCCCACAACTCCTATACTGTCTGCTGTTAAGACATGGCACACAAGTCCTTCAGTCTGATGCTTGGGTGATGTAAGGAAGGTTCCACACATGACCAGCATATTTTGGTGAAGGAGAAGGAAAATTGAAAATGTAATTACTAGAAGGTGGCATTGACATAGACAGGATAAACTGTATATTCACATGCTTTTAGGATTTCACAATGGATTGATTTCATGAAGAGTATAATGACTGGAAAATGTGGCACTTGTGAAATTAAGTAAAAAGGAGCATACTAAGTTTAAGGGTGGCACCCCTTCAAACACACTGCAGGGCGAATACATATTCTGTAAAAAAGCACTTGAAAATCCCCAAATGGTGATAACTATTCATAGCTATTTGCTCTGGGTCTTGAGATTTTTGAATCCAAAGAAGAAAGAATTATAATCTTTTATGTGTATTTGAATATATAAATCTTATTTTAAATACATAAAAATTATATATAAATTCATATATGTACACACACATATTTTAATTTTCAAAATTTTCTGCTGGGCATGCGTTTCCTTTATATATATAAAGTATTTTAAGTAAAATACAAAATGTTTTAGACAGAGTAAAAATGAACCGATTATTAGCTAAGGTTTTACCACACACACTTTGCCAGTCTCCCTAAATCTGTGGTGTGTGGGTATGTGCACTGATGGCAAAGCTTTTTTTTTCCCCAGGGAATTACATTCCAGCCTTATCAAAAATTTCTCTACTCTTTTGTTAATTCTGGTATAGAGCTATTGTTAGGAAGGACACTTGTGGGGATTTTTTTCCTGGAGTTTTTTTTTTTTTCAATCACCTTTCATTTTCTATGTGCCTCAAATTTTCCTTTGACTTTAAGAAATTTGGTTTTTATTGTCCTCTGAGGAGGCCTGAGGGCATAGGGTACTAGCGCCCTCACTTTCCTCCTGTAGACTCTTATTTAAATTTAGATTATGACCACATGAAAAATTTGTTGGGAAAAGTAATCAGTAGGGCCATATGTTAGAGTTTCAAAAATCACTCTAATTTCCATTTAACTCACATCATAAAAATCACCCTCCCATTCAATCAGACTATTATAAGGTGTTTTAGATGAGCGATGTGGTGAACGCCTGCAAAGGGCAAGCTAATAACAAGGCCTTGATCTTCTGGAGAGCTATTAATCTTTGTCGTTCACACGTTTCAGTCTCTCTCTCTTCTCTCTCTCTAATACACACACAGAGACACACACACACACCACCACCATCCACCCCCTCCCCCCACACACTGATGGAAGCAAAACCTTAAAGAAGAAAGCTCTTAAGAAAACATAAAAGTGTAAGTCTTTACATTTTATTTTTATTTACCAGAAATTGCTGGAGCAGGAGCTGATCCACAATGTGCTTTGTGGCCCGCATCCTGTTTCTGTATCCTGTCCTTCTCCGGGCTCAGACCCGCTTGCATGCCAGGTGGACCAGGCCTCTGTCCCAAGAGCTGGAGCTCCCTGGGAGAGCTCGCACGTTCTGGCAGGTTCTGGACCATGCCTCCAGTGACTGCAAACCAGCAGGCATTCTGATGGCTTTTCTTTCTAATGTGTATTGCCATTATATTTAATAACTCTATATAACCCACCCAGGTCACTTAAAGGAGGTTTCATTGCTAGTTAGATGGTTATGATGCAATTCATTTAGCATGCCCGATGACTCATGTTTAATTTTCCTCTCCTGAGCAGGTTTGTAGGACTTGTGCATTGTGGTATTTTAAAAAGATAGCTCCCAGCATGACAAGCATGTGCATGGGAAGAGGGTCAATGTGGTTTTAAGTTTGCTTGAAAACACACTACTCTCCTCACTGTCTAATCTAGTGCCAGCCCCACCTCTGTCTCTGTCCAGTAGTTGGGTCTCTCCCATATCCCACCCTCATGTTGTGACAAGACTTCTGATTTTCAACACTGCTGGTTAAGGACAACATTGGTCTCTTACTCTGCCCTTTCATCAGCATCAGCAAAGCAAAGGAAGTATGTTTTGTCCACTGCAGATACTAGACTATGTATAACAAGTCTGATAATTCAACATTCGCAGTGTAGTTAAGGATATTTTATTTGCTATAGAAAGTGGCTTTAGGAGAAATGATCATCAAAGTTTTGAAAGCCTATCATGAAGGTTTTATTCTTTCTAATTTCATTTTCTTTTTTTTTGTTCTTTCAATGTAGGGCATTTTATTTATTTTTTATCTATGCTTATTACATCATCCTTAATATTTGTACAATGTATGATTTGCCCATGAAATTCCCACCACCAGTTCACCCGTGCACCACCACCACAGTCCCTTGTGCTCTTCCCACCCCGATCTGATCCTTCTCCCTCTTCCTCCCGACAGAATGTCTCTTATCTATCGTTGCCTGATGATTTTGATCATTGTCTTACTCTGTTACACATTTTTCAAATGACTCCATGCCATCACATATCTATTTGGTTTAGGTGTATGCTTTACCTGCTAACGATTCTGATTGTTTTCAATAGTTTGGAATTTACTAGAAGTTACACTTCAGCATCTACATTTCAGGGGGTTGGCATTAATTTCTATTAATGCATAAACTCCCCAAAGAGGTTGTCTTGTCCTTAGTTCTCTCATCACAATAAGTTGCATGTTGAGTTCGAGGTGGTGGGCTGCCTGCTCAAAGAGCACGCCACTGCACTCAGCTCCTTGACAACACTCTTACAAACAATGTGTATCCATTTGTATTTGCAACTACAATTGCAAATAAAGAGAGGTGACCCTGGTCTCAGAGGTGGCCACAGAGGAAAGAAAATCCCTCATCCAGAGGAAGGGGACAAAGCCCTTTTGTCCCCAGGGTATTATAACAACATATGACTGCCAGTTATTTGGACAGCTTTGAGCAAGGGTTTTCATTTTTCTTTAAAACACAGATAGAGCCTAAACATCTGGCCACGGGAAACTACATCTAGATAACCACCTGACTTGTGAAATCTGGCTTTCTGTGCAACACAGATCTATCTATCTATCTATCTATCTATCTATCTATCTATCTATCTATCTATCTATCTATCTATCCATCCCACTCTGGAGTGGGAAAAAACTGCTTTAATTATTACTTGCAGACAGCATGGGAAATCCTCCTTTCAGTAAGATAAGAAAACAAAACTGTTTCATTTCTTTTCAAGAGAAACCCTACTGAGTTCTAAAGTGAAAATTTATTACTGAGAAAAGCCTTTAATTTTAACGAAAGAAAATCTGTCTTTTATTTTTCTTTTGGAACATTAGGAAACATTTAAAAATGTGCATAAATATATTAGGGGGTGGTAGAAAATACGGAAGTCCCTAACTTCAAACCTCATTTGGCCACATGCTATTTAGAAACAGTAAATTTCATTTCTTTTCTTCCACAAAATATTTGCTGTATTCATGGCTCCACATGAAGTTTTAAATTGTTGCTTTCCCTTTACCATTGCCAAAATAATGGTGCTTTCAGGGAAAAAGAGCAAGTGTTTTGGGATTTACATGATATTGCCATTTTTCTTGGAGTCCTGAATAAAATACAAATTAAGATAAAAATATCCCTGCGATATCTTTAAGCCAAACTAGCCAGTAGCGCATAAGTCTACCATTAACACACTTTTAAAATCCTCAACAAGCGTTTTGTTGCCACCTAATGGTTTACTAATATTTAGAAATACTCTCACAGTGGGGATGTGCAAATGTGCTCCCTTGAACTTGGGTAAACTGTATTAACATAATTCCAAATTCGATTGCTTTTATGTGTGGAGAGATAGGAAGCAGTCTTGCTATTTTCAGTCATGAATTGGAGATAGGAGAAAAAATAAAAAAAAATACTGAGAGAAGCCATGGAGGTATTTATAAGACAGTAAGTCAGCAAATATAGTTATGCTTGGTGTGGTATCCTCTCCCACACTGGGTCCAAATAACACTTCTTCAAATTACCTTTTGAAAATTATTATGTAAAATTTCAAATTTGTACAAAGCAGAGAGGAGTAACATGCAGTCTCATATACTGATCACCAAATCTCAACAAATATCCAGGTTTTGCTAACTTTGATGTATTTATCTATTTTTCTTTTGAAATTATTTTAATGTGATTTTCATGAAAGGTCATGTCAACCCTGCCTCTTCACTATGTGAGGCAGAAATTCTCACTGTGTCATTATCATCCTTAATATAATCAAGGGTGCTTTTTGCTATTATGTAATGCTTAATCCACAATCAAATTTTCTGGTAGTTTCCACAGTGTACTTTTATAGTTGATTTCTTTGGATCAGCATTCTCTGGATTTATAGCCTCCTGGTCCCTTATTACTTCTCTTTTTTCCCCCCTCCAATCTTACTTAGTTGTTACGATGGTATTATTATGTATCAGTTTGGTGCAGCTGAAGTACCCAGTATTTGGTCAAATAAACAATATTCTGGGTGTGTCTGCGAGGTGTTTTTCTGTTAAATTATCATTTGGCTCACTGAATTTTTAGTAAAGCAGTTTACCATTTCCAATCTGTGTGGGCCTTGTCTAATCAGTTGAAGGTCTTACTAGAATGAACAAAAAAGTTGGGCCTTCCTGAACAAGGGCACACTCAGCCAGAAGACAGCCTTGGGACACCAACTGCAACACTGGCATTTTCTGAGTTTCCAATCTGCTGGTTGGACACCTTCTATAATTGAAGAGACCAGTTCCTTAAACCCCTTGCTCAGAAGAACTGGCAAGTATTAGACTAGACTACACATGGCAGGCAACTCACAGTTATCTGTGAATTGCTCCAAATTCACCCAGAGGTAAGATACACCACTGTACCTAGTAACACTTATTTTGTCCAAAATGAACACTGCAATTTATTCCCAACCAGGGGAGGAGACTTTTTTGCTAACAACAGTCTGTTAGATATACTTACAGCTATTTTCTACAGGGAGTTTTTCTGAGGGCTCCTAGAATTTTTATCTTGTTGTGTTTTGTTCATGATTTTGGCTAAGGAACACATGCTGACCCCCATCTTGATGTTCAGTGTTGTTCTTGGCTGCCCACACACTGTCTCTCCCTGATCTATTGGTGTGATGGCAGGAACAACAGGCTAACTATCCAGAGACCTGCAGATTTTGGCACTTCCCAGGTGGAAGGTTGGGGAGGGAGCTGGCCTGTTATAGTGCATCCAGTCCACACAGGCCAGGCTGCCTGTGAATCCCATGACAGCCTGCAGGAGGGTCTGCTCATGGTTGTGTCTCTTGCCTCTTGTTTGTGGGGCTTCCCTGCAGCTCATTTATCCTCTTAGCAACACTAGGAGGCAGTTAAATTATTTTCCCCTTGCGGAATCTAGAGCCCAAGGATTTAAGCTACTCCCAGACCACAGAATGGAGAATCGGCAGAATGGGGGTCAGGTCAGGAGCCTGGTTCTAGATCCATGGGGCATAAAAAGAAACAAAGCAGGTGATGGATCCACGTTCTCCTTCTCACTTTCCTTCACTTCTGGGAGATTTGATGGTGCGAGTGAGAGGGAGTGAAGAGACTAGGGAAGGAGATGGCCCTGACAACCACAGTGTTTAGCTGTGGCCTGAGAGGAGGAGGGCGTGGCTCCCAAGAGAAAAGCCCTGTAGCCTCCTGGGACACAGGTGCTCGAAGCCTCAGAAGCCAGGCCTGAGAGGCACTGCCCATGACCTGCACTGAGGCTACAAGGGATCATTTGACTCAACTGCACCCCACTGTGCATTTTTTTAATGGTTAGTTTTTATCCAAAACATTAAAGAAGGTGAAAACTAGTAAAAGAAATATTAAATCTCAGAACAGTATTTAAAATTTAAATATTTTATTTACAGCCAAGCCAGATTTTTTTTTTATAATTTTAGCTTCTTGTTTTAATGGAAGCGAAGTCATAAATAATATTTCCAAAACTGACTTCTTTGCTTACCTCATTTTGAATGAGTGTTGTGAATTAACCCAAATAAGAGAGTGATCTTGAAAGTATGTTTGATGAAATTAAAACTTTCACAAAATACATGCATATTTTTCCTGCATTTGAAAATAAGTGAAAGGAAAGAAATTGGAAATACATGATTCATCAGATGAGAATATCAATTATTGTGGGGAAGAGGATATCAAATAGAAAGTTAGGAGATTTTAGAGGCCCTAATTTCAAATTTAAATGGAGAAATGCAGAATTAAACAGTCTTCAGATTTTGCATTTTTAACTAAAAATAAGTTATTCTGCATGAGTTTTAAAAAAATAGCTACTGTCTCCTCTCTGAAACATTCTCATAATGAGATAGGACAACTTTGGTTTTACCCATGGAGCTCTTATCTTTCAAACTTTTGGGAATGTTGAAGCATTTGAGGAATTCAGAACTGTCCATATGGAACGATAGTGAATGGTTTTAAATCCCTCCTCTTTTCTCTGTTCTTTTTCTGGAAATGGCTATGTCCATGTGCAGTATAGTCTGGACAACCAGGTGGTGATATTGTAAGGAGATGGATAATTACTTTTCACATATTCCCTGTCTTAAGGCTCTGTTGGGGTGCATTCATGGCCTGCAAACTCAGAGGCTACATCTGAAGACACACTTGCTGGGTAGCAGCTTGGGGTGGACTGTACAGGCCTGCCTCCTCTTCTGAAAACTGGAGGCTAGGAATGGAATAGAGTTAGGATAAAACAGAAAGACTTTGTCAACGTCTCTAGAGCTTTTCTTTTTTTTTTAACAAATGGACAAACAAGACAGTTAAGACATTCACACAGAGGTTAAAAAAGCAGAAATTAAACCCAACAAAGAAGACATGTCATAATTCCTTGCTGGTCTTCTTCACCTTCCACTGCTGATAGAAGGCATGTCTAGGTGGTGAAAATGCTGTTGAATAGTTAAGTTTCAGCCCATCTGAGAAGACCCTGCTCCAGCTGGTGGACTGTCTCACCCACTTCCCTTGTGAGCTTATCCTTCACTCACTTTTTGCTGAGAATCGAGTAAAATCAGACTTCAAGAAACAGGCACCTGCTGTATGTAGGACAATAGGAATTTATCCTTAGCGGAGAAGATCTTAATGGCAGCGCATTCCTTGTGGGATGAGCAGCTTCCTTGGTGAGACCAGCTTGTTAAATGCAATCAACTTACCATGAATAAAAAAAAGTAACATAATTATATATTTTGAATTTTCTAGTGAATAATATTAAATTTGAAAAATATGAAGATGCGTGGTAAACCCAACTATTTTCAGACTCTTATTTCAACAACAGTCGCTTAAAGAAAACCAGTGTTCTACGTTAGTGAAACAAGATCTGTACACAATTTCTCTGAGTTTTTATGGAGAAGGACAAATACGGCATCGATACTTGGTTCAGATTAAGGGGCAACATCCAAAGCTGAGATTTCCACTTGACTTTATCTCATTCATTCCGCTAAATTTGACTTGTTGAAAGATAATCTTATCCCAGTTTCCTGAAATCTAGATTAGAACAATCATTTCTTTTCTCTTCTGTTGTTTATAAACATCAGCAAAGGGAGACATGGCTTCTTATGAGTAGAAAGATGGGCCTGACATATTCTAAATGCAGAAAGAGCAATGATGATGGAATGAATCCTTAAAGTCATTAGGATTCTTGCTTAGTTAAACAATCACTATCAAGAATATATACACAAATACATTTGCTGTTCTAGACAGCACTTTCTGGTCATGAATTTTTTCCTTTAGTGTGGTGTCTTACAGTCACAAGAGGGCTGAGTGTAACCAAATCTCAGCAGATATGTACATTAGACACCAGATTCTCGTTATCTCATTTTGTGTCCTTAAATTCCTGAAATAGGCCATATCTTAAACTGGTGAACTTTGTTATCATTGTTAGAATTTTAATGAGAGTCTGACCTCATTTCTCATTGTCTGATAGAAATTGCGGGAAATTGACCAGAGAGGATTCATGCTGTTACTCTGAGTTTTAAAAAAATACAATTTTTCTTATATAGTCACTTGTTTTTTTTCTTCTAAAGGACAAGTGCAGAGACAGCATGAGTAATAGATTCTGATTTGGTCTGCTTTATTGTGTATCTAGCTTACATTTTTTTTCTTTCATTCTTATTCAGTGAATATTTGTACCATTTCTAATAGTTTGAAAATCATCTTCATATAGTTTTCATTTTATCTTCATAGAAATCCTAGGAGGCAGGCAAATGAACTAATGTTATCTCTGACAAATGCTCAGAGATGGCTTCATATTTCTGTTAACAAACTGCCTGCCCAAGATAACACAGGCAATACCCTGTTAAGGAGGGGCTATGTGTGTCCCCTCCCAAATTCATATACTAAAGTTCTAACCCCACAGTGTGACTGTGCTGGGAGTTGGGGTATCTAAGGAGACAATTATGGCTCAATGTGGTCATGGCAGTATGGGCAGTAGATTAGGGGAAGTTGATCTTATAGAATCAATGTCCTTATGAGAGAGACATGAGTGCTTTCTCATCTCTTGAAGAACAAATCCAGGAAAAGTCATATGGAGACAGCAAGAAGGTAACTTTGTACAGTCCCAGATGACAGGTCCCACTAGAAACCAGCCCTGCCCAAATAACACCTTGATCTTGGACTTCCACTCTCAGACTCAACAGTGAGAAATTAGTATTATTTTGTTTAAGTCTCCATGTCTGATATATTTTGTTGAGGTGTCTTAGCAATTTAATACAGATTTTGGTAGTAAGAAATGAGGGTGCTGTTATAACAAGTAGCAGAGGTTGGAAGAGTTTTGTAAAGGTGTCTGCTAGAAAAGTCTGGATTGTTAGGTATGTACTGTTGGTGGAATATGGAAGGGAACAGGCATTATGATGAGGGCTGGGACAGAGGCCCCAGCTGTAGAGAAATTCTCCACGAGGGTTTCCTGGAACCTGACTCTTCCATCCTGTCAGGTGGTCATTGTCTATAATTTGAGATCGCTTCTTCCTCCCACTTCTCTCACTTCCTAAGAAAATTAATGCCTTTGTAGGCCTGACAGGAGAAAGAACAAAAAACAAAACCCTTTCTGGTGCTGAATGAAGACCACTATTTTCACTGAGATTATTATACTAAGAAGTAACTCTCTGCCTGCTGGCAGATTTAAAAACATGACTCTTCTGTTGATTCCATTTTTCGGTTTTAAAGAATTAAAGTCCAACAGAATCCTCAAATGCTTCTTAACTAGAAATAAAGAAGAGGAATATTTTTTTTTTTAGTTTTATTCAAACTGGATCTGGTTAATTCATCATAGTTTAGTTTTCTGTACCCAACAATTAAGTCAAAAGACCTAATAGCAAGGTTAACTGGAAACTATTTCATAAGCTCTTTTAAAAAGTAGTTTTAGGTTCATGGGAAAATTGAGGGGAGATATAGAGATTTCCCACATATCCCCTGCTACCCTCAATGCACAACCTTCTAATTTGCCAACACTCCCCACATCAAAGAGAGATATTTGTTATAATGGATAAAACTTCATAGACACATCATTATCACCAAAGGCCATAGCTGACATCAGGGTTCATTCTTCGTATGCTTGGTATGGTTTTGGACAGATGTTGGATAACAGGTATTCACCACTTTAGTACAGAGTAGTATCACTACCCTAAAAACCCTGTGCTCTGCTTCTTTATCCCTCCCACTCCTCCCTAATCCATGGCAATCATTAATCTTTTTGTTGTCTCCATATTTCTGTCTTTTCCAGAACATCAAATATGTGCAATCAGATGGTATAGTTTTTTTTTACCCAATTAGCTTCTTTCATATGATGACATGTATTAAGTGTCCTCCCTGTCTTTTCATGGTTTATTGCCTTATTTCTTTTTAGTACTGTATAATATTCCATTGTTGGGATATACCACAGTTTATCCATTCATCTACTGATGGATATCTTGGTTGTTCTCAACTTTTGGCCATTATGAATAATATAAATATATGAAAATATATAATAATATATGCCCAACAAAGATACAGATAATAAAAGTAAAAAGTTTTAATAAATAAAAACATTCAAGCAGCTAGGAATCTCAGGGACACTGTTTAATACCTAATCCCTGCTATCCTGGAGGCAGCAGGTACCAGGGAATCTACTTATAGATGTGGTGCCTGGTGTGAATGTGCCTGTGCACACACAGGGTGTGAGTGGGGACCCTACTCCTGCCATCACGTTCACATCTGTGTTCCTTGTGTCTGTGCCTGGTCAGAGTGTGATACTGATGCTCTTTGAAACCTGCATTGTTCCGGGTTGTAGACCCATTTCTGTGTTCCAATCTCCACCTGATCCCGAAGGCCGCCTGCCCCTAGAAACTTGTGGCATTGCACCAACAATGACATTTCTGGTTTTAGAAAATAATGTGGCTTCATATTTCTGTTAACTGTTTCTGGGTTGTAATATGCTGGGGGTACATCTGATTGGTCTATTTATCAATCGGCCTTCTGCATGAAAACACTCACTAAGTCTGAGTACCATTGGTTGTGTTGGTCACAGGTTGACATCTCATGAGTGGATGCTAGCTTGGGGTCATGTGTGGATGCTAGGTTGGGCTCAAAACCCGTGGAAGAGCTTCAGTGGTCATCTCCTTTGCTCTTAATGTGACTAACCTTGGCAGAAGTCAAACTGTTGAGGTACCAGCTGTCTTAAATGGTAGAGGGGAAAAAATGAAGGTTAAGGAGACTGGACTTCACTCAAAAGATGTAATGAGCACAGACACATGAATACCTGAATATCAGAAAAAAAAGTTAGGTGACTAAATAATCAAGTAAAAATATGTTTGAAGGGCCTCCCTGGTGGCGCAGTGGGTTGAGTGCTGCACTGTGAAGCATCCGCGGCAAAACAGCGTGAGTTAGATCCCTGGCCAGGAAGGGGACCCACCTCTCCTGCCTCGCCTGCTGCTCCCCTCAGCAGTGTATTTCAGTCAATCTGCCTGTTCTGCTCCCCACTCTGTCTCTGGTGAATCCCCTCACCTCCCATGACTCTGGCCTGTACCCCTCCTCTTGTATGCATAAATAATAAATCTTTAAAAAAATGTTTGGCCTTGCTGTATGGAATGAAATGCAAGCTAAAACACTGTAATATAAAAAGAACATACCAAAAATGTGCTGAGGACTAATGTTTTGATCCTCTAGCTATTATGTTCAGAAATGGACGCAACTTTCACAAAGAGAAAGGATCTAATTAATGTTGTGAGGATCAGTCATCCTTGCCTTGATTTAGGAACTTTATAGAATCTCATTTAATCTTGAGGATCTCAGTATCAAGGCAAGGTGAAGGAGGGCCACTTGGTTCACAGGACTGGAGGTGGCCAGGTTTGAACCAGGTTTGTTAGCTGTGAACATACGGGTTTTTTCGTGATGACATATCACATAATTGGCTGTGGTTTCTAGAAATATTCTGTCTCTACGGGTGTGGACCAGATACCTCCCTGTCATATCAGTGACCTGTCCCTGTGAGCTAGACCAGTGGGAATTTCTGCTTCTTGATTCACAGAGCCACTTTGGTTGGCAGTTTTCTTTTCCTCTCATCTTGTACAAAAGCTCTGTTCTTTGTAATTTCCTTTTCGTTTCCTGGCCTCTCCAATAGCGGGGGAACTTTGAGCATACTGACGACGGTAGGTGCAATCAGACACACAATTAGACAGCGATTCACATTATGTAAAAGATTCATCATGTCAATTGATGCAAAATGCCATGCCAGCCCGCTTGGCAGTGATTGCCGAGCCCTCCAGCCCCATGGTTTGGTTGTAATCACTTTTCGGCAAACACCCTTCCCCTTCCAAGGTGTCATTATCGGCAATCTGACTAGATGCAGTAAGTGTATGTGTATGTGTGTGAGTGTGTGTGTGTGAGAGAGAGAGAGAAGAAAGAGAGAGAGAGAGAGAGAGAGAGAGAGTGAGAGAGAGAGAGAGAAAGTGTGCTGTGAGGGAATTTAAACACCTCTGTATACTGATGTCAGTGTAGAATTACCCATGTGCCTGCCACCTTGATGGAATGTGAGAGTTTCAGTTGATTTTACTCCATCTCTGAGGCATGTTAGACTGAACATAGCTCACCCAGGAAGGTCACAAGTACTGATCCCCCTGCTCCGTCTTCTCTCTCACCTTCACATGTTCCCTCTAGCATGACCTCTAGCTGGCTTGGGGAGACTGATTAGGCATATAGGCCCAGAGGCAGGAAGTCCTGATTCTATTGCTATAGACATGGCTTTATAACCACCTGTTACAAATATGCAAAATATGTAAGACGGGCTTTCGTAGATTTCAACAGAGGAGCTAAAGGCTCATCTCAGATATTGAACATGTGCAGTCACCTTTGATGTAAACCCAGAAGCTACTTTAAGACGAGAGATCTTCCTTCCTTCCTTCCTTCCTTCCTTCCTTCCTTCCTTCCTTCCTTCCTTCCTTCCTTCCTTCCTTCCTTCCTTC
>JAGFMF010011715.1:1408101-1454393 GCA_019455555.1 Galemys pyrenaicus | reverse complement strand
CTTCCTTCCTTCCTTCCTTCCTTCCTTCCTTCCTTCCTTCCTTCCTTCCTTCCTTCCTTCCTTCCTTCCTTCCTTCCTTCCTTCCTTCCTTCTTCCCTCTCTCCCTTTCTTCCTCTCTCCCTCCCTCCCTCCCTCCCTCCCTCTCTCCCTCTCTCCCTCCCTCCCTCCTTCTTTTTTCCTTCCCTTTTTCTCTTCCTCTTTCTTTCTCTTCCTTTCATCTTTTCTTCTTTCTATCCTTTATTTATAAAATTTGAATTACAAAACTTTATATACATCATTTCAGAAATTTATTTCAGCTTTTGCTACTTCAGAAGGAGCATTTGTTTAAGAGTATAGAGAAGGAAATTGTTTTCATCAGAGAAAAAAATCCCCACACTGCAAAGACAAAGCAGCAATCCCAGAAGTTGTCGTACTGAGCATTAGAGATTGAAATGAGTATTGAAGATGGAAGGTGAAGGGCAGCAGCAGGGTTGAATACTGAAGATTTGTAGCCACATTTCCTTGGCCATCATACACAATTTGAGAAGAGACAGCAGATCAATGAATTTTTACTTTCACTGAATTTTGTCGTACGTAGAACTTCAAAAGATTCAAAATGGATGTTACCAAAAGTAAATAATGTTTTAGAGTTTATTCATACCCAAATTATTAGATACATAAATACAATTGAGTAGAAATAGGGGATCCTATCTTGTATGTTTTGAAGTTAGATTTAGTGAAATGTTTTCAGTTAAAATACATCTGTGTCTTAGACTCAGTATGTATACACATATATATTTCATTTCAGAAATTAGATTTCAGTTTTTGCTACTTCAGAAGGAAGTAGCAAATATTTCAGTGTAAAATGTTATCCTATTTCTATGTCTAGTTAGAAAAGACACCCTTTCTAAAAACTCTGCATTTTTAAGCAAGTTGCTCGAATTCTCAAGGCTTGAGATCATTGTATAGGCAGCAGCTGAGGACATATTTTGAAAAGACAAAATTTAACTTTGCTTTCTCTCTGTAAGCTTATGGGTCCCAAGTGCTGAGTTAACACAAATGAAAGGTTTAACTTTCTTCTAGAATATGAATCTTACTAATTGCAGGTATAGAAATGAAGTCTGAGCTCTGTAGCATTGCACAGAGGAGGGAAAAGCTAGAATTTTCCAGAAACAGAGGCAGAATCCAGAACAAGGACCGTCTTCAGAAAAGGTAAGTGAGACTGAACAGGTGGACCTGGGAAAGCCTGATGGAATCTTCGGGCCCTCAAGAACTTTTTTTCTTTATATAGAGAAATACTAGCAAGTTTATAGGTCTAACTGAGATAAGTGGAATGACAATGAATTTAATTTTAATATGGCTTCCATTTATTCATGTATTTATTGACAAATAATCATTGTATGTTTGCGGTGTGGTGGGCATCCAGAAGGGTGTGTGGGGGGGTGCATTTTTGTGAACTAGTTGATCCTGGCTCCTACTTTCATGGGTTGGGTTCTACTAGGAAAGATTTGTTTTGAACACACGACTAATTAAGAAGTACATACATGAATATGTGTTACTGTCTTATTCTATTGGGGCTGCTATAACAGAACACTAGAGACTAGGACTTGAATAATAGACCTTTCTCTCGAACTGTCCTGGAGGCTGGAAGTCCAGGATCAAGGTACAAGCACATGAGCTGTTTGCTGAGGACCTGCTTCATAGATACCAGCTTCTCGCTGTGTCCTCACATGGCAGAAGGGATGAGGGTGTTCTCTGGGGTCTCTTTTATAAAGGTTCTACCCTCATGATCTCATCATCTCCCACAGGCCCCATCTCCAAATCCCACTACACTGGGAGTTAGGTTTCTACATGAATTTGGGGGGATGCAAACATTCAGTCCATGGCAGCTCCAATGGAGAGAGCTGAGATAGATGACCCCGGAGAGAGGACTTTCAATGAGCACAAGAGCAAGTGTTTACAGCTGGGATGGGGGAGCTTAGGGACTGTGTGAAGGGTGGGGGAGGTCACCCCAAATGTCAGAAGTCACTTGGTAGTTGAGAATAACTCAGGCCTTTAACAGTTTGTACAAAAATATTTCCCACAATAGGATGAAGGACAAGCTCAAAGTGAGTCACTGTTCATGAGTTAAAAATGCAATGTCTGTGAAGTGAGATCCTGTGTTTCCACCCCTCTTCACTGATGTCATCTGCCCGTCTACCTGTCGCCTCCAGCTCCTGGGGACAGCAGCTATATCTCCATCTCTCTCTCACTCCTCAGCCTTCTTTTCCCTGTGTGTGTGTGTGGGGGGGGGCAGCTGCCCACCCATATTTAGAGAATCCCTTCACTGAGTATAGCAGTCTGTTCAGGGGATATATGGTATCTATTACTTACTAAAATGAGATGCTGAATTCTCAATGACTCTGTGTATGTGTGTCAAGGAGCTATGTGGCTGCTGGGGCTTTACACTTCCCAGGTAGGGCCCTCCTGGTGATGTAAGGGGTTAAGTCTCAGCACTATCAAACTTTCACCATTGCTGAGTTACATCCCCAGCCAGGAGCTAACCCACATGGCGCAGCAGACCTCACCTGCTTCGCCTGTTGCTCCCCTCAGCAGTGCATTTCAGAAGATCTACCTGCTCTTCTCCCCACTTTGTCTCTGATGAATCCTCTCACCCCCCATACCTCTGGCTTATACCCCAGTTCTTCTGTGTATAAATAAATAAATCTTGAAAAAACTAAACTTCCCATTTACAGAGGAGACTGTGAATCAGAAGCGATGTGCCAGGTTCTGTAGAAGCAAAACCCAGAGCCTATCCATCTGTTTACCACATCTGTCTTCCCTAGAAGAAAGTCTCCCCCTCCTACTCCACCTCTCCCTTTCCCCTTCACCTCCCTTGTCTGCATCACAGGAAAAGCCTCTCTCAGGAGAGACTGTGCAGAAATCACAAGTTTACTCCAGGCATCACAGAACACAGAACTTTTCTAGTTTTCTAGATCAGCCTCTTCTAGCTGTCTGTATTTCCCACTCTATGATGCCTTGGAAGTTGAACAGGAATGTGGTTCAAGATCCCCTGGCATCTCAAGGGTTGTTTACACACATCATAACATTTGCTCGCTGTTTGACTTTGATGGATGCAAATTTACTCTAAATGAGTCCAATGTTCATTCGCGAGTAAACATATGTTGCTGTCGGTGGCACGCAGGGCCCGGGCGGATCTCACGGGCAGGTCCCCACCGGACAGCGCCAGTCGCAGAGGCCTGCATTGCTTCTGGCTAAGACTCCAGATGTTGTTTTTCTTGCACTGTGAAGTCTACATTTTAGCTAAAGGGTCATTTTCTTTCATAGGAGAAGCTTGTGAAGACAAATTTGCTAAAGAACTTGAGTTTATGGGCTGCTCAGTGAAGATATTCCTCTTGGAATATCAGCTTGGCCATCTGCATCAGCTCACAGTGAGCTTTCTCTTCCTTCTGTCTCAAGACTCAGAGATGCCATAAAACTGAATGCTGTGTTCGGTGCCACTTCAGCTCTGTACTTTTCTATAAGTGATGCTGTTGTTGTTGCTGTTTCTGATGTCTTTGGAAATCCCTCCAGTAGAAATATAATTGTTCTAACATATTAGTTCTGTTTTGTAGGTACCTGTGGAACTAACACACACAGACAAAAATTGTAAGAAAATTTGGAGAGGGACCTGATGAGTTTTTAGATAGTAGCTGTGCTTTTTGTACACACAGAGACACAAATTTGTTCAAAAATAGTCTTCAAACCATGCATATTCTCAGTTATTTGGATTTTTTTTCTATTGAGGTACTCATTTCTAGTTTATTTCCTTTGTACTATCTTGCAAGTCCAACATAATATTGCTGGTTAATAGTGTGTTAAAATGCACTGCCTGCTTTTGTCAACATACAGAAATGTGGCTACACAATGTGGTTGTGATAGTCACACTTATTCAGAGGTACAAGAAAACATAGAAACAGCACAGGGAAGTCACTGAAAAATACTTGCAAACCTCATCTCTGGATCCCTTACATGTCTCTCCTATGCCAGCCTTCTGTCATTAGTTCTTCTTCCCTTCTCTTTTTCCCACTCCATGATCTACTTTGAAAATGTTACCCATGTTCATTCTTTCAAATCCAAGTTTTTAATTTTGGCTGAAACTATACAACCATTTACCAATTCAACACATATTTCATAAATGCTGTAATCAACCCTGAGACTAATATGGCTAGATGCACATGTATTTGCAATGTGTTTGGAAAATAAGCAGGAATCCAGTAATCACCACAATTAATTTTTATTATAATTATGAATTGAGAGAAGAGAGGGGGAAGAGGAAGGTAAGTTAAATATTGTAAACAAAGAAGAAACTGCTCTTCCCTGGGATGGAAGGTCAGAAAAAGGTTCATTCCAGAAGAGATGATCTGCTTGAGTTCTAAATGAGAAGTACAGGTTAATATTGAAGTCTCTGAGTGTGAGTATACAATAGTCCAAAGAGAAAGGGTCATTTGTATGAAATGCCTCTAGCAGGAGGAACACATTGAAGGAAATAGTCAGAGAAAATGTGGTGGGATATGTGGATGAAAATTAAGAAAAGCAGGTAGGGTCATAAAGGTTAGATTGGGAAATTTTTGATTGAAATTTTTGAATAGGGACAATCTTAGACAAGCAGAAATCCTCCTGATTTGGAGAATTATAGCAACATACCATGGGAAGAACTCCCTAGGGATGGAATTGCACAGTTTACAACATTTCTAGAAACTTTGCATGAAAATAGAACACCTGTGGGACATCCTGCCCTCTTTCAAGGCACAGGCCACTTTTGGAAACTCTCATGGAGGCTGTGAAATATTTTATTTACATTTAAAGATAGTTTTTTGGAGGTGGGGCAGAAGATGATTGATAGATAGTATCCTAGAGTCACCCCTTTCATCAGAAATACTGAGGATAAGCTCCTGGTGGTAGCAGGCACCTCAAAAACTGAGCTGGGAAGGTGAGAAACTGTGCTGGCAAGAAAGAGAATCAGAGACCATCAGGAGGAAGGGGAAGACTGAGAAACAGTGAGTCAGGAATGTACCAGTTCACTGGCAGGGCTACTGGCCTCTTCTCCAACACTCCCCTGGGCTCTCCCACCAGCCTGGGAAGGAGAGAGTATAATTTAGCGCCAGTGTAAAGGCTGCCTGCAGTTCAACAAGGGACACGCAGGTGACCAGAGACTGAGTTCAACCATGGACCCACGTGGTCATCTCCGATGTGGTCTCTGGGCTCTCAGAAGTGTCTGTGACTGCCCAGTGAGCACAGGAAGATGCTCCCCCCTCTCCTCAGGCCTCAGTGACCTCCAGCGCTTACTGGGAGGCTATGGGAGGCCACAGCAAACTTGGTCTGCCTGGTGGCTTGTCTAGGGTTTCCATGGAGCACATTGCACACGTAAAATTTCTCACAGTGGGCTTCTGGATAACATACTTTGCAGAGACGGGAGCATGCCCACCTCGCCCCTCCTGCCCATACGTGGCTTCTGGACTTTGCTTACAAAGAGTCTTCAAGCAAGGGAACATGTCTAGGTCCAGAGCAGGGGAAAGAACTGCCATATGGCCTTTTAGAGTGCTCTGCAGGAGCTTTCCAGACACCAGACTTCTGAAAGACTGAGGACATGGCCACCCCTCCCTCTGGGAAATTCTGAACCTGTGTCCAGAGTGTCTAAGTATGAGGATGTTTAAACGTTAGAGAAGAACTAGTTAGTTTAATGCAAAGCAACAGAAACTATGTAAAATGAAATAGTGTAAAAAAAAAAAAAAAAGCCTGCCCAGCACTGCAGAAGGATAAGTCGTGCTAGACAGTGAAGTATCCATCTGCAAAAAAAATAACTTCTACCAAATATTTATCTTTGTATTGTTGTCATTCAGGCAATTCCGATTTTATCTATCTCATCTTTTCTGTTCCTCTTTCCAAATTCACTCCATGGAAATTATGATGACCTGCTGCAGGGATCAGGAATCGTTTCTAAAAGAATTTTTAAAAGTTCCATTTTTGATGTAGGATGTTATGAAATCACAACTTAAAATACACTGTTCTAAACTTTGGTAACACAATTTTCCCTTTTGCTCCACCTACCCATTCTAATTGAATGCTTATTTCTGTAAATCTTAATTTCAAAATGTTTCTTGAAGTCTCCTCCCCTTCAAATTCACACCACGTTCCTTTTCAGTTTGGGTTTTTATCACTCCATTTCAACTCTTAAGGTGGTTCTCTCTATTTCAGTCTCAAATTCCTGCAATCATTTGTTCATAATGCTTCAGCGCTGTTGTCTAAATCCATAGGTCTGATCTTAGAATCAAAGGATCTGAGAGTTGGTTGGAACCTTAGGGTCTATGCACATCTATTCTCTAGTGAACATATAAGCCTTTTAGATTACTCCCCTTCAGAGCCCCAAATGTGGGCATTACATGCAGAATTTTAAAGTGCTTAATAAGATAGTCAAATCCCTCCATATATGACCTCAATTATTCTTTTCTATCCTTATTATCTTTTCTCTATCATTTCTCACTTCTCTTGCACATAGATTATTTATTTTTCTCAAAGCACCCACATTTTCTAAAAGCATGTCTCATTGCTCCCTTGCTAGAATGATATTTTCTAAAATCTGTCTATTGAATTTGTACATTTTCTTCAAAGAACAACTTAAATATCATCTACTCCACTAAACATCCCCAGATCTTGTCACATCATTTTGCAGCCTGTGACAACCTGTAGATCATTCTCTCAGTATTTATCGTGTACTTTTCTTGTGTTCATGGTTGAGTAGGAGACAAAATCAGCTTACAAAATGGGAAACAAATTCTTCTCTGCAGTGAGAGCTAAGTTTAACAAGTATCTTTGAGTCCCCTTTTTGGTTGTAGGGATATAGCTCTTAGGGTATGGTTGGAAGGGAAGAAATAACAGAGAGAGGACTATATGGCGGTGACTTTGGTGGCTGGAGATACGTTCACTGGCAGAAAATTTGTTGGGAGGATAAAGGTAAAGGTCAGAGAGTAGAAACAGAGCAGTCACATGGGGTTGAGAAGAGGGAGGACTTTTCTAGGGCAGGAGAGTAAGCCCTCAGGAATAGGGATATTTGGTTTCCTCTAAGATATTCTACTTGATCTAATCATTGTCCAACTTTCTATACTCAGTGAGTTGTAGGAACAGATTTAGGTGAATGCCAGGAAACAAAACCAGCTTCCACAGTTAGGTTACTATGGATTGGAAAACGGGGACGATTCCTAAGAAATAGTTGGAAGAGAAGTCTGTAACAACAGAAATGTGCAGTCCATGTTACAGACAGAATCTGGTTTCCCAAAGACATCGTGAGGTACTGTGAGTCATCTTCAATTAGAATAGGTATTTGAGGTGATTTTGTCCCAATTTCACAGGACAGGGTGATGCCCAACTTTCTTTTTTTTTTTTTTTTTTTGTGAATAGAGATCATTTTATTTCTTTCCTTTTTTTCTTTTTTTATTAATATAAAATATTTTAAAATTTACATATGCTTGCCATAAATTGTAATCCCCATGTATTCCCCATCACCATCTCACCAGTGCACCATCACCTCAGTCCCTCGTGCTCCCATCTTCCCTCAACCCTCCCCCTCCCCTCCCCATCAAGTGTCCCCAGTCTGTCCTTGTCTCCTCATTTTTGGTTTCTGCGTCTTTATTGCTGTTATTGTTATTATTATTATTGCTCTTATTCCTTTCCTTGATCTTTATTTGGTTCCCTTATGTTCCTCCTAAGGGAGGAACCATCTGGTATTTTTCTTTTGCCTTCTGACTTACTTCGCTGAGCATAATCCCTTCCAGATCCATCCATGTTCCTATGAATGAATCTAGTTTTTCATTTCTGATTGCTGAGTAGTATTCCATCTTTCTACTGGATAAATTCTACTGGGGGCATAGTTAAAATTTTCTTTGGGGGTGGTAGTTAAAATTTATTTGCTCTTGTGTCTACTCATGACAGTTTACCAACTTATAATATTCATATCTGTTTCATGAACACATCTGTTTAGGGTCTCAGCATCAGTAAGTCACAGGACTTGGCTCCAACTGTCTTAAAAGCTGCACACCGAGCAGACCCTTTAATGTCTGTCATAAGGTGATTGTTTCCCCAACCACCCAGCCAACAAGCTTTGCTCTAAGTGATGTTGAATATTTTGCTCAGTTGAGGTAAACACATAGTAAGACTTAGATCTCATTACTGAAAGTAAATACTCAAGGACACAAATGTAATATGAGCCATACCAAGTGAATCCATGTTAAGGGGCAATTTTGTTCTTTACAAAGGGAGTAGGACACTAAATGCAACTGTAAAAAAGTGGCTCAAGTATAGGACATTTATCACAAAAGATGGGTTTTAGACAAATGGAGGTGAGTAAAATAGGTTATGAAGTGCTCAACGTAATCCAATTTAATGAATTATTAGTTGAATTATAACAGTTTGGATTTTGGGGAGAAATGTACAAATATCTTGAATATTTGTTTGACATTTTCTTTACCGATTCTGCAGACATTGTTGACCAACGGCCTTAGGAGGAAAGACTGCAGCTGAATCCACACCTCTACATCCTTCAGACTGTTTCTATTTTTGTAGAGTAATTTCCATGAAAAATAAATCCTTAATATTTGTTCTACCAGTTCAGCAGTCGTTGGCAGGGTTTCAAATTTCTGATTCTAAGGAATCTGATTCTTGGATGCCAGTGTTGAATATTTAAAAAACGTGGCTTTTTATGTATGGCAGATGCATCTTCACTTCAATAAGACACCTAGTGGTAGTGCTGATGGCTGGGGACTGCCCAACTAGAATCAGCTTCGCTAGGAGGGTATTGCACTCTCTGCATTACAGTGGAGGCCACACAGCTTGCCTGTGCAGTCTGCCCATTGTGATCCTCGTGACAGCGTGTGTGGCTCCCTGGAGGGGGCAAGGAAGTCCCTCACAGTGTGTGAGGTCGAAGGGGGGGTAGAGGCCTGTAAGGGTCAGCAAGCTGGACAGGACCCCTGGAAGCTGCACCAAGGCTTGCTTGGGCTGTCCAGTGCCCCTAACTCAGTTCTGTGAGGGTAGAAGACCCAGGGGGCCTGGAAGTGAGAAATGCTTTATGTAACCCTTCAGGAGTCTGCTCTCCCTCACTTCCGTGCCTCAGTCTTGGAGTCAGCCATGCCCCTGAGAGTCACCGCCTTAAACTTCTGGACTGCAGCCTGAAGTCCAGAGTAAAGTCTAATCTAAAAGTGGACTTTACTCTCCTTGCTTGTTTCTCCCAGGCACATTTACATTTGAAAAGGTTTTGGAAAGATGAGAACTCATAAATATACATCTGTGAAGGGGTCATTGCAGGTGGATGATGCCAAAGTAGGAAACGCTTTGGGCGACGTGATGCATGACGTGAGCAGTGTGTGATTGCTTAGCTTCTAAGCCTTCTTAAACCAGCATTTGGAAGAATAAAGCAGGGTAGATGTTTGTGGGCGTGCTTTCTACTAAGTGTGAAATATTGTTTAAGGTGTTTTTTGGTTGTTGTTAAGTTTTTGGTAAAATTCCTATTGCACTGTAATTTGTGACTGTTTTCACCACCCTGGGACAGGGGCTGCTCTCTGCGAGCTCTTGTTACCCCCGGATTAGTTCTCTGGAAGGAATTCAGTGACTGCCTTATCTACTTATAGTGCTGTTTTCACACAAATATATCATTTTATCAGTTATTCCTGTTAGTCTCATCAATAAAATATCCGAAAGTATTCCAGACCATGTCTAATGGCATCAAGGAGACTTCCTGGTGTCTCTCTTTCTCTTCTGACCACATAAGTGAGTGGTCAGCGGCCAGGCATCCTGGTCATTTTTATCTCTTATTTTCTCAAGTGAAAGGAAAACCTGCTCTCACATCCTCGACAGACTGAAAGTTGTTCTGTCTCAGGAACACTTCTCTCTCTGTGAGAATTTAACATTTGTTCTCTTTGTCTCAGAATGGGCATTTATTTTGTCATTTATGCTTCAGAAAAGAACTCCCAATTTCCATCTGCTTATCCATTTCCTTTTCTCTGAGTGAACTGGAAGAATTGTCCCTTCATTTCTCATTTTTATTTTTTGTTTGTTCAGTTGTGTATTTTAAAGTCTAACAAAGCTCCCTCCCCACTAGCTGTGATGCATTCCCATTTATTGTAGAAAATATTAGTTTTCCTGTTAGTTCCTTCATTCCCTATTTTTTTATATTTTTGTGATCAGTGCACAGATATAAATCAGTAATTTTTCTCTTACGAAGTTTTAAATGCCTTTACCAAAATTGTAATGTTAAATTAATATAATTTTTTCATACGTGTCTCCATAGATCCAGAGATTGATGCTGTTATTTATATTGTTATCCAAGCATGTAATTCAGCAGCATTCACTTGTGCTCCTGTGTGTGGGAACTCCACACATATATCCTGGAATGGAAACCATATAAAAGAATGTTATTGGACTTGAACATGGGAAAGTCTCACTGTATTAGCTATCTAATTTGTTGCTTGCCCCCACATTTAATACTTTAACACAGCAAGCACTTATATCACCCAGTTTTAAAGGGTTAGGAAGCTACAGGTGATTTAGTGGTTAATTCTGGCTCAGGGTCGCTAATGTATTTGTAAGGAAGCCACTAGCTGAGACCACAGCACCTGGAGGCTTTTTTTTTTTAGATTTATTTATTTATGCATACAAGAACTGGGGTATAGGCCAGAGTCACAGGAGGTGAGAGGGTCCCCCAGAGACAGAAGGGGAGCAGAAAACAGGCAGATCGACTGAAATACACTGCTGAGGGGAGCAGTGGACAAGGAAGGAGAGGTCTGCTGTCCCATGTGGGTTCCCTCCCTGGCCCCGGATGGAACTCATGCTGCTATGTCACGCATGCTTCACAGTGCAGTGCTCAACCCGCTGCACCACCAGGGAGGCCCCAGCATCTGTAGTCTTGGCTGGGGAAGGACCCACTTCCACACTCCCTCACTGGTTGAGAGCAGGAGACTTGAGTTGCTCCCCTGTGAGGCTCCTCGGAGGATTGCCCAAACATGTATTCTTCCTCCAAAAGAGAGAGACAGAGGAGAGAAAGAAAAGGACAGGGAGAGATAATTAGAGAGAATGTGTGAGCAAGCCCAAGAAGAAAGGCAGACTCTTTCCAATCTAATGGCAGAATGAATCTATCACCATTCAAAGCTTGCAACAGTGAGCTGCAGGAGGGTGATTTGGGAGCTTGAACCCCAGTTTATGGGAGTTATGGGGGGATGACTCCATTCAAGTCAACAGCACAGCGAGGTGAAGGTGAAGAAGCCCAGGATGGACCCCCAGTTAGTGTTTGGGAAACACATTCTGGAGAATGAGTTTGAAGCATCTCTGGTTGAGAGGTCTAAGGAAGTAGTCTATGAGATGTTGGAGAAGTGGGCCAATGTGGGGTGGAGATTTGATTTTCAGTAATGGAACTAGTGATTAAGTATCCACCATGGGAGGTACCCAGACTCCACCCAGTTTTCGGTGTCAGCATGAAACCACACACAGCAGGGAAGATAGAAATGTACTCCAGGTAATGCCATGTCTTGAATTGTCATATTTATCAATGCCTTAAAAGTTAAAGGAAATAGAGTAGGTGAAGAAATAGGGGGTATGTGCCACTGTTCTTTCTGATTGTGTTTTAAAGAGGCACTTTTGGGTTCCCAAGAACACCAAAATCAATTTAAATAGAAAAGAATAGTACAGCTTTTCTCAAGATCTATATTATAAATGCTTCAAAATACAGGTGCTATTCTGTATTTAGAAATTCCCTCCCTTTCTTCCCTTACTTCTGTCTTGTTTTTTTTTTTAAGAAAATTTACAAACCATTCTATATAATTGAAACTGGATCCTTGCAGCACAAGCACTGGGACAAAATCAGCTCTATTCTTCTGTTTAAGTGGTGGGTGGTGCAGTGCTCCCCACTCCCCAGGAAGTACAGCTGGAGGACTGGCCAGAGGGGTGTAAAGCGGCTGGCAGTGTTGGCTTCTGCCCTGCTGTTCCAGCCTGTGCAAGCAGCTACTGACACCTTGTGGGGGTGCCGCATGCTCCAGGCCCTTACTGATGGGACAGGCCATCTTGCCCAAATGGTCTTTTATTTGGGACTTCTGAACTCTGTGAACACTAACTGGGGTAAGAGAGCTCGCCACTTGTCGCCTTAGGAACTGTGTCCCCTGTTTGTGAAATAAACCCCGTTGTTGCTGCTCCCTGAGCTTGAGTGGTCTTTCAGCTGAGCACCCGGGGGAGAACTGGTCGACCGTGAGTGACCAGTCCTCTTCGTTGGCACTGCCCTTGGCCCTCTAGACTTCTGCTAGAGCGCAGCTTCACGTTCACACGTGTATTCAGATAATGCATTAAAATAGGACCCTTCAGGAAAGTGTTCTGCACACGATAAATCAATATACCACTTCATTTTAGATTGTTCCTCTCCTTTAAATGTCAATGTCAGCGCCAGTTCACTTCAAATTAGTGAATACAAGTGGGAAAATAGAAGTTGAAAAGAGGGCATAAGAATATAGTAATAATCAGAAATAATTAAGATTCCCCCAACTGAGCATTTGATGCGTTTACCTCCAATATTTTACATAGCTACTATTTTTATGTCCACTGCACATTAACCTTTTTACATCCTTATTTTTAAAAATTTGAGCTCTTCAAATTTGAACTCTTTTCCTTTTTAGACTTTTTTATTTTTATTTTTTTAGACAAGCTAATGTAATTTTCCATTATTTCACAAAGATGTGAGTGGCTTGTGTTTTTCTACTGGGCTGATGGCTCTTGCTCACTCAGTTCTGTGGTCTCTATATAATCGGGCAGCCCGCAGTCAATGCAGTCGGGGCTCCCGAGGAAGTGTCACACAGAGCACGAATTTTCACTGGTTAATTTGAGATCCTTCCATTTATGCGCTAAGGCAAAGCATTTTATCCTGTCTATTCAAGATTCTTAACAGAGCACCGACTTTGAGAAATGTATCCTTTATCTAGCATCTCTTTAACATATTACAGATGTGCATATTTCTACTAAGAGGTTTTGCATATACATTATATATATTTATATGGAGAGATAAAAGATATACTTGTATACAAAATACATAGGAAACCCACCAATACACTTCTCACTTATATGATACAAACACGCTTAAAATCAGATACCGCATAAAACTGTTGGTATTTTAAAGATGCAAAATGCATGAGGATCCTTTTCAGGCAGAGAACTCTGGAGACTGAATAAGAAGCAGTGTCCAGGTAAATGACACCCAACTGGAGATTTATGCTGGTACATCCCCATCCAGACCCCTAAACTGCTGATCACCATCTCTCTGAGAAAGTAAGGGACAGTCTCTGCACATCCGAACTAGCAGTTAACCCACTGTTCTGAAACAGTCTGGGTGAACCAAATTAGAAGCAAGTAGGACAAGAGCTACCCAATGTCCTGTTGGAACAGATTTGAACTAGCTCTCCAAGTGGTGGGTTGTTTAAGCAACCTGGCTCACCAGACTGACCAGAGGCACCACACCTAGACAAAAGTGCTCTAGCTGGATAATGATTGTTTCACAATTTCTTGGAGCGGGGGCGCGGCTGAGAGTCCTGCATGTGAAATGACCCAGAGAGACAAGAGTCTCATTAGCATGCTAGAACTCACTCCTTGGTGGAGATTTAAGATGCTAATGATTCTTGTGCCTTATGAAGAAGCCCATGATCTATCTGTGCATGCCCCAGTATAGCCCAGCCCAGAGCACAGCTCCCCTCTGCCCCGCCTTGAGAGACACCTCTCCAACCCCAGTACTGATGGAGTAGTTAGAACTCAACAACTGCTTTTAGCTAATGGCTGAGTGTGACTGTTAGTACAGTCACCAACCACTTTTGTTTCTTGCACTTGTTCAATTATACAGACACAGTGCAAATTGCTGTAGGAATAGAACAACACAAGAGGAAATTAAAGACTTTCCCCTAATAACCCTACTTCTATTTAAGCCTGTAAACCAGAATGCCAGGTAATGCTACCGTTTATTCTAATTTCTTTTTAAAGACTTATTTTTATTTTTAGATGTATATCAACCGGGGTGTAGGCCAGAGGTGAAGGGGGTAAGAAGATTCACCAGAGACAGAGTGGGGAGCAGAAAAATGTAGATCACCTGAAATACACAGCTGAGGGGAATAGCAGGTGAGACAGGAGAGGTTTGTTGCACCATGCAGGTCACCTCCCTGGCCAGGGATCAAACTTGTGCTGCAGTGGCTGACAATAGCTTGATAGTGCTGAGGCTTTAACCCTGCACCAACAGGGAGACCCAATGCTACTGTTTAAAAAGGGGATAATGGAAGTATTTCATGTCATGGGCACTCAGAGATCCAACTCTACTTCCAGGCAAAACGACATGTGACCAACCCCACATAAGTGGCAACCTCACAAGCAATCCAGTGATACTTCCTCTTTTTCAAGAAAATAGAGTCAGCCAACTGACTTCTCCCCCACTGAGTGAACTGACTCAACTCGACTGGAAGTTGCAGTGACACATATTACTATGCTTGTAGACTGTACCAGCAAAGTTGAGGTTTCATGGATAGTTCTTTTCATTTTTGCAGGAACCCTGGGAAAAACATAGGTACCCACTGAAAATCCACAGGGAGGACCAGGAGAGAATGGAGACTTTAGAGTGAGACAAACCTAGGTTCAAAATGCAACTCTCAGTTTGCTAGATCCAGGACTTTACAAATAGTCTAAAGGAGCAGATTACAAATGCCCAGGCCCCGGGTACAGAGTAAAATAGAACTCCTCACGAGTGCCTCTGGCTAGTTTGGGAAAGATGCCCCCTCCCTTGTTCTCCTTGTGTGTCATCTGTGAAGAGAGACTAATAGTATAAGTTTCTGTTTCTGGATTTAGGGGTCCCTACATGTTTAAGGGCTGTGATGTTCCTTGCCCTTGATTATTTCCATGAAAAAATTCAAAGCCATGTCTGAGCAGAAGTAAAAGCAAATACTTTTAGACAGTACATTCTCGTAGGTCTAAGTGGATAGAGTCCAGGGAAGAACAACTGCTGGAAAAATGGGGGACTCCTGGCTTAAATGGGGCACAGGAGGCTGCTTACCCCATCCCTTCCAGGGGTGTACTGTGTAGCCATATGCCCCCGAGTGTTAGTTTATTGGTCTGGGCAACGGTTTCTAAGTCACCCCCATTCTACCATTCTCCCGGGTGGGGTTTTATGAGCTTCAGCAGCAGGTTGGGGGCTGGGGTCTGCCTTACCCCTCAGGTCATTTGTTGGCTTTCCCTGGGTTTTATCAGCTCTGGCAAGTGTTTTCTGGGGTTCTGGATGTAGTTGGACATCTTATTACTTTTAGGCGTCATCCTTCCTGCTCCGTCTGACGCACCTTACATGGCAGTGCTGTTAACACGTGATTTTATATATTAAAGACTCAGCTACTGACTGTCATCCAAGCACTGTAGTTGCTGTAAATAGCACCAATGGCCTTTGCCCCACGTCTTCCACGAATGCATTCTACGGAGGCATCCTTCAACTATGTGCTTAGGGTCTCTGGGGCACCTCACATCCTGGGTTGTTAAATCAGTGTGATTTAGTTAATTGGAGAATCAAACAGTTTGAAAGGCACCCATGAGATTTTGTAGCCAGGGCACGTGTCTCTGGTAGCAAAGTGTCAGAAATTTGCAAAGAGAACAATAATCTATAATCTAATCCTATGATCTCCATTTAAAGGAAAATCTGGGGAGATCTTTGAGCCTGCAGTCTAAATTCCTGTGTTCCCTGGGTTGAAGAAGGAAGGGAAATCAGTAGAGCTATGCATTTAAACCTCAAGTGTGGGCATGATCAGTTAATCTGAGAAACTTTCAAATTTAGGAGCCACTTGAGGTGCTATAATTTTGACCGGTGCTGCATCTTGACTTTTAATATTTCGTAGTTTCGTAGTGAACAAACAAATCAGCAGAGTCTTGATTATTAAAAGCTGTTAATGTTTCCTTTCTTTTTCCTCATAAATTAAAATGATTTGATGTAGGAAAAAGAGAAGACAGAATTTTCAGTTATTTTTGGTAATTGCAGCATCAAATTGATAATTTGCTCAGTCTTCTTGCAAAATTACCTAATTGAGAACAACTAAGCAGATGGTTCTTTGTTTTGTGGCTTTCATTCACTCCCCCTAGCCAGCCTCAGGCTCACTTCCCATTCCCAAGCAGTGCTGGTTACCAGGAGCCCCGCCCAAAGAGCCTTCTCTGCTTATGTCTCGAGGCAATTCCTGCTACTTCCACCAGAGGATGCTCAGAACAAACTTAAGAACAACATCACAGCTTAGAAAGCCAGCAGTCCAGGAACCTTGGCAGAAGTCAAATTCAGCTCCGGGCAGCTAAACCATCTGTCTTTCCAGGTAAAACTTCCCCTTATGTAAATTCTTACCACCACCTTATTTTTTTAACCAACCTCCAACTTTTACATATTGTGAGGTAATAATCTATGAAGATCTGCTTAGGAGGCTATTGATCTTTTTGTGTTTGTTTGTGTGACAAACACATGTCAGTTCCTCAAAGTCAACAAGAAATTTAAAAAAAATTTTTTTTCTTTATTTGTATATATTTGACATCAGTTGTGGTCCCCATGGGTTTCCCACCACCATTTCACCCGAGCACCATCACCTCAGTCCCTTGTGCTCTTTCTGCCCTCCACCCATCCCCTACTCCCCTCTCCACAAAATGTCCCCTATTTGTTCTTGTCTTTTTTTCAACAAGAAATTGGTGAAGCTCAGGGCTCTGTATCATCATGAGTCATCCATGGGAAATACACAAGACTTGCTTGTGGAGAGAGATTTTTCCAGCCAGTGAACTACAGGGTACAATGATGGCCACTGGCTCTGCTGGTCTGGTGTATGTCCCTCAAACTTTATACTGATTTCTTAGTCACTTAACTGATTGTACACTTGCTCATTTAAATGCTGGATGTCTTTGAATTCGATCACTTATGTCTTTATGGGGTCTTGCTCGTTGTCACATCAGAATTGCCTACAGATCTTTACAAACAGTTACCACACTGAGGTACTGTTTAGTGGGTATGTTGTGGGGTTTGAAATCACACACACACTCACACACACACACACATTCACGCTTTCTGACCGGCAATCAATTTGGAGAATCACTCTTCTCTGTCGCTGTAGGAAAAGATGAACATAAAATCAAGAACCTGAGCATCATGTTGAGGGCATTATTCCCTGGTGGCTGCACAGATGCTGTGTGGAAGCTGAAAGGGATAAAGATCCAGTTCAAATGCCTTAAAGTATTTTGGGAAACCCTACAGTCTGTTCCTATCTTAGACCTGCTGCTCTGGAACTGTGGTTGCAGCTTCCATTGTTTGCTTGGCTGCCTGGTCACTCCTCCATGCTCTACCATGCGGCCCTCAGTTTTCCTGAAAGTATTCATAGCCTTGTATCCCTTGGAGAAGTTCATCTGTGCACCATCTGTCTCTAGGAGACATTCACCTTGATGAATTCATAGCTCTTATTCCAGAGTGGGGACTGTCTCCTCTGGACGATTTTGTTGTCAAGCAAGAGAAAATTTCCTCTAACACATACTCTTTCTCCCTTCTTCAACTTCACTGGGTCATTGTTAGTTGGGTTATTTTTCCCCATAGCACACAGTAATATTTTGGATACTGACAGCTTAAGTAGAGCTAGTGAAAATGAATTGTTGTCAAAAAATGTTGCATTGAGTTCCTTCTGGGAAGTATGGCTCCTATACAGAATAGAATCAGAGTTACAATGTAATGGAATAAAATAAGCTGTTGAAATGCTTATTGTGTGTTTAAAATGGTACTGGGTACAGTGTACTTAGCAGGAGCCCCCAGGTGGCTTATGATAAGCCTGTATTATTTGCATATCTCATCTGCCTAAGAAGGGCTAAGGTGTGCTTCCAATTCTCACCAGTGTTTATGGTCAGAGAAGTAGGGAATGGCAGGAATGGAGAGGGAGTCGCATGTGGGTAGGGAAGAGTGAGGAACAGTTAAGATTATTGCAGTTAGGACAGTTGGGGATGTATTAGTGCTCTCCTTTAAGATTATTTAGGACTTTGGGTAGTATGAAGCAGTTACATAAATCTTGAGGGGGTCAGATTTGTAGGATGGAGGCCACCTGCATTATACAAAATCTGTTTTTCTCATCGTAACACATGAATGACCTCTTCCTGGAAAAGCAGAAAAATCCAGAATGTTGGGATGAAAAGTATTGTGATGTTCAATCCCTTTAAAATCAGCTTAAAAATTATCCCAAAACTGTTCTGCTCTTGATTTTTTTTAATAACATGAGCTCAGAGTCTTGTGTGGTTCATCAAAATAGAAACAGCTTAATTCAGTGACAGCTGTGAAAGATGCTGCTCTGCACAGGGCCCCCGAGTGTTGACCTGAAGGCCAGGTGTCCACCTACCACACGCCAACTTGGTTTTCCAAAGCAGTCTCAGAGGGGGCTGTGGGTGAGTGGTGTGATCTTCCCCCACCCCTCCCACTACTTTACGTGTGAACCCAACCCTTCTTCTTCTAAAGATATCCTTCAGAAAGTTAAGGGAGAAGTATGCTTTTGGGAAATATGGGCTCTAGGAGATTTGGGCATAAGCCTTCTTAAGCTTTCGGTTAGTGGGTGCTTTTTACACTAGTGATAGTTAAGTGATTCATTTTATTTCCATGGTTTGCCCTCGTTTATTTACCTCTCACTAATACTTGGTATCTGTTTCCTTATTTGTTTATTCTGTGAACTTCCCCTCAACCATTGGCTTAGATAACCTGTTAATAGTTAGAAACAGGGCCTCCCTGGTGGCGCAGTGGGTTAAGCAACGCACTGTGAAGCAAACTACAGCCACTGCAGCACGAGTTCGATCCCTGCTGCCAGCTAGGGAGGGGACCCACATGGCGCAGCAGACCTCTCCTGCTGTGCCCACTGCTCCCCTCAGCAGTGTACTTCTGTTGATCTGCCTGTTCTGCTCCCTGCTCTCTGTGGTGAATCCTCTCACCCCCCACACCTCTGGCCTGTACCCCAGTGCTTGCATGCATAAATAAATAATCCTTAAAAAAAAAGTTAGAAACATTTTTCTCCAAATAAACCCAGGGTGAGACAAAATCTTTGTTAATAGGGAGGTAGGCTTTCTAGAATTAAACTGTCCTTGTGGCATTCACCTTCAATTCTCTCTTCTGTGAAAAGAGTGAACCCGATTTTCTGATTTTTGAAGAATAATCAAGGCACACAAGTCTTCTCCATGCTTGAAGTAGCAGAGCATATTACCTTTAGGTAATCTCAGTTTACTGAGATTCAAATATGTGTTTGAGCAAATGATTTTACCCCTGGACTCAAAGGCATTGTCTTTGATATGGGAATGACAACAGAATTATGGTGGAATGTCCATAAGGTGGTAGAAGTATACTAAGAGCAAAACAACTCTTGCATGTGTTTTCTATGGTTATTGAGAGACACATCCATGTCCCAGGGCTCCCTAAGGAATGGCGCTTACTGTATGTGAGCTTATGTATGTGGTAGGAGCTAATGCAAGCATTTCCTTTTACCTCTCCTCAACCTTCGGATGTATAAGCAAGTCCAGAAAATGTAATAGTGCTGCCCTTAAAAATATCCTCATCTTTACATTATTGTCTGACCTTAAATGGTTCCCCTAGGATAAGGAGAACTTTACCAAATTTCCATCAGGATAACAATCTCAGCATAATTTTCACAGTATATTTCCCTTGCAATATTCCACTTGGTCATCGGAAAGTTCACATTTTTTTCTTATCTCAGAAAGTTCAGGTCCGTTTATGAAAATACTGCTACAGTAAAATAAATTATTTGGAAGGAAAAATTCCAACCTCTTTAGCCTTTTACTTACAATGGTCATGATAAAAATAATTGGTACAGCTATTTTTCTTTTGCCTTCTCTGGCCAGCTCACTAATTTGTGATCTTTTAGAAGGGAGAAACTAAATAGATGTCTCTTAATTAAAATTCCTCTTTTTTTTTTTTAACAAATGAAGAAACTGAGGCCCAAATATAATAGTATCATTTATATAGGCATTGGAATCAAACTAATTTAACACCATAGTTGAATATTTTAATCTTAATTTTTAAATTTTTATTGCTCAGTTCAATTTCTTTCAGACCGAGGAGAAAAACTGTAGGAGTCAGATATGTTCCCTAAATACCAGTGTGATCCATTTTAGCACCAAGCACTGGTTTTCTGAGAATTATCTTTTGTTAGCAGCATTAGAAACAAGGTCATTCCAGGGTACTTTTGAAAGACACCATGTACTTTCAAACTGGAGATTATGTGGAGATTATTGAAGAGGTTTGGCTGCTGTTGATTGTTTTGAAGATGGAGGAAATATGTTTTCTTTTTTGAAATTAATTAACTTCAAGAGAAGAAATCATTTGGGAATGCAAGGGAGACACCCGTTGTTCTGAGAATTTTGAAAAAGAGCCAGATGGGGGTAAATTGAATCATATGACTTGAAAAGAAAAAAATAATTCATTAGAACATCATTCCAAGAAAGGGAAACTTATGGCCAGATTCTCAAAATCAGATTAAAGAAGGTGGGTGCAATGCAGTGTTTTTGTGAATTGACAGGGGAAGGTCAAATGACTCCTAATACCCAGCCAGATAGTAACATTGAGAGAAGTTTCAGAAGAATTGGACCAAAAACACAGAAAGCTAAGTAAAAGAGCTAGACCAGTTTGAAGGACTAGACAAAGGGCTCATGGAACTGACATCTCCAGATGTCAATATTGCAGACTCTTTCCCACACTTTCCCTCTTAACTGTCACTTTGGGCTACTTGCTTTGCTTGGGCCAGTAAAATTTCTTCATTAATGGCAATGTGTCTTTAAACTGGGGAAGGCTTAGAATTCAGATTAGAAAGCATAAAATAAGTCATACTCACCCCAAGACTTCTGACTTGCTAAGAACAATCTGCTAACATTTAGTATTTTAGGTAATTGTAATATTTAAGAGAGTTTGACACATAGATTATATAAGACATTACTCTCATTATTCCAAATTGAGATGTGTAATTGCTTAGTTAAATTTAGACTTGTTATTTTAAATTGAAAGGAGTAAGACAATTTAGTAACACTTGTATACAAGACTGGAATGTTTAAGTGAACTTGAGAATCACCATAAGAATCCATAATGAATTAAATTCATAAATAAATTGAAATATTTAAGAAGCATTGAATTGAATTGGAAGTCACTATAATAATAATAGCTGCTAACATTTACTATACATATAATAAATAATAGAAATCTTAGAATTTAAGGAATAATGTTTTTATATTTATTAATTTAAATTTTAATATTAATAAAATATTGAAAGTGAAGGATGGTCAAATAGCCTGTCTCCAAAAGTCTCTCTCAAGAGAACCACAAAACTCATTATGACATTAACTAAAATTGTATAAACTGCAAATGTACATATACTTACTTTTGTTAAAAATATTTTTTATTATTTAATAGAAATAGGCCAGTAAGTTACCTGTTTCTATGCATGCTGAGGAAACAGAATCCATGTATATTTAGTTTCAGTAATTCCACAAGTATTTATTGTACTACCCTGCTACTCACATCCTATTTTAGTCATTAAATTGTATACTCAGTTTAGTGTTTAGTTGGGGAGACCAACATGAATTCATTCATGAAATGGCTACATCACCAGAAGTGGTGGTAAAGGGCCTGTCCTAGTGGTTTCCCCTGGACTAATAATGGCTGAACTTGAACACCAAAGATGGTCATTATCACCCAGGCAGTACCCCACATGCTGAAGACCACCAAACCCAAAAAAGTGGAACACAGCCTATTGACTCACTTTCCTTCCTGGAGTGAAGCAAATGGCAAACACTTTATGGGTTTATGTTGAAAGAAAGAATGAGAGAGGAGTATGGCATTAGGGGACTCAAGATTCTGAGAATGAGAGGGACAGGGACATGGTAAGAGGACAGTCATGTGACTGAATCCATTCATGGGAGATGGAGCAAAGCCAGCCATACAGCGCGGAATAAGGAGGTAGGTGCCCTCAGTCCTGTGCCTAGTAAGAGCAGGACCAGGTTTGTGCTCCGTCACTTGGCTCCATCACCTGCCATCTTGAGGATGGGCTGGCATTGTCACCAGTGTTCCGAGCAACCTCGTTAGCGCATTGCTTCATGATCTCCCATGCCCACTGACACACGGTAAATGAGGAAGGAGAAGCCAGGGTAGAAGCCTGGGCTCAACTTTTTCGATGCTGCTCCATCAGCTCACAGAAATTCAAGTTTTTCTTGGCTGAGTCGAAAGCAGAGGTGAGTTGGTGGAAAACACATAAAGGGAGAAATTTTTGGAGTTGGTTTCCATTTCTGGAAGTGCATCTCTCACCTGGCACCTAAAGAGTTTACCCCACTCTACCAGATAGGCACAGGCAGAGCTGCAGTTCCCATAACAACCAGCACGTGTGGTGTGTGCTTCCTCATACCTTTCATTTAATTCTGGAAAACAATTAATTTGGGTTTGTAGGCAGATCCTTCCATTGTTATTCTCATTCAATGAAAAGGAAATAGCTGGGTTATTTATGCCACAGAGTGGCCTCTCGAGATATCACCTCCTCTAAGCCTGCCCTTATTGCTTCACGCAGACTCCCCACTGCTGATTCCAAATTCATCAGGCTGCCCCTTCTTTAACAATTCACATTAAAGGATTTCATTAATCTGAAGTCATGTAAGGGGAAGCAAATCTGAGTTGGAAACTCTCTTAGATACTTATTTTTGAGCAGGTTCATTATTTTCAAGTGAAGTGTTACCCTTCCTTTAAAGAAAGCTCCAGTCAAGCAGTTTAGGAATCTGCTTTGATAAGTCAATAAGACTAATTTGGATAAGGACATCAGAGCATCTGTATGAATCAATTCCTCTCTCATACTTGATGATACTTGCAGGACTCGTTCTCTTAAATATTTTAAACCGTAACTTTGATGTAATCGCATCATTCATGTAGACTCTGTAAAGCAAAGTTTGAGCAAAGAAAGGCCAAACTCAGTGTGGCTCAGAAACAAACCGAATTAATGACTTCTGAGTGATATTTGACTTCTCTCCTGAAATCAGAAGATTTATACTGTGTTTGGATAAGTGACAGTGTAGACGCAGGAGTGGAAGGAAGACGATGCAACTTCTAGTTTGTGATTTTCCTCTCCTTACTGAAGTTTAAATAAAAATGATTCTTCGGTACTTGTCCATCCCTACCAACAAGCCACAGACAATTAGCACATCAGCTAGAACAACATTAGTAACTCCACTCACACAAGAATGGCTTTTGGTTTTTGAAGATTTGACCTCATGACTGGGCCACTAACCTTCTAACCCAGAGAAACACAAATTGCATTTTGTTGTTGTTGTTATTTAGAAAAGCATAAATTAGGGAATTTATCCTCGAAACTTGACTCTCTATACTAGTTTTAGCAATAACTTATATATCAGGCTCTTAGATAGCATTGAAATATAATAATTTTTCCCCTAAAAAGATTAACATTTTTCTTTACCTTATAAATTGCAAATGTCTTTTCCCAAAGAAACTATGACGTGAACGCACAATTACTACTAATACACATTTCTTTTCTAGAGTTTTAGTTTTCTTTTTTTATCTTTCTTGATTACACCAAAACATGGATTATTTTCATAAATTCAAAGCAAAACACATAATATAGAGATATGCCACCAGTATATATTTCCCCTCTTTGGTTACCTTTGTGCTACCTGTTCTTAAATGCCTTATCACAAATTGTATTATCAGTGACTCATTTGTGTGTCCCACAGGGCTCTAAAAAAACATTCTCCTTAGATTTTCTGTGCATTCTGTGCTCCTGAGGCACAAGTGTGCATTCTTTAGCAAAGACTGGGCTTTGTAGACCTTTGTGTAAAGATATTAAGGGCTGGGTGAGGAATTTGCCCTTTTGTCCCTGCTATGGTAAGAACCTTTGCAAGCTAATTTATACTTGGGATGGACCCTTGCTCTGCAGGCTGGGAGGAAGAGACACCCATTTTTTGTTCTCTCGTGTTATCCCCATCAAGCTTGCATCCTATGGGAAGTGAAGTTCTACTGCTGCCTAGTGCCCATTCCTCAACCCCTTCCTCTCCCTCTGCCAAGGCCTTGGGTCCTTATGCATCACGACCCTTTCAGCATGGAGACTCCTGATCTCAACTGCAGGCCTTCGTCCCTTTGCCCCCACCCTTCCCCATCTTCTTGGCCCTGTTCTGTAACTGCAGGTCTAAGGGAGGAAGCCTTCTAAGTTCTCGTTGACAGACAAAAGACAGATAAGCATATACATTAAATATACATTAATTTAATGTAAGTTTTGTGTGACACAGGAGACTTTATAAGGAAATGAAAACTTGAAGAAACAGTTAAAGCTGAGTGTTGTTAGCATACATATGCTGAAGAGTGAGTTGTGGGAAAGCGTGATGGGCAGAGGGTGTGAAACCTAAAAAAACTGAGGCGACAGATTCCTTTGCCTTCAAGTACTCACCTCAATTTTCTAAGCATCATTTTGTATTTTGTAAAAGAAATAGCAATTTTTTTCCTGTTTGATTTGCTAGAAGGACTTTTTGCTTTTTTAAATTTGTGGCCAGAATTAAAATATTTAAAACAGATTTCCATCTTATTTATACTTTGCTTGCTCAATCCCTTTGTTGAAAAATATTGAATTCTCTGTTGTCCTGCCATGATGATTGCTCATGAATTCCCAAAATGGGATTCAGTCTAGATAATTCTGTGATCTTTGTGGAAAAATCTGATTCAATGAAATGCTTAGTTGTAAAATACATTAAAAAAAAATTCTAAGATGCCTGACTTTGGGGGTGAACATAGACAGGGAACTTTGTTTCCTGGCCCATTGCTGTTCATCTCGAGGCTGCAGTTGGATACTCCTTTCACTTCTCTCTGTTTTTCAGAGTCTCTTCCTGCTGCTCCAGGGTTCCAGCTCCCCAGGGAAAGCTCCCTGGATGCAGCAATTTCCTCTCTCTTCTTCTATCCTGGGGGTAAAGTATCTCGAGTTTGTTTATTCATGCTACCTCACAGCCCTTTGGTCTCTCAGCTCTTTCATCACGGTGACTGCCCTGTAGCACACTGTCTCACCTGAAATAATGAGAACAGGTTCTGTGTTCTGACTGGATCTGGGCTGACAAGCCTCGGATTCTGCAGATACTCCAAAAAGACAAAGCTTTCTCTCTCTCTGATGTTGATCAATTCTCATTCCTGTGACTTCCTCTCAAGGTGAACAGAATCCTCTTCCAGGAGGAGTGAGGACGGGGCAACACAGGGGTAAGAAAGAGACCAGAATCCTATGCTTTGACGTTTCACGCAGAATAAATAGTTGAGGGTTTAAGTGAAGCCGGGTCTCTTCAGCACAAGCCAGGACATGACTGGCTTTCCCCGCCAGACGGCAAGGCTGCCTGCTCTGTCACAATGAGTCCAACTTGTGGGTGACCAGAGTGGTCCTCTCTGAAATTCACAGAAATAGTAGGGTTTCCACCGGCTGCCGCCCACACAAGCAGTCCCACTGGGGCTCTGGCAGTCTACATTGGCAGCCAGCTCAACCTGCCCATGGTTCAAGCAATATGCCTGTGGGCAGCATCCATGTCACCCCAAAAGTAGTGGCAGTGGACAGTGGAGGCAAACCCCAAGCACTATGGCTCCTGACCCAGGGCAGCTTGGAGGAGCTGTGGACCCCACTGGGGCAGCACCATTGCTGTGGCTCCCAGAGCTACAGGCAGAGAGGCCCATCCTGGGCCAACATGGTGCTCTTTGAGTGGCAACCCAGACTGTAATTACACTGGGACCTGTATCCTTGTGAGCACAGCCCACCAGCATTGTTACACCCAGGCCACTAAGGAGCACTGGGTGCAGTGTGCCTCTCACCTCACTGAGGCCAGCTCTGGCCCATGAGCCTGCCCTGACCTCAGGGCAGACTGGGTCTATGTAGGTGCTGGGCTTTTTCCTTTTGTATCTGGTACCAGGACTATAAATGGACCAATTAGTTGTTTAAAGGCACCAATCAAATTCTTAAGATTGAAAATAGTCCAATCAGGCTTGCAGGGTTGGGACCCTGGAGAAGATAGAAGGCAAGGCAGGAGCTGGTTTGACTCTTTCAGTAGATGGCTTTCAAGGAGAGAAGAGAGACTCAGCAGATGGCCTCTGGAGAAGGATTGAGTGGATGACCTGTGTGGGACTCTGACACCCCCATAGACCCCCAGAGCTCTGTAGACTTTTGTAGAGACCTGGCCACTGTGCATACTTCTGGCCTTGTTTCTGATATCACCTGTGAGGAACACCATTAGCCTTGGTCAGGGCTCTCAAGAGTTGACTGATATTAGTTCTTGCCAATAACTCACAAAGAGCTATAACACTGGTCCACTGCTTCTTGGTGTGTGACCAGCTCTAGGCCCTCGTTGACAAGATAGTGGCATCTTGCACAGTTATCCTTTCTTTCGTTGGGACCACTGGACACTGTGGAAGTGTCCAGTATTTGCGGTGAGATACCTGGCCACTTGTCTTAGAAACTCTTTTGTTTCCCCAATTGCTTGTTTGTTAAATAAACTCCATTGTAGTTGCACCCTGAGCCTGAGTGGTCTTGGGATTGTCAGTGCACGGGTGAGAACACATAGACAGTGAGATGTCCCCACCTTGGCACTGTACTTTGGTACTGTTTTAAGTGGAACTCTCTTCTTCAGTGAGTCAACAAGTATGTGCTTTCTCTATTTTGTGGACTCCATATTTTGCTAAACACTAGAGACGTAGTAGTGAATAAGGAAGTTCATCTCTTCAGAAGCTTCTCAGTGTAAGGGAGAGGGCCAGAAAACTACATTTAGCCATATTTGTTAGAAAAGTGATAAATTCCATGAGGAACACCAGAGAGTAAAGAGGGGTACAAAGTTTTGGGGGCTGTTTGTAGATAGCGTTCTATCTCTGGTGCCTTTCATCTGGAGCTCAAGGAAGAGACCTGAGGTTACAAAAGGTACAAGGAATTCACAGCCTGCAGACTCCCCTGATTAAAACCCAATGGCAAAGAGGACAGTGGACACACACAGTGAGTGCTAGTTGTAGAGCCTCTGTTGTTGAGGGTGATGTGGCTTTCTCCTAAGTCAGGCATTTCCAATCGCTAGGTGAGTCCCATGTTTACAAATCTTGTTAAAAGACAAAATTCAAACTACTTTATGATCACACTTTATGAATGGCCAAGGGAGAAAGAAGACAGATATTCTAGCTTAAGCAGAGAGAGTATATTCTCCATCCTTCTACCTTTTTATTGTGGAGTTTAATGGATTAGATGACACGCCTTCTCTGGAGAGGACCTTTGCTTTACTCAGTCTGCAGATTCCAATGCTAATAACATCTTCTGGAAATGTTCTCACAGACACACCTATAAGTCTTTCCCAGCTACTTGGGCATCCTGTCACCTAGTCAGTTTGATAGGTAAAGCCAATCCTCACTTGTCCCCTGTGTGATCACGCCTGTGTCTCACTGGAAAGTATCTTGTCTCATTACATCCCTAGATATGAGGCAGGTTGGAGCAGAGCAACTTCTCTCAGGGCTTCTGGAGGAGAGAGAGACACAGGGGGTGTGAGGTCGGTGCTAAGTTGTTCAGAGTATCATCACACCCCATAATTCCATGCTGTTCTATGAGAAAGCACTAATATATTTCTTAAATATTTATTTATGTGTGCATACAAGAGCTGGGGTACAGGCCAGCAATGAGAGGATTCACCAGAGACAAAGTAGGGGACAGAACAGGTGGATTGACTGAAATATTCTACTGAGGACAGCAGCAGGTGAGATAGGGGAGGTCTGCTATGCCATGTGGGTCAGCTCCCTGGCTGGCTGGGGATTGAACTTGTGCTGCAGTGGCTGGGGATTGCTTCATAATACTGATACTTAATCCCTTGTACCACAGGGTGACCCAAAAGCACTGATATTTTTTAGTTAGTGAGTACAATTAAAGGCAGTTAGAGCTTATTCTACTTACATGGATGGTTGTCAGCCTCAGCTTTGCAGCTTCACAAGCAAGCAAAAATATAGCATTAAAAAGATGAATAGGGGGGTCGATTAATTTTAAGATGTTGGCCTCCATCATTTTGCACTAAGATAGTGTCTCGTAAATTTACCTTTTTCCCAGGGAATGTTGTTTTAGACTGTGATTTGTGAATTGATGCAAAAGTGTTTCAGAAGGCATTGTTAATCAAAGAAGAACTGACAGTAGCAGAGGATGTTATTCAGATTATTTGAAATATAAACCTATACCTCTGACTCATATACAATGTTGTTTACCAGTTACCTCAATAAAATAATACAATTTTTTAAAAAGAAATAATTTCAGATCTGCTATTAGAGACATGGGAGTCATTTTGCCTTCTAGAAGAATGTTAGGGTAAAAACACTAAGAACACTTGCAGCTCATATTCAGAATAACAGTGAGTATCAGTTTGCATGGACAATGTAATTGACTTCCAGAGATTCATTGACATTTCCCCCATAAGGATGGGTCTGTTTCACATGAGAAAAGGGCTGAGGTCACAGGTGTTAAAGGAACTCTCCAGATTTCTCCGTGTTGATCTGACCCATACTTTTAACATGCTAGCCCATACTTTTAACATGATAGCACTTGACTATGCACGAAGCAACCTCATAGTGACCTCCACAAACACTGGTGTGTGTGATGGACACGTGTCATTGACTCGCCCAGCCCCGGGACATGGGTCTTTGTGTCTGAATGCGAAAACTCAACAGCTAGAAGTTTTGAAGGATGACGTGCATTATTTTTGTGAGTTGGGAAGCTATCAGCAGCCCTTGATTCTTAAAGCATCCTTTTTAAAGGCTGTATAGTTACAGTTTTTTTTTTTTTATAAAAAGAACAAAAGTAAACCATAGCAAATATTATTTCTTAGGTCTCCAAATAGCCCATGCCCAGGAAAACTCTTGCATCATCTTTGCTTTTGTGCTGCCGTGGGGTTGACTAGTTTGCTTATGGTGCAGATGCGCCCTATTTTCTCAATCTAAAGAGGATTTTTCAAATTTGTATTTCTTCCTCTTCATATGAATAATATGAGAGCATTCCTAAAAGCCTAGCGCCGGGTGCTTCTGGGCTGCATGTCTTCTTAAATTTTCAGGCGCTTTCTGCCGAGCCTTATCTCTCCCGCCAAAAAGAGTGGGGCTCACAATAGCCGGCTTTTCTTCTCATCTGTGTGCACACGCAGAGTGGAAAGTTCAGAGAGGGTGAGCTTCAAATGGCAGCTTTCAAAGACATTAAAAAATGTGAAGGGAAGAAAAGGAAACAAATATTAAGCCATTACAAAGAGTTTTTAAGCAAGACATGTTTATTAAGCGGACTTTATTCTTTCTCCATATTCAAAGACATCTGATTAAACCATCCCAGGGAAATTGACAAAGCTTTTGTCTGTCTGTGCAGGACAGATAAACCATTCCCTGGCAGATACTATCATCTGCTAGACTCTATACTGGGAGAAATCAGCAGTGTGTCCTGTGAGGCAGACGTGCCAGACACACGGATCCAGATCACAATAGCGGCAGCTTCTCTCTCTAGCTGCGCTGTGGTGGGTTTGCTGCAGCGTGGGACTTGGTGTCTCTGTGTGGCCACTGCTGGAGCCTGGAACTAGATGGGGTGACTTGAGTTGAAGCCAGGATCACATCAGAGAGCGATAAAAAAGCTTCAAGGAGCCAAATTTGCAGTGTAAGAAAGTCCTTAATTACATGTCTATAGAGTAACACTGCCAGTATCCACTTAGCCTGTGTTTCACCCACTGCCCACTCCTGCTTGTGCTGCATCTAGTACGATTGCTGGGGCCAACAACAACACAACTAGGGGTCTGATAAATGCATTGTTTTCCATTGTGCAGTCTTTCCATTTGCTGACCTGGGAAGCTTTCCCAGGCACCAAGATAACACGCTGGATTTATACAGGACCACATTCCAGAGGGTTCAACATGCTACTACAGAGGTTATCATTCAGATTTGGTTCTTATTCTGATGTTGTAGAGTGTGTGTGTATGTGTGTGTCTGTGGCAGGGAAAGTAAGTAAAAATCACTGTAAATGCTGTAAATGAGTATTTCTCTTTCCACTACTGATCTATTCACTGGGTTCATTTCCAATGAAATTGCATTTTCACATTTCAGTATAAATTATTCCTCACATTGCATCATTCATACTGCGTCCATTTTTTTCCTCATTGTATTCTCAGATTCTCATTTTCCTCGCTTATTCCGTGTTATGGACTGCATGCTGTAACCTTTCAAATTCTGTATGTTGAAACATAACCCTTAATGTAATGGTATTAGGAAGTGGGGCTCTGGGGAAGTGATTAAATTCTGATGGTGGAGTCCCCATGATGGGATTAGTTTTCTTATAATAGAAACCCCAGAGAGTTCCCTCACCTTTGCTGATGTTGAAGGACATAGAAAGAAGACTCTGTCTATGAATCAGGAGGTGGGTCCTCACCAGACAGAAACTGAAGGCACTTTGATTTTGAACTTCCAGCCTCCAGAACTGTGTGAGAAAAATATTTCTGTTGTTTATAAGCCACCCCATCTGTAATATTCTGTTATGGTAGCCCCCAAGGACTGACATGTCCCTGTTCTTCCTGGTATTGTCATTTGCCACTAGTTTAGTTTTATTGAGTCTAACTGATCCATTTGTCACTATTTCTAAATTAAGAAGTCAAATGATAAGGTTGGGCCCATGTAGTAAATTAGCACAATCGCCCCACTTAAGGATCTTAAGTTAAGATCCTTAACTTAATGATAGTTGCAAAATCTCTTGTTTTGTAAAGTAATGTATTTACAAACTCCAGGGATTAGGACCTGTGCATCTCTGGGGAGCCATTTCTCTGGGAGATACTCTCTTTACAGTTTACAGATGAGAGTACTGAGTTTAGAGGGTCACCGTGTTATTCAAGACGCCACAGCTAGATTTGGCATCCAGCAATTGACTTCCAGAGTCCATGTTTATTAGCATGATTCTACGATAATTAAAAAAGAAAACCCTCACATCCTTGAAAATCAGGATTGAGGTGTTCTAAATAGTTTTAGAAAATAGTAACTCCAGCAGAATTTTCTGTATTCCATCTTTTCTTCAATATTTAAACATATATCCTACTTTTGGAAAGATTTTCGGGCTGGAACTTAGTGTCAGAAATCTTTCCTCTTCATATTTTCTAATTATTTTATTTACATATTTCCCCCCTTTTGTTTCCCACCCCTTCTTTAACTACAAGGCTAGTGGGTGCTAGAACCAGTTCACATGGGTGCAGGTGAACATCTGTCTCCATTGCATGTCACTTTGTCACTTGAAATGAATGACATGAGACTATTTATACCACGGAAACCTGCAAATACCTCAAATCTGAGGTATTGTTATTTATTTAGTTTTTTTCCTAGAGCTGATTGCTAAGCATTCACTGCACCCCAATCCTTGTTTTCTTTCACACTTGCTCAACGACCAAAGAATATAGGTTTCCTTTCCCGCCCCTTGGGCAGGAAGTACTGTCAGGTGCAGTGGTTCTGATGCCCATCTGTGGAGCACGTCAGCATGTTACAGAATCCATGAAAAATTATCTCAAGCTTCAATCAGAGTAGTTTCTTGGGAAAGTGAAATTGGGTTTCAATGTTGTTTCTACTGCTGTGAATTCATGAATGAGAATAGGCAGGTGACTAAACACTAGAAATTATCACCCTGACTGAGAATGCCAGTCCTCCACTGTGTAAATTATTTACTGTACAAATATTTTCCTCCTGAAATATGCTTTTTGTCTTATAGAAACAAAGCTATTAGGAGGTGATCTTTCTACTCCTATAATGTGACCAGATTTGGGCTTTTTGCTACACTGACTAGGATTTGTATCATAAATATATTTGGACAAATCCCCATCATGGTATATCAGGAAGCAAAAGAAATCCCTCATACTCTGTTCCATTATAAGGAAACTGAATTATCAAGAATGAAGACCTCATTATTTAATTTATTCATTTATTTTTCATTCATTCATTCATTCATTTACCTCAGTAGATTTATTTCATTGTATTTGACAACATTTGTAGTCCCCAGGGAGTTCCTCCACCAAACCCATGCACCTTCACCTCAGTCCCTTATGCTCTTTATGCCCTCCTCCCTGTCTTTGCCCTTCTCTCCCTTGGCCCTTCCCCCCATGTTCCCTTTGGTCTATCTTTAACCTTTTGATCTTGTTGAGGTTGTTTGTTTTTGGTTGTAATTGCCCATTTCCTTGAGCTTTCTTTTATTTGTTTTCTTCTTTTTTATTTTTTGTTGTAGTTGTTGTTCTTTCACATTCCTGCTAAAAGTGAAGCTGTCTGATACTTTTCTCCTGCTTTCTGACTTGTTTCACTGAGTATAATTCCTTCATCATGACACGTAGAAGGATTATTAATAGATTTGTCTTGCCAGTTTTAAAAATGATTGATTGATTGATTTATACATTATTGTAAGAACATTTTATTTTTTTAATTAATTAACTTGTCTTTATTTGACATGCCTTTAGGGATACATAACGAACAGCAAGGCAAACAAGAGAGAATGTAAATAGCTGGTACTATATCAAACTCAAAAGCTCCTATCCAGTGAAAAAATATATAGCTGAAACAAAAGGACATCCCATTGAATGGGAGAAAATATTGGCACACTATATATCTGATAAAGACCTATATCAAAGATAATTCAAAGAACTCACAAAACTTTACAAAAAACAAAACAATAACCTAATCAAAAAGTGTTGCTGTTTTCAAAAAAATGGTCAAAAGAACTAAACAGACACTTCTCCAAAGAAGATATTAAAATGGCCAGCAGTGGCATGAAAAAAGGCTTGCAATCACTTATTATTAGAGAAATGCAAACCAAGACCACAGTGACATATCATGTCACATCTATGACAATGACCATTTTTGAAAAGGCCAGAACAACACGTGCTGTTGAGGGTGTGGAGAAAAGGGGACCCTCCTGCACTGCTGGTGGGGATGCAAACTGGTGCAGTCTGGAGGTGTCTCCTTTCCCCACCTTTAAATGGGAAATTAAGGAGATACTAATGGCAATCCATTCTGTCTGGACATCTGCCACCATTCTTACTGTACTTAGAGAGAAAAGAAGTTCCTGTGGTCAGTACCCTCTAGATGCCCAAATCCCACTTTTCCCTGCTCTGGTACACATGTGGTTTTTCTCCAACTACAGGTTCAAGCATGAGATGTTAGGCAATTTCTTGGGGTTGGAGAAGGTTGAGTGGAATATCTGTGGTGTGCCGGGTCTGTGATTCTGACTAGAAGGCTCCACACATTAAGAAGCACCGTGACTGGCCTCAGGGAAGGTCCACACATTGCAAAGTGTTCTGACTTGATCTCACAGGTTAGATGAAACACAACAGACAGATGTGACATGTTTGGTGTGGATAAAGTTCAAACATAGTGTTGATCATCATTGAATTAACTTTCAATAGCTAGGCTTAATAATATAAAAATTCAATTATCCAAAAATTAATCATAAAACGAATCCATAAACTTTCATTCCTCAAAATTTGGGGGTATGTCTGTCTTCATTTTCTTGTCACTTTACACACTGTTCTGTGGAGTGTTTTTATATGCAGGTATCAATAAATTATTAAGACTAATGATTAATGGGGGTTCTTGTGGTGAGTTACCCCAGGGACTGGGTATTAGTGGGGTACTTTCAGACTAACGGAGGTTTTCTAGTATGTTATCTCTGACTTAATTAGTAGTTCTCTGTTGGGAAGGGAGAGAGAGGTGTGAATCCTCTTAGGGATGGTATTTAGTTTGAAAAAAGCACATTTAGCTATTGCTTTCATAATTCAAACTACTGCAATTAAAGTCAGAAGAGCTTCATAATGCCAGGGATTGGCAGAGACAGAACGCACTTGAGCAAGCATGAAGAAAGAGGAACATGGCTCTTTTAAACAATTGTCCTACTAAGAGTCAATTAATGGGGCTGAATTAAAAAATTTTACTCAAAGTATATTTTAAATACTGTTCACCTCTCATACCTGTCCCAATCATCTAACAAATCTGTCCTTACATATTTGGACATCACTGGGTCTTAAGATATCATGTTTAACAATCTTCGTTCTCTTACTTGACTGGGATAAAGATAAAAGTTCCTTTATTATAGAATTATATCTAGTTCAGAAAATACCACCAAGGGGAATGTTATAGAGGCTAATTATTGCAAAGGCATTTTTATCTCTGAAATGAACGTGTGTGAGCTGGTCTTATAAGTCATGGAGTAGACGCAGTGTATGTAATGATTTTTCATTATTTTCTCTATTTAGCTCAGGTATGCTATATGAACTAGAGAGTAAATTTTAGTAAAACCGAGGTGTCCTTCCAACTCTAAAAAGGATAATAAAACTAAGAATGGGAACAAAAACAGAAAGTCAGGACAGCAAATTTATAACAATGGAAAGAACATGTCAAATGCCTGCTGTTTTATTTCTTTTATGATTGTTTCTTCAATAAACAATTAAGTTGGGAGTTACTGGCATGTAGTTGATTAGACCTTGGTGGCTGAGTTGAGGCATCTGGTGCTGGAATCTAGGAAGCTCTGGTAAGCTCCTTATGAACCTTGTATATTTCTGAATGCCCAGGCTTGAATGTGGGAAAAACACAAGGAAAAAGGAATCTGTCACTCCAGTTTGGGCCTTATCTGCTTAGAAAGGGCCTAAGATCACCATAAACCACATGGAACCCCCAGGAAAGTGGTGGGCTGTTCTGTTTCTCTGGGTCTGACTATTTTATATTCCATATATAAGTGAGATAATAGATTGTTTTTCTTTCTTCTGTCTGATTTCACTTAGTATAATGTAGTCTAAGTTCATCCATGTTGCAAATGAGTTCCTTCCTTTTTAACAGATAAATACTATTCCATTATATCCATCCACCCACCCACCCCCTATCCATCCACCCACCCACCCCCCATCCATCCATCCATCCATCCATCCGTCCGTCCGTCCATCCATCTGTTCACATATTATATCACATTTTCTTTATTCATTCACCTGTCAACTGGCTCTTGCATTGTTCATGTCTTAGCTATTATGAATAGCAATGAACATGGTATGCAGATAAATCTTTAACATAGTGATTCCATTTCCTTCAGGTAAATACCAGAAGTGGGATTGTTGATCATATAAGATAGCTCTACTTCTAGTATTTGAGGAATCTCCATGATGTTTTCCATAGTGGCTGTACCATTTTTTGTTTCCACCAAGAGTACTTGAAAGTTCAGTTTAAATCAGGCCAGGCTTCACTTAAGTGGTCACATAGAAAGACCGTTTATGTCAGTCTTTACTCTTAAAAGTGAGCTAGGCCTTACTGGGGAGATTTAAAGAGAAAAGGGGAGGAGAGGCTTTAGATATGTTAAATAAGGACATGTTTTTGAGGCTTACTGTTGAAAAGGGGGAGTAAAGGACATGGAAATTGGAAAAAGACACTGCCCCTGTATGCTCAAGGACTACTCCATGCAGAAGAAATTCAGATGAAGAATGGGGAGAATTGCTAAGTGCTGCGTTGATTGGGAGACATGTAGGGATTGTCCTTACCTCGGCTCCCAAGGGTCAATTAGTAGCACTGGGGCAGGACAAGTGACCCAGAAGTTCTGGGAAGCCAGGCTTGGGTCTTGTGGGAATGGGCTGGTTTCTCTTCAGATTGCTTACATTTCTCAGTGAAGTAGGAAGGAGGAAAAAGGAGAAAATTAAATTAATTAGTCTCACAGGAGAAAATGAGATTGTCTCACAGGAGGACAGGGGAGATGTTATAAAATGAAAAATATAATGAGAATCATCACGGGCATTTCAAAATGGGGGAGGGAATCATGAAGTCACAGACAAGGGGTAGAGGAAACTTGGGTGTCTGTTTCTGAGACACACATCAATGCCTGTGAAATCAGGTTGGGAGTTCTAGTGCAGGAAGACCAGAAAGTCAGGGATTAATGGCATCTGCATCTTCTGGAAAACTTGGAAGAGGACATAATTTGGTTTTCTGGCAGTCCAGGGCAGTATCCCTGGCCCCTGAAGTCCTGGCCTGTGTTTCTCTTCTAACACCCTGAATTTCTGTGAGCTGTGATGAGCTTCAGAGGACACTCCTTTTCCCTTGGTCCATCACTGCAGAAGCCAAGTGCTTGATGTTGCAAATGTGTCTTTATCCATGTGAGAAACATACCACAGGTAGACTTGCACACACTTGTAGCTTATGGTTATCGAAATGGCCTTGTCCTTTAATTAAATGCCAACAACGGATGAGGCTGAGATGCTAAAAATGAAGATGAGACCATAAATAAAGAGCAGGGGGATAATAAGCATATCTGGGTTTAGGGAAGGAATAGAGTATTTAACATTATGTTAGAGATTTAGGTCCTCGATACAGAAGAGGAAAGAGAAGAAGAATTGGATACTCATGAATGTGAATTTAATGGTGATGGGGAATACATGAGGATCAATTGATGTCAAATATATATAAATAAAAAAAGTTAATAAAAAAAAAGAATAGACAAGGAGGGACCTCCCTAGTGGCACAGGGGGTTAAGCACCGCACTTTGAAGCTATCCTCAGCCACTGCAGAGCGAGTTGAATCCCCAGCCAGGGAGGGGACCCACATGTCACAGGAGACTTCTTCTGCCTCGCCTGCTGCTCCCCTCAGCAGTGTATTTCAGTCTATCCACCTGTTCTGCTCCTCACTCTGTCTCTAATGAATCCTCTCACCCCCCACACCTCTGACCTGTACCCCAGCTCTTGTATACACAAATAAATAAATCTTTTTTTTTTTTTAAAAGGAAGTGAGGAATTAAACAGTCTCAGATTTAGGGATTTTTATGTGACTGAAGAATGAATCTGGAGATGAGAAGTAACCCAAGCACTAAGTTCCAGACCTGGGGCTGGAGGTTATGCTGCAGACACAGCGTGGGGCATGCCAATTACCTACTTAATAAGACTGCTCTTTGGGATATGAGCTGTGGGTGGGAGTGTTCTTAGTCTTGAAAGCTAAGTGAGCCTTTGGTGCTAATGGCAGCAGTACTGCGCTGTGGTGGTTGGCAATGAGTTGGAACCAACTTGATCAGGGAGGCTAATCTAGCAGATCTTTCTAGTTTGAGAAGGAACTGATTAAGAATGCTATGTGGGCATTACAGTGAATTCATCTGGTGGCAGTGGTATTGGATGTGAGGGAGAAGTCTAATCCAGGCATATTTTGGTCATAAAAATCTTGAGCAACTGGTAGCAGGTTTGATGGTGAGGGAACAGGAAAGATGTATGAGGTACAAATCAAAGTGAATGCAAATTTTTCCATCTGAGTTATTAAAAAGGTGAAATGCCTTACAGAAAATAGGGTGTATACATAGAGGTTCTAATTGTTTGGGGGCTTAAAATTGTGACTTCAGATTTAAATGTGTGAGACCAGAGATGCTGGGAAATATAGGGGTGTAGATTAAAACCTAGGACTATAAAATATGAATATGAATATAAATTTTCCACACCAGGTGCCCCTTCTTGACTTTAATCTCATTTCCTTATCCGATTTTTTTTTTTTTTTACTGTTCTACTGTTTCATGTTTAGGCATTTTCATGTGTTATCTGCTGTTGTCTACTGTTCACACAGTCGCACCTTTTTTTTTTGTTAAAGATTTATTTATTTATGCATACAAGCACTGGGGTACAGGCCAGAGGTGTGGGGGGTGAGAGGATTCACCACAGAGAGCAGGGAGCAGAACAGGCAGATCAACAGAAGTACACTGCTGAGGGGAGCAGCGGGCAGAGCAGGAGAGGTCTGCCGCGCCATGTGGGTCCCCTCCCTGGCTGGCAGCAAGGATCGAACTCGTGCTGCAGTGGCTGTAGTTTGCTTCATAGTGCGTTGCTTAACCCATTGCGCCACCAGGGAGGCCCAGTCGCACCTTTTGTAGAAGTTGCCCTGGATCCAATTTTGCACATAAGTCCAGTTTTTAATAAGTTACAGCTTTTTCCTACCCATCTTCTCCTTCTTGATCCTGCTTGAAAACATGTCCTCTTCTCAGCTGAAATACTCTCCTTTGGGCTGGCTGATATCCAGTCTCCGTGCCTCCTTTTTTGATCCATGGGACAAAGGACTATTCCACCTCAGCCTTCTTCACACTTAAGCTGGATGCCATCACCTCTGTCGCCCTCCACACCACACAGTTCCCTATCCCCTCAAGGTGAAGCAAGTTGCCATTTATAATCGCTTCACCTTTGTTCCTTTTTCCTTCCCTCATCATCTATGCTGAATTTAGTTACTTGTCAATAAATTCTTCTTACATTTTCACATCTGAAAAACAAACATTTGCATATCATCTCAACATGCTTTAGATTATTTTTCTCTTGCTACCTAAAAGGAGGTGTAATTACAATAAATTTATGAGTCACTGCTGGCATGGAGACTTCTCTCCCCAGTCAAACAGAAGCAAAAAGCTATCAGACAAACACTGCTTGTCCCAGGATGCCTCTTCTAGATTGTGTGTTTCTGGGTTAGTCTCTGAGTGTTCACTCAAATCTCAAATTTTCTTTAGCCATATGGACACATTTGGTGTGATTGCCATTCCTGACCTGACATGGGGGGCCTTGCAAATTTGCCATGATTTTAAGCAGGAATGGTTATTCTAAAGTTCAGGATAGAGTCAAAAGTGTTTTGTGGGACTGGATGAATGACTGCACTTGGGCAATGCTGATTTAGGTCCTGCCTGCTGATTCACTCCTACTTCAGTAAGCTAAACATCTGACACTATTCCATGATAGTCAGTTTATTTCCAGATGCACATATTAAATGTTCTAAATGACAAGTTGTCATCTAAGAAAATAGTCAGAATTTTAGAAGAAAGCTATTTTTCTTGGAGTGAAAATTCTTTGGAAAAATATCAATTTCCTCCTGTACTCTAAGGTTAAGCAGAAAATTGGGGGCAGACGGAATCATTATTTTCTCTTATTGCCAGCTCCCCACCTTCTAAATCTCCCAGTGTCCGAAAATGCAGTTTATGTAACTTTTTTTAAAGGTGTCTTCTGCTTGTAGCTTGAGCCTCAGCTCACACTGATTTTTACAGCTAAATTATAAAGCTCTGACAAAGGGACTTAATAAAGGACACGCAGACAGTGGAGCAGAGGCATTTTGAATTGGTGCTTTGTGATTGGAGACCTCGCTATGCTGGTGCAATCAGTCAGAACTGCAGGCCATTGAGGTCCTGATCAGGGAGATATTACAGCAACCTTAGAGTAAGAATACCTCCATTTACGCAGCTTTTTCAGAGGACAGAGTTCCGAAGCCCCAAATATCAAAAGGGCTCAATATCTTATGAAAGGGGTATTTAAGGAAAATTGGCCCCCAAATCACTGTGCTATTATTGTCCTATGTTCTTATCATATAAAGGCTAAAGTGAAGCTATTTTAAGGAATGCTATTTAAAAAAGCATCCTGTCTTAAGTTTCTTTATCAGGAGGTGAATGCAGCTATTTGTATTTTTTTTAGGTGCGAGATAACTTAAATGAATTGAACTTTTCTTTTGGGGTGGTAAAAGCAAAGTTCTCTCATCTTAGATACTAACTCTAACACCCGTGCAGTAAAGGAAATGGTCGGGAAGAGGGTCTGGCCTCTATGTCCCCATCTGTGTGGATGTGTGATCATGGCGGGCTGGGGTTCAGCTTTGTAAGGATGAACAAAAGGATAAAATGACTTTTGAGGGACCACCTGCAACAGCACAGATGGAGTATCTTCCAATGAGAGTGGTTGGGCAGGACTATTTCCTTCCCCCTCAGGGGCCTCTTGAACACACTCTGCTGGGGGGGGAGGGGGCCCTCAGCACATCTGCCTGAGTATCTCTGTCCTTCTCTGGCTCTGACACACCAGCGTGAGTGGGCAGGACATTCTGTCTTGGTGGGCTTTTGCTTCACACCCAGTTTATTCTTTTAATGGTAAACACAGGTATCCAAGGAAGTGGTGAACAGTGACTTGAAAGCCCTTTCATCCCTGGATTCTGTGAATCAGGAGGACTCGATGTATATTCTTGGTTTTTTTTTTTTTTTAAGCTACCTGGAAGCGTGCACTCACACTCCTAGGTAGGTCTATACTTTAATTCCCTTTGTGAGATCTGAGGGAGGCAGGCTTGTTACATGAAGGAAGAGTGGAGAAGCTCCAGGCTGGGGTCTCCAGGTTATGGTCTATAAAGAAAAGCCAATATTTTCTTTCCGCCAACACTGGAAGTTATACAGATGGCAAGTAAGCAAGTGAAAATATGTTTCACATTGGATGTCATCAGAAAAATGCAAATTAAAAAAAATAATGTGATTCTGTTATACACATATTAGCATGACCCAAATCCAGAACCCCAGCACCACCAAATGCTGACTAGGATATGGAGCAATAGGGAGTCTCGCTTGTTGTTGGTGGGGAAAAAATGATGCAGCCACTTTGGAAGACAATTTGGTAGTTTCTTATAAAATTAAGCATACTCTTACCATAAGATCTAGCAATCGCACTGTCTGATATTTACTCAAAAGAATTGAAATCTATCTTCACACAAATCCTCATGTTTGTTTACAGTGGCTTTGTTCATAATTGTCAAAACCTGGAAGCAACCAAGATGTGTTTCATTAGGTGGATGGATAAATATACCGTGAAACATCCTAACAATAGAATATTATTCAGGACCAGTAAGAAATCAGGTATTAAGGCATGAAAAGACCTTACACCTTGCATGCATATTACTAAGTTAAAGAATCCAATATGAAAAGACTACTTTCTGCATGGTTCCAACTATGACATTCTGGAAAAGACAAGAACTATGGAAACAGTAAAGCACTGGTTGCTAGGGGTTAGTGGGGAGAAAGAGATGGATAAATAGATAGAAAACAGAGGATTTTAAGGTGACTACTTTGTGTGTCACTCTAATTGTGGATACATGGCATTATGTATTTGCCCAAATCCACAGAATGGGTTACACCAACAGTCAACCCAGATGTCAGCTATGGACTTTGGGTGATAACTTGTCAATTACATTGGTTGATTGTAACAAATGTGCCACATGGTGGCGAAACTGAGGGAGGCTGTGATTGGGAACAGGGTGTGTATGGGAAATTTCTGCATCTTCCCTTGATTATCTTATGAAACTAAAATGGCTCCAAAAAGTAACTGAATATTTAAGGAGGAGAGAGAAAAATCCTCTGTTCCACAGATGGGCAGAGAAGAGCTCAGAGTACAACAGAAGATGTCCTCTGCCCCAGAGATATTTTTGTGATATTTCACTGTTTTCAATATGAGAGAATATATGCTTCCTGCCAATATGAAGCTAAGATTATTTTGGAGAGCACCGAGAAAGAGTTTCAAGGAAGTGAACATTTTCACGGCAGTATCTAGCATTTCTCTTTTTCTGTCACGAAAGTGCGTGATGAGGGTAAATTGCAGAGTCCACAGGAAGGAATTAGGGTCCCAGTACCTCCAGATTCACCCCACCAGCTGCAGTCCCCTCTCTAAAAAATGGATTCCATTATGAAGAAATAGCTGAGAGAAGGAAGTTGGGGACACGAGGTATATTTTCTGCAGAGGCTTTCAAAAGGCATTTGATAAAGTATCATATAACAGCCTCACATGAAAGTAAGGATTTATGAATTACAGAAAAAAAGAAGTCACTTGAAAATGAGGTGGAGAAGAGAGCAAAGAACTGTGATTAGTCACTCTGACAGACAACAGGGAGAGGCAGCTCCGCGTGGCTGGTGTGCCGGGCTGCCGTGGCATCTGGCAGCTTTCCTGCCCAGTAAGTCACGGAGAGTGACCCTCAACTTTTCCTCTTAAGGAAGTACCTCAATTTCTCCAGAATCTCAGCTTGGGGTCATTTATGAGGAGCAGGTAGGAGGCTCCAACTTTCTAAGATTCTGCTTGAGTTTCTAACCCGTTGGTATATGACGGACGCCCTCCAGATCTGGAGGGACGATCCAAAGCATGGGAAAGAACGCAAATTTGTGATTTACAACTAATTTGAGGGGATTGATATTTAGATCACAAATATCTGAGAAATAAATATATGAAGAAACATTATTATTCTATATGATTTCATCATCACACACTGAGTTATAATAGAGTAAAAATACCCTGTCCACTGTAAACACCACTTCTCTGTACTGCCCCTTCCCCAAAGGGTATACTTTTCAGATTATATGATAGAAATAGCGCTGTGTTCTGTCTCCAAAGGCCTAATCTTGTCCTGTAGACCATTAGATCATTAATTAAAATGATTTGAGGAAAAAAGTGACCTTAAAAAGATATATATTGGGATATTAAGCACCATTATGTTGGCATTAACTATCGCAGTGTGTATTATCTATGGAACAGACATTTTAATACTATGATGTTGAAAAACACTGAAAAAACAAGATCTTAGTAACATATGTTACAAGTAGACACAAAATTTATATAAAATGTCTGCTGATATTCACTTGATATTTTCTAGCGAACTGGGTAACCAATTTTGTGCCAAACGTGCATGTTGACAAAAAGGAGGAAACAGCTCAGTTGTACACGCACATGCTTTTATTTTTTATTTTGCTCTGTAGTTAAGGACTCTGACTCAAATCCCAGGTTCCACATATTTTGGAGTCAGCACCGGATGCCACCTGAATTACCCTGTGGTAGTAGAGCCTGGGATCCTTAGTCCAGCGCAAAGCCAACTGCGATCACTGTGCTGAAATGGTACCTGCAGCAGCTGGTGTCTGCAGAGTATTTGCATCTTGGGATCAGTGGCTTTGTGGATTTCCTGCACTGATGCTGCTGTGCCACCAGCTCTTGGAAGAGGACCCAGCTGCTGGATATTACTTCACTGGACTACTTCTCTCCTTGTTCCAGCACCAGGCCAGTTTTTAATATGCTTTCAAAGGATGTTTGTATGGACTCTCTGTTCTGGAAAAATCACTTATTTCCTTCCTGGGTAAGACAACTGGGAAGTACACACATGCACATGTCACATGTCTGCATATACAACACACAGAGAAGTCACACATATGTACACAGATCTTACATGCACAAAGGTGTGTGCAAATACACAAACACACCCATGCACAAAAGAACTCATGAGCACGAGCATACACGTTCATGTGCACGTGTGTACTCCAGGTACATCTGCTTTCTTCCCAGGAGTTTCTGGCATGGTGGTACGGTGGAGATAAGCTATGCTGCCCCTACTGGGGTTCTGCTCTGTGAGGAAAGCAATCTCATCTGACACAGTCTAGAAAGCATAAAATTAAAAGTTGGATCCAAAGCAGTCATCTGGTCCAGTGTCCTGCCCTAGGTCAGGGAAGACTCCAGGAGCGTTTCACTAGCGGGGCAATCAACTGATCTGCTGGTTGTTACGTAGAACACAGAACTGCCTTACTTTAGTTATAAACCACATCTTGAAAAATAAAAAAGCTGGATTTGTCTTAAATAACCGTTTTACATCCATTATTTTCTAGCAGAGTGAACTGCATTGACCTTGGGCCCTTCTCCCTTTTATTATTGCTGGTTGGTTGTCACTGGGTACACAGGCAGGTCTGTATCTGTTCAGCCCAGAGCCTGACAAAGTGTGGGAGGAAGGGGTTAAAGCTTCCATATCTCTAGGTCACCCGCACTACACCTGCTGCTGTGGGTCCCGCTCCAAGGCTTTGACCTCTGCTGAGGACTGCTTAGAGGGACGAGGACAGGCAGTCTTGATGGGGCCAAGCAAGTAACAGCTGTCTGCCTCCTCTCAGAAGCCTTCAGGATTAGCGGACAGGAGAAACTGGCCACGATCTCTCCTGAGAAGCACACTTCATGAACCCTGGCTCCCAGGTGTTTAAGTAACCTTGAGACCCATGACTGGGTTAGGATGAAGCTGGACTCCTCCCATGATTCTTTGCTGCAGACAACCTGCAGATTAGGAACAATAGATGAGTGAGCAGAGGCACATCCAGTGGTTTCAGCGAGTCTGGCTAGTGACCAGGGACTCCAAAGGCACCCCTCTTCAAGCCTGGGACACTGCAGTATTCGGTAAAGAAGAGTCTGTCCCTTTCTCATCTCCTGGGTTGCCCTCTGAAAGGCTGGTGTGGGGTGTGCATATAGCAGTCTACTCACAGGCATGTGGATGAACTACTTAGATTTTGTCCAGTTAGTCTGCAGCACAGTAACAATTAGGTACATGGCCAAACAAGTGACAGGGAAACTCTTATACACTTTTTCTGATTAAGACATTAAATACTGCTCATGGAAATTTGTTTTTTCCAATGGGCTAACTTTGGGATGATCACCCTCATTCCTTCCTCTTCCATGCTGGCTGCCTCTTGTTAGCAGTGCCTTAATTCAGAGGCTACCTGATATCTAGCTTTGGAATCCCTGATGATGCTGCCTGTGTATCCAACTAGAACTTGCCCATCCCGGGAGCTTCTCCTCAGGGTGGAGCTTCTCCTCAGGTTGGAGCTTCTCTTCAGCATGGAGACTAAGTGGAGAGCCTCTCTGTTCTGCAGAACTTTCCTGCATTGAGAGGGAAAATAACAGTGGAAAAAGCTTGGTGCCCCTTCCAGAGCCCAGGTACATTTCTTACTTCGACAGGTGAGTTGCATGGGCCTCTTCTTCGTTTAGGCTGGCATGGGAGAACTTCCGTTCTTTGCAGCAAAATAATCCTAATAAACCAGAGATCTTCTTTAGTCAGAAATATTTTGAGAGAATAAAAATCAAGTTAATTTTTTAAGTTTCAAGTCAAAATAACATTTGCTTAGCCTAGTGAAATGATTAATACTCACATGGTATGTTCTTATTCTTATTTCTTAGATTCTGTTTCTTATTTCTTATTCTTATTCAAGTCTCCGTGGAGACAGTTGCCTACACTAGAATTATTGCCAGACATTGTGTGCTCAAGAAATGAACAGGAAACACAGGTTTGTCACTGTCCTGACACTATAGTCACTTAATTCAGAAAAAAATGTCATGTGCCCAGCCCTGGAATGTCTATTGAGCTGTATTCCCATAAGACAAAGTTGACATGGTACAGACCCAAGTGCATTGCCCAAGAAGACAAGTGGTGTCCGCGGAGAAAGGAGAAAGGGAATCTACAAAAACATTCCTAATTTCAGCCTCATTAACAGACCACTCCTTCCAGGATAGTGGCCTTGAGGATTTTAGGCCCTAAATTCATTTGGTAGACAATAGAGCTGTATGCACAGACAGTGACTGAGGATGGAGGCAGGCGGGTCTCCTACATATGGGATCTTTTCTCCCAGAGTTGGTGTCTTTAACAAATGCAAGACCAACCAGTTCTGTGACTCACCCGCAAGGCCCTATTTGTTTTCTGTTCACCAGGTATTAAAATCTTCTTATTTTTCATTTCTCTCTAGCATTCTAATCCTTACTACTTATGTCATTACTTAGAGAGTGATGTAGACTAAATACTTTTGTAGCAAACTCCCCTTTGAGCACAGTTTACCCACCTGATTTCTAGGGATTTAATATTCACTCATCTTCCCAATGGCAAGGGCAGCTGCTCCTTCATTTCTCAGCAAACTTATGACCTAGAAATAGTTTCCAGGCACAGGACTTTTAATTTCTTAAGTTTTGGGTGGTAAGTGTCTTCATTCAATTCTCTTTATCTCATCTGAAATTGATAGTATTTGCCCAGTTTGATCAGAAACCCACTCCTTTCTATGTGTTAGATAATAAAATTCACCAGCCTTTTATAAGTTAGGCATCAGTTGGGGTCACTAAGATTTTAAATCCTTCTCAAAGGTTGTGTATTAAACAAATGCAAGACTAATTGTGGATCGTGTGGGGACAGAAACTTGAGCACTCCTGGTAAGCTCTGTAATTTCCAGAGTTCAACCCTACTCCCTTCCTCTTAACCCTTAACTAATTTTCATGTAGTTTAACAGAATGGCGGTTTGTGCAGTCCATCAGCATTGCCTATGTAGGTCTGGAAACAAAAATTTTAAACTAGAAATTTGTGGGGTGATACTACATCCCAGTTTGGTTGGAATCATACTGACTCATGCCCTTGTTGGTACAACTATCACTACTATCTCTTTTTCCTTTAAACGTCTCCACTTTGGGTGAGAAATTATTGCTACTAGCTCTGCTGCTCATGCAGAATTGAGCTGCACTTTTAGTATATTATAATAATCTAGACTATCTGGTTGAGAAATATAGTAAAAACAGCAAAAATAAATTGTCCCGTCCCACTTTTTCTTGGGCGCTGTGATATGTTCTTCAGTTTTTTTTTTTTTTTTAAAGATTTATTTATTTATGCGTACAAGCACTGGGGTACA
>JAGFMF010011715.1:1308701-1407986 GCA_019455555.1 Galemys pyrenaicus | reverse complement strand
AGCAGCAGGCACAGCAGGAGAGGTCTGCCGCGCCATGTGGGTCCCCCCCACCTGGCCGGCAGCAGGGATCGAACTCGTGCTGCAGTGGCTGCGGTTTGCGTCATAGTGTGTTGCTTAACCCACTGCGCCACCGGGGAGGCCCTGTTCTTCAGTTTTAAAGAGAGCTGTAAGCAGGGCTAAGATGGTCTGGTTTCTCCGGCCAGTCATATTCATATACTCTTATAACACATAAAATGTAAAAGAGTGATAAAACCCAAAGACTTTTTTGTTGTAATGAATACCCATTTTAGAGATTTGAGGAGCTAAGAACACTGAAGGTCAACTTGGGTTCTATTTCAGAATGTGGTGAATTCAGTTATGAGAAAGGGCTCGATGGTGAGGAATGCGCCATCTTGTTCTCACTGAAACATCTCCGAGACAGGTCTGTGCCCAGTAGCCGAATCTTCATGAGAACAACCCTGGTGTGAATACACAAAACTCCCAGCACAGTGGCACATCTTTGACATGTCAGGGAAATGTTCTGATGCAGTGAATGAAATCTCCTGGGAGGGTCATAAATCCTGTGCAACAAATTATACACTAACAGGTTCTTAGGGGAATTCAAATAAATCCTCACAACCGCTTAGCAGGTAATCTCCAGATCAGATTCCCATTTTTCTTAAGAGCAAAATAATATATGGCTTCTTATACTCTCCTAGTGAAATGCTATATATCAAAGATATGAATTTAGTCGAAATATTGATCTTAAGCCAAAGTGAAACTGAGGGAAAGTTTAATGCGTTTTACCACAAAGGAGAGAGTGAGGAGAGTATGCATAAAACGTGCTTTATGAAGTGAGGATCCAGGAAGAGAGGGAAAGAAATATCTAGATGTCTGGAATTGTCCTGAAATAGTCAAGTGAAAGAAAAACTGCAGAGTTGGCTGCTCAGTCTTGTTCCTGCCAAACAGGTTGTCATGGAGATTTGTCCTTGCAATTAAAGGACATAAGATAGATAGCAAAGAAGGGGAAAATCTTAATGTGCGAATCATTTTAAATGAGTTTATTGCATTGCAAGTCACGTCATGTGATAGAATCAGAGTGCCACTCAGTTTCAGTGTTATTCAGAGGTGAAGCTGAGTTGGAGGGGGCTGCATTTGGTAGAGGCCGGCAGGCTACACCCATGGGTGAGTTGTGGTTAGTGACTTCTTGAACATTGTCCCAAATTATTAGTCTAACCAGATTGAATCAATGCAAAATTCAAGAGCTCCTTTTCTTTCTTCAACTGTAGAAATTTGGGACAAGCATAATAATGAATTGTCTTCCTTTTCCTGTCTCATTTTCCTGTTTATAAAATGAATCAAATTTTACTAAATTTCCTTGGTGTAACTATCAGCCTCATGGCTCATAAGACAAGCATTTGAAAAAAAAAAAAAAAGTGCTTTTTAACAAAAATGTGGTTTTTTTTCTTAATGAAAGAGGCTCATGGGGTCATTTATCATTCAATGACCTCTGTGTGTCTAGAATGTAGAATTGATGAGTAAGCTAGATCTCTGAGTGAAGCAGAAGGAAACCTTAGCCACAGGGTATCCTCTTCAAACTGAAACATCAGTAGGACAGCTGTACTTTTTATTTTAATGTTATTTTAATGTTTGGACCATGCCAGGTGACACCCCAGTTGCCTGTCCTTTGCCTTGCTTGCTTTGCTGGATGTGACTTATCAGACACTAGCAGCCAAAGTCCTAGGTAAACCAAAGAAGCTTTTCTAAATAGGCTATTACTTATTTATTTAGGGGATTTATAAAAATGTGGCCGTCATGTGGAGCCTCTGGGTGCATGAATAATGCAGACGTACAAAACATTAGGAAGCAGAAACAAACAAAAGCCAGACTGTAGCTCCATTTCTCTCCACAGACAGAAACCACTTTTTTGATCAATATGTTGAATTACAAAGAGAAATTGCTAAAAAATGCAAACAGGAATTTAATAGGACATAAAAGATTTAGTCATCAAACAAAAGCTTTCCTGCCATCCTGCATGCTGGTGGTGGGTGCATACCTGGGAGTGCAGGCCATGCTTTGAGCAATTGATATTGTGCCAGGTGCGTGGACTTTGTTGAGAAGAGCATCAATGGGAGCAGATAGGACAGATAAGATGACCATGGGTAAGGCCTGCCTCAGGAAGATGGATGTGCGACTTCTTAGAAAGGGTTGCAGTCCAATGCTGTTCCCAGTGTGGTATGAAGGCTTTGAATCTCAGACTCCAGACCTCCTCTAATCTGGCCCTTCTTGGTCAGCTTCTACCTTCTGATCTGGCTTGGATCTGACTTATGACCCATCACCCTATTCCACCACTCCCTTGAGATATCTTTTCTGGAAGCTCTGTCCCAACCACTCAAGTGGGCATTTTGTTCCTTCCCTTTTTATTTGGGTGTTCATCTCTCTTCTGCCTGGTCTGCATCTCCCAGTGCCCTGATTTGCTCAGTATTTCAGAAGGCAATCTGTCTCAAATCTTACCCTTCCATTAAACAAAAGAATTCCCAGTCATCCCCAGGCCTATAGGAAGGTCTGCATCAGGTGAGAAGGCAGGAGGAGGCAGAAGAGAGGGCAAAAAAGACACTGATAAATTTTGGGAAGGGGTAGGGATTTAGTCACTAAGACAAGCAGAGGGTAACTACACATTTGGTGTCCATATTCAATAGCAAGAATGTCATTAAGTTTGGGGATCCCCAAAGGCTTTCCACTTTATGAATACTTTCTAAGTTAAACTAAGGTAGTTAAAGAAAATCACTTCTTGAGTGGCACTGGTGGCCACTGACATTTGTGCCTCAGAAAGAAGAGGATAGGGCCTTCCTGATGGTGCAACGGGTTGAGTGCTGCAATGTGGTCCTTCCGCGGCCACTGGAGTATGAGTTCCATCCCAGGCCAGGGAAGGGACCCACATGGCGCAGGCAGACCTCTCCTGCCTTTCCCACTACTCCCCTCAGCAGTGTATTTCAGTCAATCCGCCTGTTCTGCTCCCTGTTCTGTCTCTGGTGAATCCTCTTACCCTCTGCCTCTGGCCTGCACCCCAGCTATTGTATGCATAAATAAATAAAATCTTTAAAAAAAAAAAAAGAAGAAAGAAAGAAGATGTTATTCAGTTTCCTGAACCCAAGAGATAAGTAGGGAAAGGAAAACAACATGGGTTCCAAGAAATTTTATTTTAAGATTAGAAAGCCCCAGCTTTTCATGCATTTTTTTTCTCTCATAAAATAACTCCAAAAAATAAAAATATGAAAGATATTTAAAATCCCTGGAAAGTAAGAAAAGGGAAGTTATAAAAAAGCCAGCTGTGGTAGGCTGAGGCAGGCGGAGGAGACGCCCATGTGGGAGCAGGAAGCCCTAACTTTGGGCAACTATTTCTCAGTTAAGTAGAAGATGGAAACCATGTGATTTTTCCTCTTCTTTGCCAGCATCAGATAATGCTTAATATGATCTTTGAAAAATTCAGCATAAATTTTGAAACTGCATTAATGCAGGTATCGCTCTACAAATGAGCAGGAAAAGAGAAAACCCTTAAAAGACGTATTTCTTCACAAGGCAGAATCACTGTGAAGTCTCAGAACTAGTGTTCTTTTTTAACATGGATTTATACCTTGAAAAAACAGGAACCAAAAAAAAAACCACCCATATTTGAAAATTTGTGCTCTCATCAAAGTTTGAGATTGCATTGCATCTATCAACAGTACAACCTGACTTTAGTAAATATTACTTTCAGATGAAAAACCTGATTTCTGAATTAAGACAGCTGATTGTTTACTGCAGAAAAAGACAGCTGTGGTTTGGAAAAATTAGCCCTAAATTTAAAGGTAACAGGAGATGGAGATTATGGTTAGAGACAAATGTATCAACATCCTTGTATGGGGGATAGATGAGATACAGAAGAAACTGAGTAATTAACTAGCAAGATCAAAAATTTTTCTCCAAGTGACTTATATGAATTTCAATACAAGTGTAACTTCTATGAATGCTTATTTTTATTAATATTATATTTAAGTAAACAGAAACATAAAAATATATAAAATAAATGTAAATTTTATATTATATTTATGTAAACATAATCATAAATTTTGATGAAAACGTAAATAGTTATTAAAATGAGATCTATTGATGATAACCATCTGGGTAAATAACTGATTATTCCAATTGAATTTTCAAGTGTGCTTTGGAAAATGGGTAATAAAACAACCAAGTTTCGATGCAGCATCAATATTCTTGATGTTGTAGACAATAAGGTTTTAAATATATTTGTAGATTTTATGCATTGTAGTATAAAAATTCATTTAATTTCAAATAACTGAAAAAAGGAAAAGAGTGTTGGGGGACTTGATGAATGTATCATATCATAGAAAAGTTTAAGAATGATTAATGAGTAAGAATTATACAACAAAAATATAAGATAATTATAATTATAGTCATGATATACCAATTATTCACTTTCATGATATAAACAGAAAATCTCTCATATTGAGAAAGAAACATGATATATTTTTTACAAGGAGATCTAAGAAAATAGTAGATAGATAAAAAGTAAAGGACTAACCAGTATATATACTAAAGATAGGCAAGCAAAAAGATGCCTTGTTAAAGTTGGAAAAAGTAGAATTTAAAGCAAAATAACTTATGATCGTCAATGAAGATGTAATTAATTTATGAATATTTGTTTGCTAAGTACCTTATTATCAACAAGTACTGTCAAAAAATTTAAACTATAATAATAATAATAATGATGAAAGTTCCCTTTTCCTGACATACAATATATGGTAAAAATGCAATACTTAGATAATAGCTGTATACTTAAAATATAAAAAATTCTAAAAATAGAATTTTTAATTTCTATTATCTTCAATTCCATGGATGGAAATAAAACAATGTATGTACTGTAAAGACAGTACACTCTCTTGCCAAGTACTTTTCTTCTCCAAGTGATTTTTGGATTATAACAGAAATAGCTCTCAAAGAAAATGTGAATAAACACCCCAAAGTGGGGGTTGTATGTAGAAAACATTCCTTAAATGTAGCAAAACTAACAATTTATGTAAGAAAAGAGGAATGTACTTGGGTAATTTTGAAAAAATTCCATCTATTAGTTCAATATCATGTCATGTGGTCCCATATTTGTTGAGTGTAGTACAACTCTCGTGAGGAATCAACATCTGCCTGACCAGCCGTGATATTTCACAAACAATACTATGGACAGGAAACTGCCTCATCATCTGCCCTAGAATATCAACACTGTGGCATTCACTGGGCAGTTAATCACAGATTTTCTGCTGACAGCTCTACCACTATTGTAGCATATATCATTTTTTTTCTTTGAAGTATTTCTGTATTTGAGTCTTGCCTCTCCATCTATATCAGCTTTGGGAAGTCACATCTACTGATTGTTTTCTAATAGTTTTGCACATTGTCAACTGTTCTAAATTACAGAAATACATTAGTGTAATTAAGAGACATGAAGTCATTACCAATCTTTAATGTATTATTCATTTAATTTTTAATTATAGTTAGTGCTGGATATGGTCCGAATGTTTGTGTCTCTCCCAAATTTGTATATTGAATACTTATTTCCAAGGTGATGGGGTTTGATTGGGTCATGAGCATCAAAACCTCATGAAAGGAATTAGTGCTCTTAAAAACAAAATAGATTCCAGTGAGCTCCCTCACCCTTTCCACCATGCAAGGATGCAGCGACAAGTTAGTGTCTGTGAACCAGGAAGCACATCTTCACCAGACACAGAATTTGCCAACACCGTGACCTTAGATTTTCAGCTGCCAGAGGAGTGAGAAGGAAATTTCTGTTGTCTAAGCCCCCCAGCCTGTGACATTCTGATACAGAAGCAAGAGTTGACTGAGACTTCTCCAGCATTGCTCCCTTCCTTCCTTCATCCCCTGCTGCTCTCTTTTCCAAGTCCTGCTGGAAGAAACTGAAATAATGAGAGCTGGCAGGCTTGTGGGCATCCAGAGAAGGCAGGCAGGGCAGGAGTGGGGTGCACTGCAAAGGGAGGAGAGAAATCACTATACCACTGATTAAAAATGATCAAACATGATAGATAGTCTTGTGATGCAATAGGTAGACAGACAAGCTAATAAGACTTTATAATACGAAACTTTCTGTAGGGGATTCTGAAGTGTAGAGGAAGCACAGAGGAAATTTTAATACCTGCCTGGAGAATAAGTACTGTTTCCATAGGGTAATTTATTTCAACTGAGATTGCAAATTTCTAATATTTACAATATTATATGAGTGTGAAGAATAACTAGCTGCAAAGGACATGATTGAGCCCTTAGGTTTTCACACCAGTTCTGTAGAGTAGCAAAGTATATGTTAATTTACTGTCTTTTACCACTGCATGTGAAAATGTATGTTCATGTTAAAGAAAAGAGACAAAAAAGGAAGAGACATATGTTCAGATAAAATAGTACTCTGTGTCCAAATTTACCCATCCCCCTTCCCTTCTGGTAAACACTATCTGGTCTTAGAGTTCCAAAGTTTATCAATTTGTTTTTCTGAGTTTCGCTGTCTCTCTTGTATCATTAGACTCATTCTTTTCTTCTCTCTCTTTGAATTTCATTACAAGAATGCTAATTTTCTATCTGATAGTGAGATGCAGTTTTCCATGTCTTTATAGTTGGGATTTTATAGAGTTGTGTTCTTGTGATGACATATTTTCTTGACATCTCAAGCTGCCAAGTATTATATTATTTTGTATTTAGCCCATTTTGCTACTTTAAATCCCTCCTTTCAATATATCTATTATCAGTAATTTAGAAAGTTCTCTTATTTTTCCAGCAGGTGGGAATGTGACATTTTATTTATTTATTTCATTTTATATTTTTTGACCTCTTCTGGGTTTCATCTGTGCTGAGGTCTGAGTTTTGCAGTATCTGTGTCAATAGGGTAGGGAAGTGGCAGGGTAGCTGCTGTAGTAAAGGTACTGGGAGTTCCTAGTTTGTGGCACTGATTGTATGTCACCACTCTGGGGTCTGCGGCCTGGGATTCATCAGCATGACTGCTACTATCAGTGTGCAGTAGGAGGTCAGGACCTGTCTTGAGGCGTAAGGGTAGGGGAGCATCTCCTGGAACTGTGCTGTTAATTTCCTTTATAGAGGTATAGCTTGTATAGAGCACCCAAACTCCTCTATATGAGCTTCACCTGAATCAAAGGTGTGTACTTCTATACTGTTTCCACTCTGCTCTCCTCAGAGCCCTCAAATGTGCTGGAAATTTTTCAGTCTGCACTTCTAGACTTTCTTTCCATTTACTTATGTTCATTGACGTGTGAATGTCCTTAGTGCCCCCTCTGGTGCAATTCATGTTGGTCTCTGAGATACAACAAATACATCAATTTTACCTTGAGCCCTGGTACTCTCTTGGCATAGTATCACAGTGGTCAACTTCTAGATGTTTCTTTTAGGAGAAAAGCACAGAACCTTTTCTTTCACCACATTGGTTAAGTTATTCCCCAATGTTTCTAAAAGATCTGGAAAACAGGTTTACACCAAGCTTTTAACATGTTTAGCTGGAATGTGTAAGGCCCTACTGCATTAATGCACCGTGGTACATCTCCCTAACAACTTATCATTCTACTTTTGTTAGAGCTTTCTAGAATTTTACCTTTCCCATTGAATTCTAAATGCTTTGAGGGGAGGAATTCTGATTTATTCCCCTGGCACAGTGATTAGTAGATGGTCAGTGCCTCAGAAAGGCACATTAAGCCAATGAATGGTACTAAGTATTTCTTGAGAGATCAGGTTCCACAAAAAAGTGTGGTTCTTTGATGAGATGATGGATGCTGTCATAGAGAGTCAAGCGATTCTTCAAGAGCTCTTGATGTCTCTGGCAGTATTAAGAGGGATGTCTTATCATCAGAAACACTTTGACAGTGATGTGTGAAAACTACTGTATCCAAGTCAGAATCTGATGTTTCTTGTAGCATTTTAATGGTAAATAGAAAGAGATATGATAGGAAAGAAGTGGATAGGAAATCAGTGTGAGAGACAAACTGAAATCTATTGTAAATGTGAACATAGATCAAAATACTGATGGATCTCTCGAGCTGAGAGTGATAGCTTGAGAAAGGGAGTAAGAAAGAGTGGTTTCCTCCTGTTCTGGGTTTAACTGAGAAAAGGAAGGTAAACTACTCAAGAGCTATAAGGACAAAAATGTGTAAAAGCCCAAGAGCAATAAAGGTGAATTAAAAAAAAAGAGTTATAAAGATGCCACATTAAATATTTATTATAATTATTCTAGCTAGGGGGTAGAAAACTCATTCCACCCAAATGAATCTATCATTCTTTGGGGTCATCTCAGTAGCCACAGAGAGATTTTAGCAAGAGTTGTATGTATGCACAAACACAGCCTATACTCTATTTTATTAATTTAAAGTGTTGTATCTTAAGAACATTTTATAATTAACAAGAGTTTGTGTTTTCCAGTGCTACATTTAACCCCCCACAATAATCCTGTGGGAATGTGGCATATCCTATTTTACATGATATAATGAGGATCAGGAAAGAAATGAGTCACACACCAGAATCTGCACATTTGCTTAATGGAAGAACTGGTGTTCAAACCCAGGGCTTCTAACTATTAATGTTCATTTTACTACATTAAAATTTGTTTTTGGTAAATATCTGTTTGGTTAAATCAGTAAAGAAAATAGAGGTTTTGCTTTTATCTCTTGCAGAAATATAATTTTGAAAGGTCTTTTTTCTCTCATATCTGAATGATGGAAATTAAATCAATCATTAAAGAAATAAATCTGAACCCAAGAATATATTTGAGAATATATATTCTCTTGGACTATATTAGAAACACTGTATATAGGAAGGCAACATAACTGTGGTAAAATACAAGTCATTACCTTGTGTGCCAGTTCCACCATTAATTGATGTTGTATCCTGAGTTCTTGGGCATCTCTAACATTATTTCCTAAATTCTGAAATTGTTAACTGCCTGATATGACTGTTCTAATATGAACATGAGATTAAATGTAAATAACCTAGTGGAGCTCTAGCACATCATTTAATTAATATTGAGCAATATTATTATATTTGCATTTTCAAAATTTTGTGTAAATTACCATAATAACCCCTTCTTCCCCTGAGTCTTATCTAACTACCTCCACACTGTTTTGTGATTTTGGTTTCTATATTGATTTGGCCAATGATAAAAACAACAACTTGAAGCAAACATTCTATTTTTTCATATGTGTGTTGATACAAACATTTGTATGTAAGTGATATAGTTGGCAAATAACACTGTGTAAGTCTAAAGTGTAAAATGTGTAAGCATTTTCTCTGCAGATTCAACTTCCCTTTGTGTAGGCTCAGGTTTTCCCATTTGTGGTAGACCCAAGTCATGTTTTCTAATTCATTTTCAGCACCAAGAAGGCAAATATTTTCTTCTCCAGATCTACTTCTTAATATCTATTTTATATCTAGGTCACTACTTAGATATGAAAAGCATGTGATTGCCAACTTCAAAGAAACTTCAACGGCACAGAACACATTGGGAATAGTATGACCTTCTAGCAATAAATAAGAATTAAATTAAATCTGATTAGGAAGTAATGAGAAATACATTATTATTCTTTATCTATTGATCAACTACCTACTGATTTTTAACCAACAACTATATGTGATAACCTTGGATATCTGAAAAGCAAAACTGATTAGTGTTCTTATTATACAGATGAGGAAAAAACTCAGATACTTTTATTTGCTTCCTCAAAAGCCAGAAAGTTACGGAATTCGAACTCAGACCAGCCTAACTCCAAACATGAGATGATTCATAAAACCTCTCTAGTTCAGTGTGTGATCTCCTACACACACACACACACACACACTATCTCAAAAAAAACATTTCAGATATGATTCATTCAAAATAATATAAGGCATGCATTTTTCTTCCCCATAGGAGTAAATGCAATATTTAACATAATAAAATTATTCATCTTTGTCACCATCATCCAAATTAAATAGCCATATGAATACTGAAACAGCACTTTTGTGATTAGGTTGATTGGTATTTATGATCCTTAATGAGACATAATGCAGTCATTTTCACAAACTATGAGCGTATCCTCAACCCAAGTTGTCATGTAGCCAAGTGGAAATTACATGGGTGGAGATAACAGAACAGTACTACATTCTGCAGTTGTAAGAGTCAAGTAGCTGCCAGGAAACTAATGAATTCATTCTCAGTTGTATTTGCTTCTATTTGAGATCTTTAAATTCATCTGAACAAATTCTTAAAGCTTTTTTAAACTGAACATTCTATTTTGAGATAATCATATTCAGAAGCATGTATAATAAATAATTCAGAGGCTCCATATACCCTTTACACAGATTCTTTCAATGAAAACATTGAGAAAATCATAATACGTCAGGTTATTAGCATACTGGCACTAATGTAATCCTTTTGACCTTATCATATTTTCCTCATTTGTACCTCTACTTTTTTTTAAAAATCCTTTTTGTCTGTGTATACACACACCTGTGCCACCACTATATTTCCTCCACTGTATTGTTTGACATGATGGTGCACAATACCCCAATATATATGGTATAGATGGAGGCTAGGGATAGCAAATTTGGAAAGGAGATGCTACCAGATCAGCAACTTGGCTCACACAATGCCAGGAGCTGGAGGTGGGGGTAGAAGTGAATAACATAGTCATTAAACCAGTTATAGGAACTAAAAATCCTTAGGCCTGAAGGCACAGACCCAAACACAGTGTCAGATGCTGTTAGTATCCTAGGGCACAGAAAAGCAATAAAGATATGGAGATCAAGGGCCATTGTAGAATCTCTGGTCCCTTTGAAATTCTACATAGTTATCCAAAATCAATAGCCAGTAGGCCACTCCATAAAAGAATGGGCTCTTCCCAAAGAGAGGATGTATCAGTCATGCAGGAGTCCTTTATTCTTCTCTACTTTTTATAATAAGCCTGCTCTTTTGGATATAACTAAAGTTTTTATGTCATGGACAAACTTGCCTGGGAAAATCTCCCTGTGCTGCTTAAAAGGAAGATCTGGTGAAACTGTTACAGGGCAGGGAGAGGGGCATCCCAGAACCCCCAAACTTGCCCTTTCTAAATAGTTCTGCCATTTGCTGCATTAAGATAAATATATAAGACTTTTAATGGAAAGGAACTTTAATACAATTAGGGAACAATACAGAAAGGATGAACAATATAGACAGGTATCCAAAGTTACCCATCTCCTTGAGGGTAAAAGTCCGCAAGGCCCAAAATCCTGCCACACATCTAAAGGACCTTTCAGTAGAGACCCATAGAAAAGGGTCAGAAAGAGTCAAACAAATCTGGGAGGAAAAGAACAAGATCAAAATCAAGATGAAAGCTGCCATTATTAACCTCCCCATGGTCTCTCACTCACATCTGTTCCAACCAGTCCAAGACCAAGAAGCAAGCACAGTTTCTTCACATGTCCCTCTGCTCCACGTGCCTCCTCCAGGTCTCCTTGCTGCTCTTCATCCTGCTTCCTTTTTCTTCCCTTCCTTCTGTCCTCCTGTCCTCTCTCCAACATCTTTTTAATCTCTGCTCAGCTCCACCCACTTAGGGAGGAACAAGGATTCTGGAATTTCCCTCTTTCCTGGGGACCACCCTGTTACAAAACCTTTCCAGAGTGAACCCAAGACCCCACTCTTCGAACCCAGCTACTCCAAAAATGGGTTCAGAATGGTGTATGGGTGTTGTGGATTCATCTATTAGCAGTCCTCTCTTCTCCAGATAGAAACTCTTTTCTTCCTTCATTGCTTATATGCATGAATTTTATTTTTCCTGTTTTATTTCAGTGGCCAAACTTCCAGGCTGTGTTGAGTCAAGAATGGTGAAAGTGAACATCTTTGCTTTGTTCTTGATAATTAGGAGTTGATATGAAATATTTTATTAAATATGTCATTAGCTGTTGATTATTTGTAGTTGCAATAATTCCCTTGTATGCCTAAATTGCTGATGTTTCTTTTCATGAATGGATATTAAATTTTATGAAATACTTTTATGGGTGTCCCCTGGTGTGTTCCTATTTTGTTTATTTTGTAGTTTATTGATATGGTGATGAGGCCTAAGGGCAAGTTAGAAATTGGGCAGCTTTGTGGGAGGTGAATAGGTGGGACCCTGGAATAGTTAAGTCTTGGAACAAAGGGATGGAAGGCCCAGGAGATAGGAAAATGGCCAGGAGATAGGGACATGCAAACTTTTGAAGAAAAGGCCAGGGCATTCAAACACAAAGAAGAGCCAAGGGTGGCAAACTAAGGTAGGCCCCAGGCACCAACATTCCAGATGGACTAGATTCCAGGTACCAAATATTCTAAGTTAAGTGGGACCATTGAGGAATAACCAATCACAGAAAGACTAGTAAAATTTAGAATAATGAAGGAAATAAGGCATATATTCCCTAAGGTTTGACTTCATCTCTGCTCTCTTGACCCTCCCAGGTACCAGGTACCTGGGAGTCTTTATTCTTTATCGTAAAATAAACTTTTCTTTCCAAGGCAAAGTTTGCTTCTCTTTGCTTATTTATCTAAAATGTCTGTGAATTCCTTTATACAGATTCATGAGACAAGAACCCGTGGTGATTATCAAGGTGAGAGATGGTGACAGCAGCAGCTGTGACCAAGGTAACTTCGCTCACTGGCATCAGTGATGCATTAGGTTCCTAAATGTTGAATGAACATAGTGTATCTGGGGTGCCCTCACTTTGTCAGCATGCATAACTATTTTTGTGTATTTTTTGATCTTTGCTAATATTTTCTCAGAAATCTTTGTGTCTAGGTTCAGGAGAAATACTGGTGTATATTGTTTCTTCTGTCCTTGTCTAGTTTTGACATCAAAGTAACATTGATCTTATCAAGTGAGTTGCTAAAAGTTCTCTTTATTTTCTGGAAGAGATTGCATGAGATTGGTATAAAATCTTATTTAAATAAGAAATTTGGTAAAAGTCTCCAGTGAAACCATCTGAGCCTGCGATCTGATGGAAGTATTATAAATTATGTATTTTTAATGATTGTGGGACTAGTCGGGTTTCTATTTCACCTACTGGTTGAGGTTTGATAGTCTGTAATTTTTTAAAGATTTATTTATTTATGCATACAAGAACTGGGGTACAGACCAGAGGTTGGGGGGAGGAGGGTTGAGAAGGTTCACCAGAGACAGAGTGGGGAACAGAACGGGCAGATTGTCTGAAATACACTGCTGAGGGGAGCAGTGGTCGAGAGAGGAGAAGTCTATGGTGCCATATGGGTCACCTCCCTTGCCCCAGGCCAGGGATTTAACTTCTGTTGCTGTGGAGTTGGATAGCTTCATAGTGTTGAGACTTAACCCCCTGTACCACCAGGGAGACTCCTTGCCTGTAATTTTCAAGGAGTTAATTTATTTCTTCTATGTTGTAAAGTTTGTGAATACAAGACTCTTTACAATATTCCCTTATTATCTTTTTAATGATTATAGGATTTGTTGTAATTCATTTTGTATTCCTGACATTAATAATTTGTTCTTTCTCTCTTTAAATTTTAGCTGTTTTGCTAGAATTTATCAATTTTATTTTTTCAAAGAAGCAACTTTTGTTCATGAATAAAATGCCTATATTAATTTAATGACTTTACTGCTTTCCTGTTTCATTTCAGTGATTTCTGCTCTTGCTTTTTATTATCTCTTTCCTTTTTGCTTGTTTTTCCTTTTCTGTTCTTTCAAATGCAGAAACTTTTGCCTCTACATCTGAGTTAAAAGAAATACAGTGCTCAAGAGAGTTAAATAGCAGGCACACTTTTCACATGTTAACCACTTAACCATCTAGCAATCAAGAATTTGTTGAATAACCACTAGTAATCAGAGTTCCTGATTCATTATGTATTTTACTCAATTAGATCCAAAGTTACAGACTGGCCGGGGTAAGCAGTAGCACCAGCAAATTATTTCAAATTAGTCATTTGAACATATAATTCCAATGTATAAAATGAATTTTATGATCTTAGGGTTATTCTTCAACAGGTTAATTAAATTTAATATGTTATACTCACACTAAAGTGCCATTAAGTGGACATTTTATCATGTATAGGTTATTTCCTCCAACCCAGAATTCATTTCAGTGGAAAACAACATGAAGATATGACTCAGATATTCCAGTGTACTCTTTGATATTTTCTGTGCCTTATCTTTTAAAATATTTCATTTATTTATGAAAGAGCTTGGGTTTAGGCCAGAGGTGCAGGGGGTTGAGAGGTTTCATTACAGACAGAGTGGGGAGCAGAACAGGCAGATTGACTCACTCAAATACACTGCTGAGGGGAGCAGCAGATGAGATAGGAGAGGTCTGCTGAGCCATGTGGATTAGCTCCCTGACTGGGAATCGAACTGCGGATAGTTCTGAGACTTAATCACTTGTGCCACTATAGTTTCTATAGTTTTAATCCCCTTGACAATTTTACAATAAGAGCAACCAGACTTCAAAACATATAGAATCATTTTTACAATGAATCATTTTTTCAAAAATCATATTTATGAAAATCTGACTTCATTAGGGATAGAAAGGGCTCTCCCACGCTCCTCCGAAGGAGCACGGTGGCATTTCTGCAAGCTCACAGTTAAGCTGTGGTTATAGCTTTGTTTCAAGGACTGGATAAGGTCTGGCAGATCTTGAGACTAGGGAAAGTCTTTAAACCACTACCATCCTCATCTTGAAAAGAGGGGTGGGTAAATCCAACTGGTCCTGGAATGAGGAGGAGTAATGGGAGCAAGGTTCTCATAATTGAGGGACTGCTTCCCACCCAGAAAGGAAAAAAAAAACTTAAAAAAACCAACAGCTTGATGCTCAGTTCACTTCTCCTACTTTCCAGAAACTGTACATTGCTTCAGTGTGTTTCCTACTAAAACTGTCTGACTTTATTCTAGTGCTTTGTGAAATTCTTTTTTCGAGAGACATCAAGGACCCTCAGGTGTCATGGTGCTCAACAACTCTCCTTAGGGTTTTCTGAGAAATGTTCTATTTTAAAGGTCATGAGTAGCTGAACTATCTCGGAGGAACATTATTGAATGGCTAAGTTTGAACAAGTGTAGGTTAACTCCTCCAATACAGAAATAAGTTATACTAGAAAAACATGTAGATATGACAGTTATGTCCTTTTGTAACAGGGTGGTCCCCAGAAAAAGGGGAAGTTCCAGGATCACTGTTTTGCCCTAAGTGAGTGGAGCTGAGCAGGGATAAGATGCTGGAGAGAGGAGATAGGGAGACAGAAGGAAGGGAAGAAAAAGGAAGCAGGATGAACAGCAAGGAGACCTGGAGGAGGCATGTGGAGCAGAGGGACATGTGAAGAAACTGTGCTTGCTTTTTGGTCTTGGACTGGTTGGAACAGATGTGAGTGAGAGACCATGGGGAGGTTAATAATGGCAGCTTTCATCTTGATTTTGATTTTGTTCTTTTCCTCCCAGATTTGTCTGACTCTTTCTGACCCTTTTCTATGGGTCTCTACTGAAAGGTTCTTTGGACTTGTGGCAGGCTTTTGGGCCTTGCTTTGGGCCAATCCTATTTGGCTGGACTTTTACTCTCAAGGAGATGGGTAACTTTGGATGCCTGACTTAGTAACTATATTCTTTGTCTTTTCTGTATTTTTCCCTAATTGTATTAAAGTTCCTTTCCATTATAGGCCTTGTATGTTTGTCTTGATGCGGTGGATGGCAGAACTATTTAGAGAGGGCAGGTTTGGAGGGTCTGGGGTGCCCCTGTCCCTGCCCTGTAACACTTTGAAGGTATTATTCTTTATGTAATATATTATATTTACTCTTTTCTGAATGTGCTCATTCATTTGAATTGAGATGATCAAAGTGACATTGAGATGTCATGGTGATCTGGACATAAGACTTTGTAGCATAGCTACGAATTCAGTTACTAGTGTTGGGAGGTTTGGAATCTGGGTTCCAGAATTGACCAAGGGTGTTAGTTTCCCTGACCTCTTTTTGTTGGCATGGACAAAAATCATCTTAACTAGGTATTGGACTTTATAATAGCTATACTTACATCTCTTCCCCCTACCAAAAAAAAAATAATCAAAATTGGGTACTAGAGGAAAAAATATTACCTACTTGGCAGAACATATTTATAAAGGAAGGGGCATTATAAATGAAAAACTTTTTTGATTTGTAACTAGAAAAGGTTTTCAAAGAAGTTCTCAATCTTTCAAAATGCTTTCAATGCCTTTTAGTAGGTACTGAAAGTAAGAAAAATGAAATGGATGAAATTATGTTGATTGCATTAATGTCATATCATCAAAGCTAGTCTATTATAATAGAGAGGAGTCATAACTAATATTACCTACTAGAAATGGGGAAGACATGAGGACACTACAATTCATTATTTGATAGACTTCATCAATATTCAGAATACTTTTTCTTTTAAAAATCTACCCCTTCCTTTGTATTGAAATCAAGAGGAAGATATATTAAAATAGTATCATATATCATTTGGCTTTTTGTGACAAAAGATTCAACTCAAGTTATAGCCACCAAAATTATATATTATTTTTCCATGGTTTTGAGTTCAGACAAAAGTTGTTCAATATCACCAATTTACTGGCAAATATAAATATGATTATTTTAAATAATTAAATGTGACTTCTGAAGTCATGAATTACTTATAACATAGTTATACTCAATTAATTTTCAGGGTTGTCACATGGTTGGACATCAGTTTTCCAATGGTCATATAAAGGACTGGTGAGAAGGGTGGGGCATGGGATGGCAGAATACATACTGCCACTGTGCGGAAACACAGTAACTGTGTCTTTGCAGTCAGTGTGATGGTGGGGCCAGGGCTCTCTCTAGCTGATTTCTTTCCATAAGGAGGACCACACTAAAACTCTGTCCTCAGCAGCCACTGCAGAGGGATCTCTACAATTATCTTTTGTGATCCCACTTGCAATTTTTGAAGCATTGTAATAAGAATCGATGAACTTTATGCCCCTGAAGAAATCCTCCTAGAATATTATTCTCAACTAAGTTCTGATACATCAAGTCTGAGCAACTATAGCTGACGACTGTTTGCTCTCACACACTGAGTGGATGGCTCCCTGTGTGGCCTCACGCTTGGACATACATTAAACCCAGGGGAAAATGGACCATGGTGTCAGTGTCTATTTTTACAAATCCAGCAAACTAGTTTGGACTTACGCTAGAATGTAGACCTGAATTTTAGAAAATAAGAATGGACAGCGATTCCAGATTGGTCCAGAGTCATGTATATGGAAACCTAAACACACAGCCGGATTCTCCTGAGAGTTTTGTCAAATTTTCTGCAGTGCACAGAAAAGACTCCAAAGCATGCATTTTTCCTCAGAGCATATTTTGTGTGAAAATAATGGTATTAAGGTATTACCTATGTATCTATGAGAAAAAATGTGGATGCAGGTCCAATGAGTTAACTAGAAGAATGTTCAGCAAAATAATAATAGTAATTATCCTTGGTGGGGGTTGATGGAGATATTTCTAATGATTTCTATTTTCTTCTTGGTGCTTTTTGACTATTTGGATTTTTATAATGAATACATGTTACTTTTATGCAACTAATAATATCCTTGTGAAAAACAGACAACTTATAAAGACCAAATTTTTGTCTTTGGTTTAGAATTTTTTTAGAACCTCTCTTTCTAATAATAATTTTGGAAAAGTAATCACTAGGCTGTACAGGATATCACAGTTCAAAATAATAAAACCATATAATTTGAGTACATGAGAAGTCTTATCTTTTTGGTCTTTATTACAGGGGGAGGTATGAGGCTCTAATTAAGTCCAAAGCAGTATCATTATATGAGGACAAGCCAAGATTTATTAATGACCAGCACAAAAAAGGAAATCCATCTTATTGACCTTAAATATCTAGATGACTAGAATGCAATCCAATTTGTTTGCTAAATCAAGAGATTGATTGTTTTATAGCAATATATTTTTCTGTGGACCCTAAGCTCAGCTTTTATGATAATTTATTTTACAAAAATTAGTACATAAATATTATGTCTATGTATTTTTTTATCAATAGCCCACTCATCTTGATTTATTTTCATATGTGTCATGTGCACAGGTGTGCTGTAAATTTAGAAATCTTTGAAAAGTTTTAATTATAATGGGAAATAACCAACCTTCACAAACTATTCATACTCTTATCTCAGAGTTGTAATTATTAGTAAGAATCACAATCTCTAAGTTACCCTACTTTCTATTTCAGTAGGTCTATACTTGCCTGCATTTTGTAGGAAGACTGGTATCTTGGAGAAAGGTGGATCTGGTTCAAACCTATCTTTATGATTTACCATCCTTGCAAGCTTGGGTAACTCATTTCAGCTTTCTGTAAAATGCTGGTGATGACACCAGTTTAAGATTGATGATAATGTAAATATTTTGTCTGCATCGATGTATTTGATCAATAAATAATAGCTATTTTTCCTGCAACAAGAAAAATCAAGCTGATGATGGGATATTGGATTAAAAATCAAGAAACAAGAATTGAGTAAATAATTCATTTTTAGACAATGAAGAAAATATCATTTAGGGCACGAACATTCACCTTCAATGTTCAAGATGATACCTTGGCTAACCTTCCTAATACAAGTAGAGCATGTGGGAAAAATAAATAGGTGGTGGTTGTGCATAACCCATGTGAGGGAAAAGCATCTTTCCATGGGGTTTGCTGACAATTTAACTTTTTTAAAAATATATTTCTATATTGATCAAATGTGAATTATTTCTGTAGTTTCAGAACAAATGGAACCACGACTTATGTCTCACACTTTATGTGGATGTTTTCATGTTTTGTTGCATATTGGACAACTGTGCCAATTTTTTCTTTGTACAAGGTCAACAGATATTAGCTTGCAATGAACAATAATGCTAGTTGGTGATGATGATTTTGATTTTGGAGTTGTTAGGTTCAAAGAGTGGGGTTCTTGGGTTAACTCTGGGAAAAGTTTCACCAGAGCTCCCCTTTCAGGTGTGAGTTTTTCCACCACACAGACTTAAGTTACATCCAAAATGTCTGGTTTATTATGAAAAGGAGAGAAGAATAAAGGACTTTTGCATAGACAGAAAGGGCTGTCCTTAGGCACTGGTTTACTAAAAGAGGCCTGCATAGTCTCAGTCGGGCAGCCTTGAGAGGAAAGCTTCCTCTTTCTTTGCAAAAGGAAGTCAATGAAGTGGAGCACTGACTTGATCACAGGTCACAGGCAGGCAGGAAGGCTGCCTGCAGAGAGAGTGAGTTGGTGGCTAGGAGCTCCTGCATCAGCACAGGCGGACAAAATAGCCTCAGCTCTTGCTCTACAAAAGGAAAGGTTTTTATGGGCAGAAGAACTTAAAAGACACTTCTCCAAAGAGGACATACAAATGGCCAACAGGCATATGAAAAAATGCTCAACATCTCTCATAATCAGGGAAATGCAAATTAAAACCACAATGAGGTACCACCTTACACCGGTAAGAATGGCACACATCAAAAAAACCAACAACAACAAATGCTGGCGAGGATGTGGAGAAAAAGGAACCCTGGTACACTGCTGGTGGGAATGCAGGCTAATCCAACCATTATGGAAGGCCATATGGAGGTTCCTCAGTCTACTAGAAATGGAACTACCATTTGATCCAGCAATCCCACTCCTAAGAATCTACCCAAAGGACACAAAAACACTGATCCAAAAGAGCACCTGTACTCCTGTAACAGGGTCATCCCAGGAAAAGGGGAAGTTCCAAAATCCTGGTTCCGTCCTAAGTGGGTGGAGCTGAGGAGGAAAAGAAGATTTCTGCAGAGAAGAGAGAAGGAAGAAAGGAAGATGGAGAACGGCAAGGAGACCTGGAGGAGGCACGTGGAGCTGAGGGACATGTGAAGAAACTGCACTTGCTTTTTGGTCTTGGACTGGTTGGAACAGATGTGGGTGAGAAACCCTTGGGGAAGTTAACAATGGCAGCTGTCATCTTGATTTTGATTTTGTTCTTTTCCTCCCAGATTTGTCTGACTCTTTCTGACCCTTTTCTATGGGTCTCTACTGAAAGGTTCTTTGGACTTGTGGCAGGCTTTTGGGCCTTGCTTTGGGCCAATCCTATTTGGCTGGACTTTTACCCTCAAGGAGATGGGTAACTTTGGATGCTTAACTTAGTAACTATATTCTTTGTTCTTTCTTTATTGTACCCTAGTTGTATTAAAGTTCCTTTCCATTAAAGGCCTTATATTTTTGTCTTAATGCGGTGGATGGCAGAACCAATTCAGAGAAGGCAGGCTTGGGGGTTCTGGGGTGCTCCTCTCCCTGCCCTGTAACACTCCTATGTTCATTGCAGCACTATTTGTAATTGGTAAGACCTGGAAACAACCCAAATAACCAAAAATAGATGACTGGATCAAGAAGATGTGGTACATATACACAATGGAATATTATTCAGCAATAAGAAATGAGAAACTAGGGACATTTATAGAAACATGGATGGAACTGGAAGGAATTATACTCAGTAAAACAAGTCAGCAGGGAGGGAGGAGGGGAAGGAAGGGAGGGCAAAGACAGGGATGAGGGCAGAAAGTGCACAAGGGACTGAGGTGATGGTGCAGGGGTGGAATGGTGGTAGGTACTCCCTGGGGAATACAAATGATGTCAAATATAATTAATTAATTAAATAATAATAAAAAAAAAAAGAAAGAAAAAAAAGGAAAGGTTTGGTGAAAAGAAGCTCCTGTGTAGGCATAGGCCAGCAGAAGTGCTGCTGCCCCTTGCCAGTGCAGAGATTTCACTGATACGTCGTGTACAGTCGTTTTTCTTCTAGAGGGGCTCATTCCTTTGTAGAGTTGTTAACTGCTGTTACATTATCTAGGGTTGATGCCTAGGGATTTTTTTCTCCATTTGCTTTGACTAGGTCAGTTGGGAAGGACCAGTGATTCAGTTACAGTAGCCACCAATCTCCTCACCTCCAGTCTGTGCCTCAAGATTCTTTTCTTTTTTATATAGCTTGTTTAACGACTATGGTAATTATTTTACCCCTGTCTCTAGCTACTGGACTTGCGTGCGCCAGTTCCTAGTCTTGTGATGACTCTTTTTCAATTTTTCTCCTCCATTAGTAAATTTGGGGGTAGAGACTGCCCTAGCTGATACTGTTCTTACACGCAGCAGTGTTTTGGAAGCATCTTAAGTCCAACGACCTCTATTTCATGCTGACTCTTCCTTCTACTCATTCAACACCAATCAAGATTCCTGTCTTTGTTGTACCCTGTAGACAATCATGGTAGCTTGTTTTAACCAAGATGGGAGAGACCTAAGCAATGGCCTGATTCATAGAGCTACTTTTGAGGACTTCAGGGCAAGAAATCCCACCAGCCTTAAAAAGTCAACTGAGAGATACCTTTCACCACCTCCATGGGATCCTTTCTAGTACCTAACTCCAAACTTAAGCAGGAATCTTCCTTTTTATTAGGGGGAAATCAGTCTCCCTGAACTCTCCTCTACAGGTCTTAGACTATACCTTCAAGAAATGTGGTTCGGGGGCCAGTCAAATGTGTCTTTTCCCCTAATTCTATTAAAAAATTCATTCTTTTATTGTATTTCATTATCAGCCCAAATTGTCATCACTGTACTCAAATTCTCTTAGAATATAGCCTTTCTTATTTCATCAGCATTTATGTACTGATCCCCTATTTATAGTCATATCAATAGACACCCTCAAGGTTGCCTTCCTTCCTTCACTGTCAGAGAATGAAGATATTGTTCAAGATAAACAGTTGGTGCATGGTTTTACGAGGGGTCTGTTTGTACTCTTGACAATTTGCACTCTTTATTTCGTACTCACCATCCACCATCTCCCCACTTCAGGATGATTTATAGCTTCTCGGCTCTGACAAGCTGTTTTTGCTGAGGCTACCAATAGCTTCCAATGACTGACCACTTGGACGTTAGTTAATTCTTATTTTACCAGATGTTTTGGGAGCATTTGATGATATTAATCACTTAGTTCAAAATGATATCAATAATTATAATATGGTCATAAATAATAACGTTATGAAAAACAATGATTATCTCTGGCATCTAGCCCCAGAAACTCATAACCCCTGTCTAATCATAATGAAAACGTCAGACCTATCCCAAATAAAAGACATCCCACAAAATACTTGACCAGCATTTCTCAGAACTGTCATGGTTGTCAGCGGAAGGAAATCTGAAAAGCTATTCTAGCCAAGAGGAAGTAGAAACATAGATGTTTACATGTATTATGGTGACCAACTTGGGCACTAGTTAAATCTAAAAGAATTTGAATAAACTATTAAAAACAAACAAGGATATAAAATAAAGGTACCCTGTTAGTATAAAAAAAGTAAAATTATGTATCAATATTGATTCATTAAATATAATGAATGTACCTTAGTGATGTGAGATATTCTTGGAAAAACTACATGGGTTTTATGTAGGATCTCTATGTACATTTTTCCAGTGTTTTTGTGAATCATGAAAGATCACTTTTGATCCCTTTAACCTATTTACCTACCCCCTCCACTCTTCCCTCTCTTAATCATAATTTTGTTCTTATCTATTTGTTTTTGTTTTGTTGCTCTTTTATATTTTTTCTTCCATATGTAAGCAAAATTATATTGGTATTGTTATTTGTCTTGCTCCATCTTAACTATTACAATTAGCATATTCCCTTCTAGGTTCATCTGTGTTGTTGAACTAATGGAAAGATTTTATGCTAAGAAAAGATTCTTTAAAAAATACAATAATATAAAACTTTTGGAAACCATGACAAAAGCTGAGTGATGTGTTTCACATATACAAAGCTTAAATATTATAAAACTGAGGAACTCACAGATGAGCTAGATTTACATATATATAGAATATTTAACATAAATAATTGTGGCTTTTGTGTATTATCAGCTGAATGTATTTCAGAATAAATATGTTGTAAGTCAAAAATCCCCAAATGTGAAGTAAAAGTTATGTAAATTTTCTTTGTTTATTTTGCACTTTTTTTTTGATGAAGAAAACACTCTTCATGGAAATGTATGAGTTGACATCACAGTCTAATCATACTTTATCATGGAAATGCATATTTACAATATTTTAAAAAGGCAAATTATGTAAATTATTTTAGGGACATACCCAAAAAAATGTAGATTATTTACCAGTCTGAAAATGATGCATTTAGAAACATGTTGAAAAACTTATTCTTCAAATGAGAGACCATAAGTGCTCATCCTAGTTGGAATGGCTGATCACACCAGTGCGAGCTTTATTTAGACAAAATATGCAGGCACCGTCCTTATGCAATGAGAATCTAAATGTGCACAACAGCAACCAATTTCCAATGTTAAATGTAATCATTGTTTTAAATTTCCTGCACGACTTTCTTTAAAATAATCAGCTCTGTTCTTGGAGACATTTCCAGGATTTTTTTCACTAGATTATGAGAAAATGTTTTCTCATTTACTGGAAATATATGTAAGATAACTTCCACTGGGCTCTATTCCAGAGGTTCCTCATGATAAGTGTTCGGTTTCACTTTTTTCCTTTCCCCTTCTCCTCTAATGTTCAGTGCCCATTTGGAAGTGGGGTGTCATCCTTCAGGTGTCTATCCTTCCAGTTATCTTCTCCATTCTATTGGCATTCACCCCTAGGGTAGGTTGGGCAGAAGGGGAGACTGGCAAACTTTTGAACCCCAGTGACTTCACTTTGAGCCAGTCCCATTTGGCTGGGCATTTACCAATGAAGGATGGGTAACTTTGGGTGTTTCATTGGGAAACTATATATTTTCTTTTCTTGTCTCTGCAACACTAATTGTATTCTTTCACACTAGGAGTATGCTTTTTCTTTTTGCAGCAGATGGCAGAACCCATTTAGAACATGGGCCCCTCAGACTCTACTATAGCATGTAGATTAGTTGTCCAGTGGATTTGCCTATAAAGATCATGGCACAAAGAAGGTTATTAATGATGCAGTTACAAAATATTGGTCTCTCTTCCTGTCCCATCTGATAAGCATTAACAAGTTTGTCTTCCTCTTGGCTCTTGCAATTTCCCTCCTAGTTTAACAGGTTTGTTTTCTTGCATTCTAAAATAAAGGAAGTTAAACAGCAGTTGTTGACAAAGCAAGCTGGCACCCACCCTGAAATACATGCCCAAATTTAAAGAACTTGCTGACACTTCTCCCCTCCCCTTTCAGACCCTTGCCCATCTCCCCTATTTATAAATACCCCTGCACTCTGCCAAAGAGCAGGACTGGGTCTTTCAGACATGATTCTGCTGCCCTCCACAGTTTGTCAATAAATTAAATTACTTTCTTACTCCTCAAACAATTTTTCTTTTAACTGGCTGAGGGAAACTGAGGACAGCGTTCAGTATTATTAACACGTCCTCTAGCCTGTCATAAAGTTACAATTTATTTTCTGAGATGAGAATGTTTAATATCTACTCTCAGCAACATTCAAGTATTGTGGGATTTTCTTATGTACACTTCACTCTCAAAGCTCATGTCACTTTCTCACTACTTGAACTATTTTCAACTTATGTTAGGAGTTTTTCATATGTATGAGAAGTATATAGAGATATCGATGGATAAAGATGCTTTTGTAACTTTATCATTCTCTCTTATTTAGTGATTCCATTCAGGGAATATGCTTTAGGAGAAATAAACGGGAATACAAAGAATCAAGGACAAAGAAAGCAGATAATTCAACCAATCAAATATCAGGTCATGTTATAGGAAATTATGCATAGTAGCTTTGATGACATGTAATGAAACCATTAAATTAATGTACACCACAATATGTATTAAGTGCTTATGATTGCCAAGCATGAAGTGTTTTAGATAACATGAAAAATGATTAGGCCATAATATGTGAAAAATGAGACAAAGTTACATACGAAGTATGCTATGTGCATGGCCATGTGACAAACCCCCAGTTCTAAAATTAGCATCTTTGGTTGAGGTTTGAAAGGAATACTTTAAGAGTATCCTCTGGTGGTGGCAATATATGCAATTTTATTTGATTCTCCATAATCTTTAATTTTCTACATGTCTTTAATGAAGAAAAAGTATTAAATGAGCTTCTGATATGGAAGTAAAGCTACTAGTAATCAAGTGAAGTTGTCAATTCTTCTAAATCAACTGACTAACCTGTCCTGGATCTGTGATTCTGGAATTAAGTGAATATGAGTTTTCAGATCTATTCTCCATTTTTCTTAACTTTTATTCCCGATAATGTCAAGGTGTATGTGTGTGTGTGTGTGTGCATGTGTATTCAATCTATTTGTCTTTAAGTTAGGCTGAATTCAGCAGAATTTTGTGCTTTCTAACATCACTGGATTCATTCAGACTGGCTGGGCTCCAGGGTCCTGTTCTTGGAACTCTCTTCAGCATTTGATATGAAATACAGCATACAAGTGACGTGTATGCCACAGTTTTAGAGGCTGAAATTACTCTCTCTGAAAGGTTCAATATTTAGGATAAAAAAGTTACCGTGTCCAGATATAGAATACTTTTCTACAGTGCATAACTTTTTTTGTCTGTTTCCTGTTTCAAAACGCAATATATACAGACAATCCATATTCTGAGTCCTTAGAAGGAAAGGTAAAAACTTCTGTGCTGAACTGAGCTAGTAAAGTTTACTATGAATGTTTAAAATCAACATTTTGATGAGGTAAAATTTTAGATAAGCCACACAGAAGAAACAAAAGAATGTGCCTCCATTTATGATGTTATAGTTTAGAATTTTTGAAGATTAAAGGTATATCAGACTATTTCAACAATCTACAGTGTCAAGGAATATAAAAAATAAAAAAAATGTAGGGGGTGTTTTCTGGGGAGTTGTAAGCATGTGCTTGATATCTGTTTCTATATCTCACACAAGAAGGCCCCACTCCCTTAATTGCTCACTTCAATGTAACCTCAACAGAATGAGTAGAACAGACTGCCATATTGCACAGGGGTGCTCCATATTTGTACCTTGTGGGGTAGTTGACTGACAATAGCAGAAGACAGCTATCCAGAGAACGGATGAGGAAAAATGAATCCTCCATTAACTCTATTTATCCTACTAGTGTATCTGAAATACCAATAGCAGCTGTAGATGCATGTGCAGTAATTCTGACTCAAGAAAACTCAATTGTCAAGCTGTTATTGTAGTATTAAAGACAAAAAATTTCCCCAAAAGCTCCAGATTTCTTGGTATCAACAAGTACATATATGTGTGTATATACTCTATATACATATATAGAGAGATTTAATTTTCTGGTGTTGTCATATTGACTGACAGTCTGCTGGCATAAAGACATAAATATGTACACACACACATATAGTACTAACATGTGACAGGAGAAAAAGTTCTCCTCAGCACTTTGGAATAGTACAGTAGTATAACTAATACTGAAAACTCAGAGAATTCTAATTCTGAAATTTTTATCACTGACCATCATTTTGTGCAAATTGGGAATGTTTTTGTGGGGTCTAGTTCCATTTCCTTGGACATTCCCTCTGATATGACTCTCACAAATTTCAGAGTCTGAGAATCTGATGTAGTTTCTGCTACATATAAATTAGCCTTAATTTGTCATAAAGTTAAAATTGCCTAAGAATATTAAAGAATATGTTAGAGTAACCCCTTAGTTTCTCATGTACAGAAAATGAGTTCAGACAGTAAAAGCAACTTGCCTACAAATCATAAAATTCTGCAGCAGCAGAGCTGAGAGTATAACCTTCTGGTTCCCTTGCCAGATATTTTTTTACCACCCAAGTTATTTCTGAACATTTGTGGACTGTGTCTGTTTCACCTGAGTTCTACCAGCTCCATAAAATCAGGGAGAACCAGCTTTGCCCCTTCCTGTGGATCAGTAGTTGTGGGCAGCCTGGCTTCCCTGACGTGCTTAAAGGTGCAGCACCTACCTTCTCTTCAGTTCTAAGGCCCATATTGAGTTCCTTTCTGAAATCCCTGAAGTCAAGTACATCTTAGAATTATAAAAAATCATTCAGAGCTTAGAAATACAAAGTGGCATCTTTGTATATTATGGTATCTTGTAAGTATTTGGGGAAGAGCTTGGAAATTTAATATATCTGGTTCTCTGGCTATTTGAACTGCTGTAACAGACATTGAAGACTTGGGGACATATAAAGGGCAGACATTTCTCACAGTTCTGGATCTAAGAATCCAGCTCAGGGTGCCAGCTTGCTCTTCTTAACAGGACTTGCACAGACGGTGTCTTCTGGCCAAATTCTTCACATGGAGAAGATAGTGACACGCTAGATCTCTCAGGAAACTTTTTCTTTTTTGAAGATTTATTTATTTATCCATGCAAGAACTGGGGTAAGGCCAGAAGTGGGGGAGTGAGAGGATTGCTCAGAGACAGAGTGAGGAGCAGAACAGTCAGACCTACTGAGGGGAGCAGCAGGTGAAACAGGAGAGGTCTGTTGTGCCATGTGGGTCAGGCACAGGGATAGAACTGTATTTCAGCTCCCTGGCCAGGGATAGAACTCATAGTGCAGTGGCTGCAGATCACGTCATAGTGCTGCGACTGAAGCCCTTGTACCACCAAGGATGCATCCTCTCTCAGAAAACTTTTAAGAGCAAAAATCTATTGATCTACCTTTGTGAACTTATACTCACCTTAAAAGACCCCACTTCTAAATACCATCATATTAGAGGTTAATACTTAAGCATATGAATGGGACAGATTTATTTAATCCACAACATCATCGTTATTTGAAAATTTCATATTTACAAAATTTTCTACTTGCTAACATTTATTTGTAACTACAAATCAATGCTGCTGTGCTTTCTCTGAGAGGTGTGTTCAAAGCAGCAACAACATTTAAATCACCATGCAGGTTCTGGTCTTGTTCTCTCATCTTATCCTGATTTTCACACTGCAAGTAAGAGTCCTTTCCATGATCTATCCAGTGTCATGTCTGTCACATTCTTGCATTTTCAATTGGAGAGTATGCTATTTCAAAAGACCCCAAAGTCCAGTGGAGAAGCGTTGCTTTATGTCTAGGCAAAGAAGATGTGACTTGGGGAAATCACATGTATCAGAAAAGTTTCCACCAGACATAGAGGTGCTGGTGTTGAATTCAATGTTAATTACTCAGCAATATATATTACACGAGGTATCTTCAAACAGAAAGGCATGCCAATAATACATGTAAAATAAGCTTAGGTTGAATGGCTAACAAGTCTGGCCAGAGGCGCCTGTGTGTTCCTGAAACAGTGGTTCACTACAGATAATTCAGTGTTCACGGCAACTTTTATAAGACAGAACCGCCAAAAATGACCAGAATCAGTTCTGCGTTGTGATTTGCTCCTAGGAAAGTATGAGCAGTCACATCATGGGAGAAGTAAAAACTTTACATTGACTTGTGTCAGCTCTGCTTTTACTAGTAATTTATTGCAGGGACTTATATATATATATATATATATATATATATATATATATACACACATATATATAAGAGACTGTGATAATATATTAATTGCTGTAAATCCCTGTGTGCTCTTATTTAAAGAAACTGAGTGGGCAAATTAGCTTAACAGGTCCTGAGCATATCTATATATGAATACTTCATTTCTTGAAGTTTTAAGATTGCTTTTTTTTTTTAAACAAATCTTCTTATAATTGTTCATAAAATCAAATTTCAGTTGCATACTGGTGACATTACATGCCAAAAGAGCAAAGTACAAATTATGAAGATTTATTAAAGCCAACTCTTGCTTTCCTGTGTTAATAGGATGCAGGCAAAGCATGGACAAGGGAAATCAGCAGACACTATTGAAATCTCACCTAATAGTTAATAGTTACAACTTCCCTTTGCATCAGGTCTTTCATCAGAGCAGCTAATGAGTAGCAAATTGGTTGATTTGAATTGGACCTCCTGTCTTTCTCCAGGCCCTCCCTTGGGGATGGTGTTAATGAGAAGTGAAATGACCAAAGAGGGACAGCAGGGTGGGTGGCAGTCTGCCCCGGGTTGCATCTGGACCATGGGGTCAGGGTGATTAAGAACTGTCTGTAAGATGGAAGAAAAAAATTGGGGCTAAATGTAGAAGGGAGATGGATTTTTTTTCTTCTCTAGAATTAGAAATGAAGCACCCACAGAGCTCATAGAGGGCCATAGAAGCTCAAGTCTCCTCTCACAGAAGATGAGCAACTGTGCCTCTTGCATACCTCGATATTTGTGACAAGTTTTCCTCTGGGAAAAGGAACATGGCTTAGAAATTTGTACTCTGATTTTTTACAGGAGAGGAGGAAGGAGAAGGATAAAATGAAGGTGGGAAGAACACAAGGAATTAAAATGAATGTGTATGAGTGAATTGGTGGTGGAAACTCCATGGAAATTACACCTGATGTCATATATATATATGAATAAAGAAGTTAAAATTTAAAAAAAATTAGAATCCAATAAAATATAAAAAAAGAAATTTGTACTCAAGGTGACAGAACTGTTTCTAATAAGGGGGTTACTTTTGAAAACTAGGCAAGCAAGTGAGCTAGCATTGCCCAGCAGCTGCATCCTCCAAGCCCCGGGTGGCTACTACCTCTCACAGCCCAGGTGTCTAGCCATGTTCATGACCAAGGCATATGGTGCCCTAGTCCTCCACCACCACGTGAAAGCTTTCCCCTTTTCTCCAGCTTCTATTTAGCAGTTTGGAAATTATTTTCTATTCTCATTACCTCTAAATTATTTGCTTCCTTTATATTTAGGAAAAGAACAGTTGAAGACTTAGAAACTTTCCATTGAAACTGGGATCTTGAAAGGAGTCCCTCTGTCAGTCCCTGGTGTTGGCTACTGGCTGGTCAAAGAGATTTATTGTCCGGAGTTCCAGAAATGTAAGTCCCACTGTCTGGGAGTCAGGACAACCTGATGAGTTATCTCACCATCAGAGCTGTGTTGTAAACAGCAGTCACCGCAGCACATAAACCAGAAGTCAGTGTAGTCAATCTTTATCAAGCTATTTGAGGTTGTTCCTTAAACTGGCATATAAAAGTCACCCATCATAAAAATACAGCTAATAAAGATACATTTTAGTAGTTAAATGAAGCTATAGACATAAATACAGGGGCTGAATCACTTTAACCTTTTCTCTAGTATTGCTTTATATAGAAAATTCATTTACATTCATTGTGACTATTGCATTCATTTTTATTTCTTTAATTAGTGAGATAATATTGGTTTACATTGTTGTTTGTATATTAGAAGTATAGCATCTTCCCCCTCAGCTTTTGTTATCGCACCATACTCACCACCAAGACATCTATAGTCCTCCACCACGGTCCATTATGCTCCCTCCTACCTTATTCTGATCGCTCCTCCCCTTGCTCCTCTGGTAGACTTAGTTCTGTAGTAAGCTTTCCAGGGTTAGTGCATAGTTGGGTTTTATTTGACTCCTTGTTTGGTTTCTCTATATTCCACATATATTGTCTTTCTCCTTCTGGTTTAGCATAAGTTGCTTAGCATAATCTCCTCAAGGCACACCATGGTGCCACAAATGACAAGAGTTTATATATATATTGATAGCTGAGTAGTATTCCACAACTCAGTGTATGTGTATACACCACAACTTCCTGATCGACTCATCCATAGTTGAGCACTTAGGTTGTTTCCATAGGCATAGGATTGCTGGGTTGTATGGCAGATCAATTTTTAATGTTTTGAGAATTCTCCATACTATTTTCCATAAGGCCTGGAACAGTCTACCTTCCAACATTGTAGAAAGAAGGTTCCTTTTTCTTCATATCTTTATTGGTACTTTTGTCTTTGGTCTCTTTTGATATGAGTCATTCTCACAGGTATGAGACAATATCTTATTGTGACAATATTGCCTTCAGACACTTTCCAAGTAAAGCTTCATAGCAATATGGAATTTGTTTAATGTCAGAGAAAGAAAAATAATGTGTTTATATGTAAGTAGAGTTTTTCTTTTTAATTCGGTTTTTTTTTTTTTTTAGCTCAGTCCTGTAAGCTTTAACAAGAACATTGCAGAAATAGAACTGAACACCTGCAACAATTCAAAACCTGAAGACCCAGATCTTGGAGGCAAAAGTGAAAGTGTTAGGATTGTCTAGAAATATCTCTATGACTACATCATTACATTTTATACTTTTTGAGGACAAAGGAAGCATCTTATTGCAAAAGACACATTGATTTGGTTGGCATATGCTGCTACCAATAAACAATACCAATGCTGGTAAATATTTAACCCTTTCCTCATCATCTGGGTCAACACCTGGTAAAATACCTGGGTTTGCTGCTCCAAAAAAAAAAAAAAAAAAAGGAAGGAATGGACTTTTTCATGCCCAGATAGTCTCTCTTCACTCTAGAAAATAGAATATGAAGACTTGGGAATACATTTGTTCAGTTAGTTGAAGTTAATTATAAGAAATAACCCTTTTGGTATTTCTGGGAGAGTTTGCTGGGAAAAGTCAAGCCCTTTCTTTCCCGTCAAATACTTAAGATTGGAAAGATTTAATTTTAATCCTACTTGATAGTGCTTGGGTCAACTATAAAATTATACTATTTAAAAATCTCTTCAATAGACTTGTCTTTGAGGAAGATTACTTTGGTAGGCTTTAAAAAAAAAGAAGCACATCATTATTTGAGGGATCCTCCGATGGTTATTATTCTCTCTGCAGCTTTGCTCAAGACCATTAACCTTGTCTTAGAGTTAATCCACTTGTAATGTTCACTGTTTCCCCTGATCTTAGAGTAAAAGATGAGCAAATTTATTCTTAGTTTTTTTCCTAATGGTTTCTTTTTTAAAAAGAAAATTTGTATTTAGTGGTGAAAATGTCTTTTTCTCTAAATTAAAAAAAAGGAGTCCTCCAATAATGAGAACGTAAAGGAGAAGTCAGGTATTGGGATACACGCTGAGCATCTGCTAAAGGTGCCTCTCAAGTGGCTAAGTAATACAGTTCTCATAATTAACCGATAGAGTCCAGGTCCGGCTCCTACCTAAGTTCAAAGTCACAAATTAAAGTGAATCAAGTGCAAAACGGCTAAAATTAGTACATTGAAAGCCAAATAACAGACAGAGTAGAAGAATTCTGCGGCTGACACCGGCCCCTCTCCCCGCACTTTCCTCACGTTGAGCTTTGGTGTGAGCTGTTTGGCAGACAATTGCCGTCAAAGTGTCTCCCTCTTGAGGGACTTCATGCTTCGGCACCCCCGCACACACGCACGTGGGGCCGTCAGGGAATGCAATTCCACGTAGACATTTCCACCAAAATGGATTATTTCAGCCTCGTTGGTCACAGATTCTGTAGTTTTCCAGTGATTCATCTTACTATTAATAATGTCAGAGAATTTTAGGCCCTTGAATTAAATAATGATAAATAGGAGCCACGGAGTGTGCTAGGCTGAGGCCGTGCTGTTTATTTCCGCGTGAGGCACTGTCAGGCCTGATAAATCGGATCCCTGAAATAGTTTATAAAGTACTGAATTGATGTGGCCATTGGTGAGGGAGAGAATTAATGTTACGAAATAGGCCTGCAACCTAGATTGGATGAAAGCTGAGGAAAGCCTTTTATATAAATGCTGCGTCGGTGTCAGAAAGGGTTGCAATGAGAGGAGCCATGAAAGGCTGTGTTGCTGTGATCCAGGGGGGCGTGGGTCAGGGAATTGGGGACCCTAGAGGTGCAGGAAGGGGACCAGGTGGTCAGGAGTTGTTCATTTATAACCCAAAGCGGTGAAGACACAAGAGAGGAATGACGGCTGTTTAGAGAGTGGAAGCTTTCAAGTTTCCTGTCAAGAAAAGTAGTTCCTATGGCTCGGGTCCCTTCAAGGCCCTGTCCCCCCCTCCCAGGCTCTCAGTACACAGCAGCCCATATGGGAGGTCCCCTGAGACTCCTCAGTGATGCTGATACTGTGGTATTGATTACCTCATCAGATCTTTACAGAGAAAATAAATTAAGCCTAAGTACTATTAAAATACTATTTCAGCCAAAATTTTAGTGGTATTTTGCTAAAATTTTTGGATGGATTTAAATTTGTTTGATGTTGGGAACACTGAAATTTTCACCGTGTCCTTGTGGAGATCACTGTGGAGGTGATTATACAGACCTCTGACTGCGTCTGAACCTGCAGTCCTGAGCACACTGATTTCTCCTTGTTCTCATTTATTTAAGAGACTTTTATAGATGTTTCATTGCCAGGGGGTCTGATAGAAAACAAGCGATGTCCCTCATGGTTGTGCAACTTTGCACCTCTCCGTGACATTGTTTTAAAAAGATGAAGTCTAAAACTTTTTTTTTTTTTTTTTTTTTGATAAAAATGGGTTGACCCAAAGCCAAGCCAACAGCCGGGAGTCCATCTCTTGAAGATCAACGTCCTTCACTTAGTTTGTCTATTTAGTAGGTTTCTGTGAGTGATTTGAGTGAAACAGAAGACAAGACTCCAGCTCCTCTGTCACTTTCTGAACATGTGATATATAAACAAGTATAGTTAAAATAGATAGAGGACAATTAAAAGCAACACACTAGTAAGTGTTGGTGTATACATTACTTGGCAACACGACATGGTCTTAGACTTTCAGGGGAGATTTTGTCTTTTTTGATGGAGATATTATGGATTTTTAAGATAGAAAGAATCCAGCGTGATTGTTACTTGGTGTCTCCTTTCTGTTAAGACAATAGCATGAGAGTTATAGACATCGTCACATTGACCCACAGGATGACAGACAGTCTTCATAAACAAAGTTGTGTCTTATCTACATAGCTACCATTAGATGCCTCAATGCAAGAAACAAGGAAAGCCAAATGTCACTGGACAGAGACTTCTGATGGGAGATGAACCTATCAGAGATAGGGTCACGCTCTTCATTTATGTGCTTTTCAATATAGCTGATAAAGAATGCTCATAAAGCTCTCATAACTAAAACAGGAGAATAACAGGGATTTCAGGATCATCCTGGGAAAAACAGCAAGGTCATAGGAAGTTGCTTTTATCGAAGTGAGACAGGATTCCCATTATTTCGCTTCCCCAGTTAAACATGGCCAGCTCACTTCTGCAAAGCTTCCTTCTCTCCACCAGCCTTCACCTGCTAGGATAAGTCCATATAGATGGAGAAATGTTTCTTCATGCTCCTGTTTACATCATCTTTTCATGTATCCTTTTGAAACTAAAAGGTGTTTTCCATCATGAACCATATTTGATTTCTTGGATTAGAGATAAAATCAGACTTCTTACAACTTAATAGATACACATTTTGAAACCCCAATTTGTGTATTCTGTGATTTTCTAGCTGTAATGAAACACCCCACACCTTGTTTTATCACAATAAGTAGGGGGATCCATTCTCCCCAGTTCACCGTAACCTTTCCTGGTGTGTTTTTACGGTAATCCTCAACTCATCATGGAAAAGCATATTTAAATCTATCATTATAGGAAGTAAGCGCTTCGTATCTTTCTTTACACGTCATATGATAATTTAAGGAGTTAAAATCCATGGAAACATAAAAACTGACCAAATAATAAAAATCTGAGCTTGGTTTCATCCGCCAACATAATGAGAGGATTGCCATAATAGCACAAATTATTGCACAAGGTTAACTATCAAGTCTTGCCCTCATGAAACTGTGTCATTTCAAAGATCTAGGCCTTTTTGCTCTTCTTGGCTTGTAAAGATAGTCCTTCCCTAACTTGTCTTCAGTGAATATCAGCCTTCCATTCCTCTTAATGCTCTCAGTCCTTTGTGACTAATTTTCTGCTTAGTGAAAGTAAGAGTCTAACTTACAAGGATTGACATTGTAGGCAGACTACTTCCCTCCATACCTCCAAGGAAGTGTGTGGGTTTCATGGAAGATCTTTGTGCTTGGGGAATATTTTCATTTATTTCAAGCTGATGACTATGTTCAAGATGATTGGAGTTGACAGGAGTCTGTTATCCAAATTAGCTTATTATTCCTGAACTCCAGTTTTCCTGAGATTAACAATAATCAGGATGATCTGGGATTTAGAAGCTTAGGAAGCAACAGGGTTTGGACAATTTTTCCCTTTCTGAATTAATTTGGTTTGAATGGTTTAGGTTATTATCTGTTCAGATTTTCTTAGTCAAAAATAGCCTATCACCTTTTAAATGCATGGGCTATGCAGTAAACTAGGGAAAAAAAAACCCCAAAACTCTTAGACAAAAGATCCAATCAAATATATACATTTCTTACCTAGATATTTATGATAAAAAGCAAGGGGATGTCTATGCTCTGACTTGTCAATTGATGTAGATTTCCTTGATCTTGAGGGGAGGGACTGATTACAAGTGCCATCGTGGGGTGATGATGGAAAAGTCTAGATTGAGCACTCTCTGACTGTGCTGATTGCTTTAATGGGGCTGCCCAAGCCAAGTGGTGCTTTACATATTCAATTTGAAGCACATGGTTGGGTTAACAGGAAGGGTTCACCCCAGTGCTTAAGAAAGTCGACCTTCTCCATCTTTCTTGCTCTTTTTTTTCCTATCACAGAGGTCTCTAAATTGGAAGTAATCTTGCATAGCCTGTGGGTTCTCTTTCTGTGGTCCAAGCGGGTGAAGTAAGGATGAAATGTGGCAGCAAGTAAAGGGTTGTTAAATGTAATGGACATAGCATGTCAAGAGCAATAAACCAGCAGGGGATGCACAGACTTTGAGTGCTGCTTTTATAAACACGTCTAGAACAGCCTTAGTGGCTTCTCACAGGCACATGGACACAGGGAAGCAGAACAGTTGCCTGCCAGGTGGGCTTTCCAAAGAGGGAGAAGAAATCTACTCATTCATCCCAACACATTAAAAAACAAATAGGGTTCCATCATGGTGCAATGGATAGCAAAGAAGTTTGAGAAATAGCCCTTGTAGGGGAGGAGAGATTGTTAATAATTTATAAGGGAGGTAAGATTTATAGCTATTAAATGTCTACAGAGATAGAACAAAACAACATATGAAGCAGGCAGGATTTATCACAGACAGGCATGAAGAAGCTCAAGGAAATTCCTCTGTAACACAAATATATTCTCTGTGCTATATAAGATAAAATCCAAACAGTATCTCCTACCTGCAATGTCTATAAGAGAGAGTAGTGACCTGCAACTCTGACTCTTCTCACAGCTTGTCACTCTCACTTTTCAAGTAGCCACATTAGTCTTCTCTCTTTTGCGCAAGTATATGAGGAGTCTTCCTACAACAGAACCTTTGCATATGCTGTGCTTCATGTGCCTTCAGTACTCTCTGCTCACCCTGTCAAGGACTCACTTCTTGTCTTGAAAATATCATCTTAAACTTTATCTCCCAAAGAATGTGTTATTCCCTGTCCTCCATTACATCCTCATGACATTCAGAGAACATATCACAACCTATAAGTATTTTATTTCCTTTACTTGTTTTTTGTAGAATTTATCAGGAAATATCTATTCTTTGTGTTTCCTTCTTTGAAAACCTAAGTCTCTGCACACTGCTGGACCATAGCAACTTCTCAAAAAATATCTGTTGATTGAAGTTATTTCTACTCCATTCCCTTGTATGTTATTATATCTTTTAAAGAGTCATTTGGCTGCAGAAACATGTTTTCAAAAGGAAATTATCATGAGTTTGGTCAAATACCTTTAGTACCTTATTATGACTCAATCAGAATCTTTAATTCTGATTTAAATCAGAATTTTTCTTTGCCAGAGACTAAGGTTGCTTTCATTAAAATATCATTATATCTTCTTAACATTTTGCCATCTCTCTTTTCTTTTTTCTACTGTCCTTAAAATATTTTCAGGACATGGATAATATATTATTGTTTTTAACATCAAAGTAAATATATTTGATTACAAAAATGTAAATTATATGTAATATGATATAAATTGTATCAAACTATATATATATGATTATATATTTAAAATGTGATTTGATGTAAACATTCCCCTTTTATATCATACCTCCATACTCTGACCCCAATTTCACGCTCTCTTTCAAAGAGAGGCAATGTTTTTAACCATTTGGATTATACACTTTCAAACAATTTTCTGCATTTATAAGTTTCATATTGTTTCCTGTATTACTATCTATTTTATTGAGTTTTATACTTTTCTTGTTATTTACTATTTTCTTTGGTTTGTTCTCTTATTCTTCAGTGTGTTCTGAAGCTAAATGCCTAACTCATCAACTTCCTGCCTTTCTTATTCTCTATGTGAGCATTTAAGGCTTAATTTCTTCTAAGTAGAGTTTTAGTAGCATACTACAATTTTTAAATATATATATTATAAATATATATGTTATATTTATTTTGGATTTAGTCTTAATTATTGCTCATTATATTATGACTCTCTTAGAATAACATATTTTAAAACATTTACATCTTTAGTTTATGTTTAAATGTTTTATGAATCACTCCTCAATGCATTGCACTGTAGTCAGAGAGTAAGTATAGTGGTATTCTTTGATATTTATTGATATTTGCTGTGTGTCAGTTTTCACATGGACTTAAAAGGACTTTTTAGCGACTTTTAGACTACATCAAGTTTTCCAGTTGCAAATGTTTTCATGGCTTCTGTATCCTTATATATAATTTGCTTGACCTTTTAATTACTAAAGCGGGCATATTAAAATCTCTTAACATGAAAGTAGATATCCATCAGGTTATATCAGGTTTTGTTTTGTGCATTCTAATATTTCTGGTTATACAATTTGAATTACTGTCACTTTTTAGTGAATTTAAGTTTCCTTGCTACAAATGGAGAAGAGTGATGAACTGAAGTTTGGACAGGGCTTCTGAAGTTCCCTCTACACCCTTCTCCCAGCTATGCCACATGATAGCACTGTAAAATTGCTTACTTTTTCCAAAAATTTTCAAATTCTGCCATTTATACAATGGAAAAAGTATTAACCATATCTTGTCATTGTGAGAATTAAATAGGTTAATTTATGTAAACCACTCACATCCAGGCCTGGCCATTAGCTATGGTATAAAAGTGTTAATTACCACTACTACTATTACTGTGGTTACTGCTACTAATGCTAGTGTGCTAATAGTACTGCTATTGCTATATCAAAGCTCTTTCACCTTTAATATCAACTTTATTTGCTCAATCAGCTTTACCAGTCAGTTTACTTTGATAAGAATTTGCAGGTATTTTCACTCTTTTATGTTCAGTCTGTAAACCTATTTCTTCTCTTTATTTTCAACCACATTAACTTGTGTCTGTGGGTAGAATTTAGCAGTTAATAAAGTTCGGTCTATTCAGTGACTCCTGCTTTCCACCTGAGAAGCTGAGCCAAGTTTGGTTCACTCTATGGGGATGACAATATTATTTTTAACAGTAGTAGCTTTCTGTCCTAGAGAGAGATTGCGTATCTGTGTCCCACTGGATTTGGTGTGACCTGATGACCCATGATAGGAAGCCAGCGAATGTGCCTGGGGCTGATGTCCTGTGTCTGCATAGAAGCTCTATGGCTTGCTAAGGGCACTGGAGCTTTTCCTTCCCTCTGCCATGAGGGCACATTTGGGCACAGCAGTCACTTCTGTTAGCCTGGGCCCTGAAATGAGAATCTGGGCAAAGCAGAGCAGAGCCCACTCACCCCCTGATAGGACAAAAAGCCTATTGATGAGCGTTTCTTTTTCGAGTCACTGTGAAGGCTTGCCACCATTGTAGTACCTCCCAGCTACCTTGAACCTGTGGAGCATGTTTAGCCTGCGTTTACCTTGACTCTTCACCTTGACTCATTTACCTTGACTTTGCTCTCTGCACTGTGCTAATTTTTCTGTGCTCCTTTTATTTTTCTCCACTTCTTTGATTTTTCTCCTTTGCCACTTCTTTGGGGCCGATTAAATGTCTGTTTTAACATAACTGTTTCTGTTCCTTCTATAATTAACATACAATGAAATGCACAAAACTTAAGTGTTCCAGTTCAATTAATTGGGACAAACCCACATACCTAAATCCCCTACGAGAAGGCGGGAGATCTGCACCATCTCAAAGTTTCCTCATGTTGCTTAAAGTTGAGGTAACCCTTATCCTGTCTAATTCTATGTTTTCTAGAACTCATACTAGCAGAATAGTATAAGATGCACTTCTTTGTATATTGTTTCTTTTGTTCAGTATAATGTTTTCTAGAGTCATTTAGGTTACTACATGAAGTATTTTGTTCCTTTACATAAAAATCATGGAGAAGTATTCAATTGTATTAATATCTTTTCTAAAATCTTTTCTTGTAAGTTGTATCTTTGAGCTTCTCTGGGGTAATTTGTATTGACTGCTTATTTTTATGTGCAAGAGGCATACATTCATGTTTCTTTGTGTGTCTCACAATTTTTGTTGAAAAACTGAACATCAGTTTAAATAATATAATGTAGCGATCCTTGAAACCAGCTTCTCCTGTTCATAAGCATTGCTAATATTGTGTTGTTGCTTTCTTTATTGTTTATTTAGTGACTTTTGAACACTAAATTGTGTTCCATAATTTAATTTTGGGTTCTGTAATTTAATTTAAAATTATGTGCTGTAATTTAATTCTGTGAAGTATGTTTTGTGTGTGTACATGCACGTGCACACGTGTGTGTATGTAGCTATGAATCTTTATGTTCATATAGCTGAGTGGTAAGTTAATAATTAAATACCTAGAATAAATAAGTATCTCATTTATTTGCCAAGAGACTCTATGTACATTTGACAACTCTGCCTTAGCTTTTAGTTCCTGTTTATACAGGGTCTCAAGGTCGATCAGAAGTGAGAGTTTAGTGCCTTTTCAGATCTTCCTTAAGCCTGCACACAACCTTGGTATACATACGACCTGGACGTGTGTATATACATCCAGGAGCATGTATGGGATTACTGAAGTTCCATGTAGTCACCTCACTTCCAATTTTTCTCTTTGTTTTATTTAGTTTCTTCTTTGCCTGAACTATTTTCCACAGTTTCAGCAAACCCTAAAGCAAATTCACTTTCCTGTAATTATTTTTGACAAATATAACCCCACTCCTCTAGGAAAAGACTTTCTATAGTAGACAAGCTCCCAGTTGGAGCCAATATTGCCCATCTTTTAAGTGGGGTATACCAGAGGACAGTGACAATTCTTTGGGAATGAGGTTTTGAAAGAGCACTATTCTGCTCTCTCCATTGCTTCCTACTCTACTGGATCTTGTGAATGTGGTCTGTAATTTGCTTGAGGCCATTACAGATTCAGAATGTAGAGCATGAGAATAGGGAAAATAAAGACATTGTAGAATTCACCTCTAATAAATTTTAACAATATAAAAATATGCACTCATCAACTCTTCCAAATTAATCTGTATCTCAGCCCAAATAGTTTCTCTGATGTACTGGTGCCAATTTGGACATATTAAATTTAGGGTTAGGGAATATTAAAATTAATTTTCTCAAAAACACCTCAGAGATCTATTTTTATCTTCTCTACTATAAAAACCCATTATAAGAAAGCAAGACCCACTGTAAGAAGTTCTTCCAATCTTCTTTATATTAATAAATGATTTATTTACCCACTAATGTCTCATGCTACAGATGTGGGCATCTTTCTTGAAATTCTATCTTCCTTACTATGTTTATAATAATGATACATATGTATTCTAATTTTATTTTTTATTTTTTTTAAGATTTATTTATTTATACATACAAGAGTGGGGTACAGGCCAGAGTCCAGTGTGGTGAGAGGATTCACCAGAAACAGAGTGAGGAGCAGACAGGCAGACTGACTGAAACACACTGTTGAGGGGAGCAGCGGGCGAGGCAGGAGAGGTCTGCTACACCATGTGGGTCCCCTTCCTGGCCTGTGGCAGGGATTGAACTCGTGCTGCAGTGGCTGTGGTTTGCGTCATAGTGACATATGTCACTTAGTCATTGCATTTGTCTTCCATGTCATCACCTATCACCATCTCTGCCATGCACACAAGCATGCACACACACACACACACAAATGTTAAGTGACATAGCTGAACCCACTACACCACCAGAGAGGCCCTGTATTCTAATTTTAAAATGTTACTTGGATTCACTCCTGTCACTTGGGGCAAAACCCCTGTCGTCTTTATATGCTATAGCTCCACACTGATTTTTCTCTCCATTCTTGGTCCATGACAAGCTTTTTACCCCTTTAAAACATTTAAACATGTTAATTCCTTTCTCTGAAATACTCTTTGCTTCTTCCATTTTTCTTTGGTGGGGGAGCATTAAAAAATGTTTTATATATTATACCAACAGAAGAATTGGTGAGGGAATGATATTAAGCAAATACTCATAACATCATTAATCAGTTTAGGTTTTGACAAGCTGCCTGTTTTTGAATAGTCTTGCAATGATGACCTGATGTCCCCACTCTGTCCCCTTTATGAGACAAGTAATACCTCCTCATGTTAATATTATTACTTCCCTTGATTTTTTGTATATGCACAACACATAATCTACATGCATACACACAATAGCTAAGCCATCAATTGCTTAGTTTTGCAGGGTTTTGAGTTTTATAGAAATAGAAATTCCTGTAACTTACCTCTTTGATGCAGCATTTTATTTTTTTTTGAGATACATCCATATTCATGCATATAGTTGTAATTGATTTATTTTCATTGCTCTATTTTATGTATTGCATGGTTATCCTATTATTTATTTGTTCACTCAGCTATTAATGGATGTTCATTGTTTCTTCTTGCTTTCTGTCTATTTTGAACAATGATGTTTATGGACATTTTTGTATATGTCTTCTAGGGTATCTATCCTGGAATGAAACATGTTGAAATAGAGATCATCAGAGAACTGAAAATATATTAGTGCTGCTGGAGCATTTGTGTGTGTGTGCATGCTTGTGTGCATGGCAGAGATGGTGATAGGTGATGACATGGAAGACAGATGCAATGACTAAGTCATATTAAGTTTTGATGGCCATTTTAAGGACTTTAGGTTATTAAATTAGATTAAAGTAGTCTAATGTTCACCAAAGAAGTCTAGGCCAGATATTTATGTCTGAGACACATGGATTTACTGATAGAATTAAAGTCATGGCTATGGATAATCTCTTAGGGATGGTCTGTGTGGAGACAATAAAACTGACTAAGAAACATTCAAGTCCAGGCAGCAGAAGAGAGCAGGTGGGCATTTCTTTTCTCCCTTTTCATCTCTTTATAGATGGCTGTCTAAACAAAACCCTCTTTAAAAGACTTAGGTCTACCATACACCCCAAGTGTACTAACCCAGAAGATGGAAGTTATTCTATACTTTAAAACCATTTTTTCTTAGAATAATAAACACAATTTTTAATATAATAGCAGATTCCTATCAACAATAATCAGAGATAAAATAAGAATAAAAATATATATATTAAAAGTATACAAATATATGTGAAGAGTCCAAATAAAACTTTTACATTTATTATCCCTCATGTGTAAGCTGCTATTTTGACCTACACTATTTAATGAGATTTTCTCATATCATAAATTACTATTATAAACTTCCCTTTTCAAAGATTATACATATTTCATTTCAGTACATAAACCCTCATTCATGTAGCTACTTTCCTATTGTTAAAATTCTTTGTTGTTTCCAACTTTTTATAACGACTTCATTGATTCTTTTTTCATAAATCTCTTGCATTTCCTCTAGGAAAGATTCCTACAAGTGGAATTTTTAGTTTATAGATGTAAATGTTTTAAGACTTTTGCATATACATTGTCTAACACCACTCCAGAAGCTAGTCCAGAAAGAAGAAATTCCCTTCCACTACTAAGTAGTATATACAGATTTATCCAGGACAAGCTGATGATTAATTAGGAAAAAAGGACACTCAAAATATTGTAACAACTGAAGAAGTGGTCACTTACCTCTCTCAACATAGTGTTTGTTCTCTTTTGTCTCCTAAAAGCTTTCTAGGTGCTGGGTGTGCCCTGCCCTTCCAGCTGATTTGGCTCAGAATGTAGAGTTTTACCAATATACTCTCAGATGTCTTAGAATATAGATTTCCTACTGGGTCCTACTTTGTGCTGCCAAGCATTCTACACTCTAGTCCCTCTGCTTCTGGGACGTTGTCTTTCTGATTTATCCTTTTGCTCATTTACTCACTTATCTTTGTCCTTTGAACTGCTGTGATAAAATAACAGACTAGGTAACTCAAACCATAAATATTTATTTCTCATTGTTCTGGAGTTGGAAGTGCTAATCTGGCAGATTAGCTATCTGGTGAGGATCTGCTTTCTTGTTCATAGATGGATCCTCTGGTTGTGTCCTTTACATGGTAGGAGGGATGAGGGAGTTCTCTGGGGTCTCTCTTATGTAAGGGCATTAATATTTTCACAAGGACTCTACAATTATGACCCAGTCACTTCTTAGTACCATCATATAGGGGATTAAATTCAACTGTCAAATTTGGAGGCACATAGACATTCAGTCCATAGCATCGCTCAGCAATATTTACCACATTTCCATTTGGCATCTAGCACTGCAATGAGTTCTGGGGAGGCATGGAGTGAGGGGAAGGATATATTTGGTCCAAAGCTCCATGAGTGTATGGCTGCCTTTGGTTAGAAGCGTCAGGAAGGAATGTGCAGGGTGAAACTGATTTGTCCTTAGAGGCAGACTCTGCTCCCTTGGTGTGGGGGCAACACCAAGCAGAAATGTGGCTCTCTGGTCTCCACCTGACCCTTGATGCCAGGCTGGGTCACAGTGTGCACTGACCCTGTGCACTGAATAAAGGGCCCATTCATTTGATGGATTAGGATGGGATGAGGAAGAAAAAATACTGCCTGGGAATAAAGAGAACAACCAAAGAAGGCACCCCTGAGGAATTTTCTACTGGTCCTTTTAGTATTCTTCAGTATTTCTTCTGTTATTTATACATATCAAAAATCTAAAGGAAAAATTTGCAGTGATTTTCTCCCCCTGCAATTTAGAAGGTATGCCATCTTCTCAGAAAGTGGTATTTAGAAAGAATAAAATTATGCATTAGGAAATATACATGCTGAAAATGATTTACAAGTGTGTGTTGGGCTTTTTGAAATGTTCATGGTTGCCTGATGTTTTAAAATAATTTAGGGCATATTAGTATGCTTTTCTTTTACCAGAGATGACATGATATAGAGCTAGTTTAAAATTATTTTTCCAGAAAGCACTGATATAAATGGCTTTCCAAGTATCTTGTGCAACTGTGTTTTGAGCGCCAATGTAATTGTTACAAGGACACATCTAAGTTCAGACTAATCTGTCCTGAATCCTTGTTTGAATGAGAAGTTTAATGAATGTGTTGTTTGAATTTGCTGTCCCGCCTATCACATCAATCCAAGAGGAGGGGTTGAAAAAAAAACAAAATCTTATGAGGGCAGCTATTTTTTTTTTAAATGCGTTAAAGGTTAAAGAAAGGAAATAGGGATGACTGTCTGCCTAGACCTGGCAACAGCGTTTATCAGCAAGTCATGCCCCACAGAAAGCTTTCCTAAGGAACTGATAGAGCTGACTGTTTGGGTTTACAAATGACTGTCTATTTACCCTTAAGAGCTAAGACTCACCCTCTTCATTAGAATAGTAAATTAAAAGGTTCACAGGAACAGCTCAGTTTGGCTTAATTTAAGCCCCTTCTCAGAAAACGTGAAGATTACTATGATATAGAAATCAATATTTTTCAGCTACAGAGACTCGAGTGCTTGGCACTCTTCCTTTTGTTCTTCTTCCCCCTGGTTGTCCAGATTCCATTCCCATAACCCTTAAACCCCCAGCTTATTCCCATCACCATGGAAACACCTGGTGTGATCAGCGTTGATGGTGGCAGGCTCACCCTCTGTGGCTTCTGCCCGCCAAGCTCTTTTGGCTTCAACCCCTGCTTCTTGGGACACAAAGGGCAGAGGTGGGAGCTGACTACATAAAGCTCCTCCAGCCCATTGGCTGACTCTCCTCAGGTGGAAAGGCATCCCTGACGCTGTTCTCTTCTTCTGTTAGCAAGTGTTTAAATGTACTGAGAGCCATAGTCTTCTTTAAAATAGCTTATATAAATTTGACGTGATCTGTACATGGGCCTCACTCCCTCCTTCCCTTCCTTTTTCCCTCTTGCTCTTTCCTTTCTTCCTGTCTTTCTCTCTCTACTCTTTCTTCTCCCGCCCCCTTTCTCTTACCCTTCCTCCTTTGCTTCTTCCTTTTCTTCATGTTCCCTCTTTTTAACTTTCTATATTTTTATTCAGGATAAAATATTGGCTGATGACATTGTATGTGAGTCAGAGGCAGAGGACCACACCTCCTCAGATGCTCACCCCACCCCAGCACAGGCACTTGAGTCCTCTTTCTTCCGTCTCTGCCACTTTAAAGTACCCATTGTCCTCAATATAACATCCAGATATTGCTAAAACAAGCACGGTTTGGATGGCATGGTTTTTTATATATATATATATATATATATTTTAGCGATTTATTTTTGCATACAAGAATTGGGGTACAGGCCAGAGATACAGGGGTGAGAAGATCCACCAGAGACAGAGTGAGGCAAACTGAAATACACGGCTGAGGGGAGCAGCGGACGAGGTAGGAGAAGTCCACTGCTCCATGTGGGTCTCCTCCTTGGCTGGAGGCAGGGGTCGAACTCATGCTGCAGTGGCTGCGGTTTGCCTCATAATGTGTTGCTTAACCCGCTGCGCCACCAGGGAGGGCCCGGTTTTTTATAAGTGGTTTTGACCTCAAACTAAGACCTTAATGAATATGAACAGCAGTGTTTGTAGGGATAAGGACTAGTTTGGGGGATGGATATGGGTGAATGTGATGTGTTTGTATTTAAGTTCAGCTCCAGTTTCCCCACATATGTAGAGTATATATTTCTGGTAATTCTGAGGTATGGGCAAGGTGTGTAAAAACAGGTTCAGGTTTCACATATCGAAAAGAAGAGAATGACACAGAGTCAACAAGGAGTCTTTAAATTGATTTGGTCATTTCTGCCACCTTAACAATTGATGAAGGTGGGGTCAGGATTGATTCAGCCGTGGTAAATGGTTATTGATTATTAAGGTAGCAAAAGAGATGAGATCCCTCTGTCCTAGTGCAAAATGAAGTGGAGATTTGTCAATTATCTTGTGAATTTGATCCATAATGTTGTCATTGTTTCTTTTTTGTGTCAGCATGGCCAATTCTCTTTTAGGGATGAAGTATTTTCACCGTTTGCCGTAAAATTCTTATAAACTCAGCCTGATCTCTCTTGACAAATATATTTCAATCTTTTAGACTATGTTCAGCCTATTCAAGCCAATTTGATAATAACAGACATACAATGACAAAGAAATTTAACAATTATGCCCAAGAAGACAAAATGCAGTTAAAGAATAAGAAAACCAAAATTCAGAATACTCAAGATATAGACTAAAAGCTTTTGATGATTGCACAGTAGTTTATTTGTTTAGAAAAAATTTTTTTCCCTGAAAAAAAGTTATTTTTATTAGAAGAAAAAATAAACAGAATTTATTCATATAAATAGCTTTATCAAACATCTTCTAACCAAACAATGTAAATATGGGGAAGAATAAAGGGATGTGGCTGTTCTGTTAGGGTTGAATTATGCTTTGCAGATGGCATTGCTCATGCAGCTGCCCACACTGGTAATTCAAGGGGCCAAGTCACCAACTCAGCCTACATTCTTCTCTGCTATGTATTTCCTAATTTGATCAGAATTTCCAAAGAGCAGGTGACATTAAAAATGATAAGTTACTCTTTTCCTTTGTGTAACTGAAATAATGACCCAAACTTTTTAAAGAGTATAGTTGTTTCAGTGAAATATTTATTTCTTTTTATCATTCTATCTAGTTGCAAAACAACAAAAATAACGGTCTTCCCCCCACCAAATCCCTCCCAATGTCCACAGGGGTATTAGCCCTTCTTGTTTGTATTGCTGGTATCAGTTCTTTTCAAACTGGGTGACACATGCTAAGAATTTACAACTAAAGCCTTTTGGTAACATTAAAGACTAAACACCATTTTCTCTAAACCAAGACATGTTTAAGATGGATTTCAATTCTGTTCCAATTTGTGCCCTTTTATGTGATTTGATGAGCTAGGCTCCTATATTTCCATTTATCCAGAAAATTCTTTTCTGGACCACACAGCCTCCACTGTGTGTAGGCTACACTGTCTATCCTAAGTGTCACTGCAGAAGTCACAACAGTCTAGAGAGCCCCTAGAGATTAACATAGTGTTCAAGAGGGAAGACTCCATTTACTAGCAGGCTACACATTTGTCAGGTTAATTATTAGTGAGTAGAACCCAAAAGAAAGATTTTTTTTCTTCACCCTGGAGGAGCAGAGAGTAGCAGGCCTGATGGGGGAAGGTGTTGTTGGAAAGGAAATGACCAAATGGGCAAACGAGTGTGTGCATGTGTGAGTGTGTGTGTGTGCATGCAAGCACATGTGTGCATTAACACCCCTGCATTGTCCAGAATCCAGATGTCAGCACTGATCTTTTTTATTAAGAACCCACTTTGCTGATTTCTCCCTCTCCCCAGGTGTTTGTGGGAACATATCACTCCTTTTTTATTTTAGTAGAGGAATATGTATTATAACTCATCCCTTGATAGACCATGCTTAATGCATGCAAATTTTCCAAAGTTCCTGATGCTTTTCTGACCTTCCAGAGACATTAATTTAATCTGATTTCTCCTGGGTCCCAAAGGAATACCAGTACCTGTGAAAATCCTGCCAACTTCTCCAGGGGAACTATGCATATCGGTTAAATACTCCACGGCCCAGTGGTGCTGCTGAACCATGGGAAGGCGTTTTCAATATAGTTACTCCCACAAGGGAGCATTCACAAAACCAGTTCTGAAGTTACTTGGGCTTTCTGTTGATGATTATTGAGTATCTTATAGGATTAGTCATATTTTTCTTTTTTAATGAAAATTGATGGACACTTCCTCCAGAGACTTCCTGAAGATTGTATTGCTTCCCAAAGCCATTTGGCCAAATGGGTGCTAAATTTTAAGACTAGCATTTGAAGCAAAACTTACAAACTGAATTTCAAACACCTAATAAGATAGTGAAAATTACCTCGAGCTTTCAAGTGTCACATACTATAAAAATACAAATTAGGTGGCAAATGCAGCCTGGCCATAATTAACACAGTGATGTGTTCAAATAATCAGCTTTTCTATGGAGTCTATTGCGGGACATTATTATGAACGATTGGTCACTAATCATTATGTGACAACTGTTTTTGTGGCATTGATCTATTCTGTCTTGCCTGCTTTGTTGGCACTGCTCACAGCCTCCTAAAAGGTGATATTTCCCCGACACAGACAGAGATAATTCTTCCAAGAGCTCCAATTGATGCCAACCTTTGCTCATATGATCGTCTGTACACAGCCAGGCATCACTTTCAATCAGAGAAGCGAGGAAAAATAAAACTGGATGGCTTTCAGTTCCAATCACGTCTTGTTTTACTTCGCTCCAGCCAATACGTTATCAGGAAATAATGGATTTTTATCTGTGAAAGTGAAAAGAGCAAGTTTAAGATTTTCAAATTTAAAACTGTTCTCCCTTTGCATTTTATGTGGTAAATGGAAGGCTCTCTTTGATGGAAAGAGGAAAGTTTCATTTTATTCTAATGTAAAAGAGTTCTTTTAAGACAGAAAACCTAGTTAGTTTTTAGCCTAAGAAAACACGACCCTTGTTCTGCATGGCGGCTTTGCAGCAAATGTTGAGAGCTGTCCTGTGAGCTGGTCTCATTACCACCACGTCCTCAGTTGTGCAGTCCACAAGGGGGGTCATCCACACAGGATTTAGTAGTGAGCAGGAGAAACCAGGTGGCAGGAAGACACCTTTCTGGCAGGAAGACACCTTCCTGCCCAGGTGTGCACATTCATGAGAGGCGTGCAACACCAGAGGTGCGGGTGGCAGAGGGGTGTGTAAACTTGGATAACTCATTTACCCTACACCATCTTATTCATGAATGGGGTGGCTGTTCTGCAACCAATCCAGACTCAGTTTCATCGTTGGTTCAGGCAGCTTAAAAGAGAACCTTGGAGCCCACTTGGCATATCCTCATAGGTTAGAAGAAGCCAATGGGGAGACAGCGACTTGGGCCCCCCCTCAAACCACTATATGCTCTTTCCTCTTGTAGCCACTGCTCTACCACCCTCTATGATGCTGCCCTGACAGGCTCAGCCTCCAGGCCCTAGTGTACCCACTTGCACACACCCACACTCCACTCCATGTGTCCAATATTAGGCATGCGTGCTCTGTGCCCACGGTCCCAAGCACCTCCTCAAGGCTGCAGGTGATAGCCACAGAGGACAATGGCGCAAAAGCCTGAGCAATCTTCATTTACCCTACGGAGGCCTAGGGCTGTGAGGGATTTGCAGGGTGGGGATTGGTGGCATATCTCTGTTCCCTGATGTCCTGTAAGGCTGCACAGAGCCTCCACTGCCCATGCCAGCAGATGTCAGGACTCTGGAAATGACGGTGACAGGCCCACAAGACACGAAACTCTTCCCATTATCACTCCTCATTATCACTATAATCCAATATCTTCTCTCTTACTACAAATGCAAACCTGCATGATTTGGATAACAAGTAATGAGAGGGTGAACATTTCTTGTAACATTCTGTTTCATATATATTTGATATGTAGAAATGGAGAGTGAAAATTGCTCTGAACTAAGTTCAGAACTGAAAATTGGTCATTTTTGACAGCTGAGTTAACTCCAGCACGCTACTTTGGCTAATAAATCCTCTTCAGCTGTTGACAGACAGGTGCGAGCCATCTTGTACCACAGAACAGCCTTTGGTAATTGCGTTTTTCTACCCTTGCAGGTGTCTTCTTTCTGGCACTTAAGAAAAGATAATGCTATGATGTGGCTCTTCCTTTTTTCCACAGAGTAAGGTGACTTTCTTTATGACACGATTCTAAAATTAATTTCAGAATTACATGACAGAGGCACAAGCCTTTTATCTCTGTCTCTTAATGGCATGAATGTATTTATTTATTCTAATAATTCTCTCTCTTTTGTTTTTGGGAGCTGAGGGGGATATTACATGGTTGTCACGAGTCCTCCTCCTTGACTCATACCAGATTTTGTCTCTTTTTAATACTCCTTTTTGTTTCTTGAAGTTAAAATCATACCCAGAAATGAATGTTGTAATTAATAAATAACACTTTTCTGTAAAATATTATAACCCTCTTTTTTATGCCTGAGAAAACTTGATCCTTGATTTCTTCTCTGCATTTTAATCCATTTGGAATTTTAACAGTGGATCAGAATAAAAACACTTCCAGAAGTCTGATCTTATTCCTCAGTCATGAAAATAACAATCTCTAAACATCTGGGTTCCTCCTTCTATCATCCCCATCTTCCTACATCCTTGGATCCTATGGAGCTTAACTTCTGTCTCTCACTATACTTTATTCTTAGTTCTATATTTATATTAATTATTCATTTACTGTTATTTCCATTTTAACCCTAGTTTCATTTTATTCCTTCTGTCCATGATTCTACTTCTCTCTGATTTTTTAAAGACTTATTTTATTTTAATTATTCATACAAGACCTGGGTGCAGGACAGAGGTGTGACAAGAGAATTCACCAGAGACAGAATGGGGAGCAGAACAGGCAGATCGATTGAAACACACTGCTGAGGGGAGCAGTGGGCAAGACAGGAGAGGTCTGTTGTACCATGTGGGTCAGCTCATTGGCCAGGGATCAAACTCATGCCCCAGTGACTGGTGTTAGCTTGATAGTGGTAAGACTTTAACTTCTGCACAACCAAGGAGGCCCCTATTTCTCTCTGATTTGTTTGGGAGTATGGACTTGCATTTTTTTAGATATCTCCCCCTCTGGGAACTCATCATCTCCCTTTTGATTATTTTCTCACCATTTTATTGATTTGAGTTCATTTTTCACAGTATCTCTTCAAGGTCCCACAGTAGTCCCTCTTTGAATCTCGAACCCAATGGCAGTGTGAACTCAGCTCGTGGTTTGTGTACTGCGTATGTTGGGGAACTGGGATGTATAGGGACTGCATGAGGACATTAAGGATTCAACTGGGAGTATTGCCTCAGAACATTCAACAAATCTCTTTTCCATCCTTGGCGATTCCAAATGTAAAATGCTTGTCAGGCCATACCAGCTTGTTCACAAACATGCTTTTAGAAGTATTTTCACATCTTTACATGGCAGCCAGCTCTTTATCTTGAAATACCTTCTTTAAAGTCTTTAAAGGCATTGCAAACTAGTCTGACCATTTTCCTGCTATTTGTGTTGAAAATGGACTTTCTCATTGTTTCAGCCTTTTTTCCTCCATTGTGTACTGATGCTGTCAGAATAACTGGTTGAGGGAGAAACAAACACAGATGTGGAAATGCTGGCCATGAAGCTCTACTAGCACTCATCAGGGAATTCCTTAAAACACCAAAATCAGTGTTTAATAACCAGCTTAATAAGAACTGTATGGAGACTCAACATGTTTTCTCTTGTAGTTATATTTCTCATGACTTTAAGTTTTGATATATTTAACCAATAATTGCACTTGAAAATATTTGTCCTTCAGATACAATAAATTGGATCAAGACTTATGATATCATGGTTGCTTTTATTTGGATACTGAAAAGTATCTTCCTTATTCTAATCATCTCCACTTGGGTAATAGGCTTAGACTAAAAAAAATGAAATCCTTGAAAAATATGATTAAAGCTTACAATAATTGAAGATATAAGGGACAGCACTCTGGATTATCAGGGAAAGAGAAGTTTGGAGTGTGTCAATAAACAGCTGTTTGATTAAAGTTGCCATTTAACTTCTGAGTCTCCTTTTTCTCTTTTGAAATAAATAAGCTAAATTAGATGGTATTTAAGACCCTTTCTAGTTTCTTGTCATATTTCTAGGAAAATAAGCAATAGGGTGTTTTAAATTTATAAAACTAACTCACTAAATCTGGGGTTTCTGATATTAAAATCACCTTATTAAATGTGAAAGATGTGAATTTAAAGCCAGAAAATGACAGTACTAGTTTATGAAGTGAGTAACAACCCTTTGGAACTCATTATTTCCACCTGAGATCATATTTTTTTTCTCTTTTTCATAGAATACCACTGAGGTGATAGCAAATAATAAGAATCTTAAATGCCCAAGGACAAAAACCTGCTGAAAGGAGCTTATAGCAAGAGAGTGGTACTAGACTTATGGAGGGGAAGCACCTGTACCCCCATCAGAAGACAGCTAAACTCTCAGGTCTTGCATGTGGGGGTGCAGAAGAGAACACACATGCCTCATCCACAGAGTCATCCCGAAGTTGAAGGGCCACACGTTGGAGAAGTTGAAACACAGTTTCTCCTGAGTCACCAGAAAGCATAGGGGTGTCCAGGGTCACCAGAGCTGTCCTGGCATGACGGTTGGATTCCAGATTTCTTTCTACTGACCTGATTCCTCTTTTCCAGATTTCTTTACTACCTACTAATCCTCTTTCCCCAGCTCTATTCCCAACCCTACCCATAGAATCCCAGCCACCAAGCAACTGTTCCTTATGCAGGAAGCCGTAGAGACTCTTCTCTGGACATAACATGTACAAGTCTGCAGAGCAAGAGGAAAAACTTGAAGCGATCTCTTCTGAGATCCCAGATCTGCTCACACTCACCAACCTGCGAAGCCCAGCAATTAAAAAGTGATATGTTCACACTCAGAACATCCAGTATTTAGGACATCACAGATATGATTTAGAATAATGAACACCTGAAACTTATATACTGCTGACCCTCAATGTTACTTCTATAAAAAACTAATAACTCACACACAGAGCAGATGATCAAGTGCACCACATCTTCGTGATGGAGGAATAAACAGCTGTTCTGTGGGGCATTTTAATACCTCAGACTAGAAATGACACCTAAAGTCATTGGCTAGAAATTGTGACATGAGTCCTCATACCCATAAGTTGTAAGATTTTTGGTTCAGAAGGGAAGAGAGAACTGGCTATAGGCGATGTTGATAATCTGCTATGTATTGTTTACCACTATTTGATTTTTACTACTTATGAATGTACTATTTAAAATAACAAAATAACAATAAAATATACACTAATAAAGTAAATTCATAGATTACAGGGAAAATATTACTAAAGGAGACTGAGATGTTGATTGTGAGTAATAGGACATCCCTTGATATATTTTTCATGTCATTGTTCTCTGAGTCCCTTGGTTCATGAGCCTAACCCAGTTTGTTAATATTGGTATCTGTATAAAATGAGAGTCACTTGGCAGATAGTGAAAAAAAGGTATTCGGCTATCACGTCTTATAGGGTACGAAGTAAACCACACATACACACAAAACCACAATAAATATTGTTCCTGATTATTTATTACTTTTATTAATCCAAATTATTAATATAGGTCTCAGGGCACCCTGATGCCTATGCTTAGGCATCCAGGAGTGGCATCTTAAAAATAGCCCCACAGCTCTATCTGAATCACTCTGCTCTTTCACACAAGGCAATTTCTGATTGACATTTGCTCTCACCATTCCACCCACTGAAATTACCACTCCCACTTTTATGAAGGAGTTTGAATCACATTTCCTCTACTGACATCCGTGGAGATATGTCTCTATCCAGACAGAAATTTTCAACTGAAAAATTAAATTGACATCTTGGGGGTGGAGTATCAAGTATCAATTCTGTTACTGTCTTGTACAATTATAAAATATTTTTACCTTCTTTGCACCTTGCTGTGCTGCTTATTTATTTCCAGGCTGGTCTTGGAAGCTTCTTGAAGGTAGGGACTATGCTCCACACTTCCCTCCATGCATGAACTCTTTCCTCCTTACCCTACTTACACCTCCTCCTACCCTCCACAATTTGTTGCTACTCTCACATAGAGCTTATGCAGATAAAGTGTTTGGGAGACAAAAATGTCTTCTCCATGAAGCAGGCATGCTAATGGCATGTGCCCTTCTGTCACTCAGCCCCTGTCTAATTGAAAGCAGGTTCTGCGGAAAGTCTCATCAGAACTGTGATTCCCACTAATGAGGTGTCTGATGTAGGAGATGCTTGTTCCACTGTGCTGTTATCATTGTTCACTTTTGCTTCTTCCTGCTTCTCTCCACGGAGAGTTTAACAGAGCTAAAACAGGTCTGGCTATACTACTTTTAAGTATCTTCCCTTTGAGAAACACTGGTCAAGGAGGACATTCTTTCTAAGACACTAGCATTTGGATGCTAGATCTTAAAATACACAAATGATTTTTTAAGCTGATGATGGGCTGCTGCTATCAATGCTTTTCACAGACTATTCTGAAATTTGTGGCGAAGAAGAGAGAGAGGAAAACATTTCACATATTCACAGTTCTGAAGATCAGGACGTGGGTGTCTTTGGGTTGTCATTATTCTATTCACTCCATAAACAAATGTCATTCAGTTGTTAGACAAAACCTACTCCTTGAACAAGTCTTACTTGCTTCATACTGTTGTTTTTACAATCTGAACCAGTGTCTGCCCTGTGGAACTCAGGGGTGCATCTCTGACCTCATGGGTTGCTATGAATTCTTGTTTCCGCTGACCCCCACATCAGTGCATACAGGCTGCACTTACCATTAACCATACCTGGTTAACACTCCCATGTGGGAAATCTACTTATGATGCTCTTCCTCATGTTAAACCTATATCAAATTGACTGCTATTTTAACTTACCGTTTTCTTTGAGGGTTCTCAGAATAACTTATATTTAATAGGCAACATGATACCATGCCTTTTCATTTTATTTTATATATATATTTTAAGATTTATTTATTTATGCATACAAGAGCTTGGGTACAGGTCAGAGGTGCGGGAGGTGAGAGCATTCACCAGACAGAGTGGAGAGAAGAACAGACAGATCAACTGAAATACTCTGTTGAGGGGAGCAGTGGGTGGGGCAAGAGATGTCTGCGGCACCATGTGGGTCCCCTCCCTGGCCGGGGATCGAACTCGCACAGCTATGCCGTAGATGCTTCACAGTGCGGTGCTCAACCCGCTGGGCCACCAGGGAGGCCCGTGCCTTTTCATTTTAAAGAGAGATTCAGTATTCTGTTTGCATATTTCATATATTGAAAAAATAATGTACTGACTGAGGTTCTCCAGAGAAACAAAATTGATAGGCTACGCAACATATAGGTAGATAGGCAGATATGCATGTGTGTATGTGTGTATATATATCCAAATTCATATATTATTAGGGATTAGGTCATGCAACTATAAAGACTCAAAAACCCCACCATCTTCTGGCTACAAATTGGAGACCCAGGAAAGCTGGTAGCATAGTTCAGTCCAAGTCCAAAGGTCTGATAATTGAGGTTGATGGCTTACAACTGAATTCCATCAGAAGATCCCAGAACCAGGAACACTGATGTCCAAGGGCAGGCAGACAGATGTCTCTGCACAAGCAAAAGAACACATTTTACTTCTTTTTTTTTTTCATTCATGTATAGTCTAAATTATCCACAGTGGGTCATACTTTGGCATATGAGGATGTGCATGTGTATATTCTGTATACATATGTGATGATATATGCATGTGTATGCACATATGGAACATGACACACTGCCCTCATATGTTTAAAAATTTTTAAGAACATGGGTAATACACTCACAGACAAGTTATGACTAATTTTTAATTAATTTTTCATTTAATTATGATTAAATTAATTAAAATGACAAAGGACAGCTTTAAATGGGTTATGATTGTATTTGAAGACCCTTCAAATGGAATTCAGAAGAATGTGTTCTCAAAAAATAATCTCTCTAGCCCATGCACTCTTTCTCTACTGGGAACACCGACCCTGCCTCGTGGCGTTACCCCTATTAACCTGGATGTGTTGCATGGCAACCACGCACACACAGGGTGATTTTTGAAGCAAGCAATGTCCTATAATGACTTCCAATTGGGCATTTTTCTTCCCTAATCTATACAGTTTTATATCTTGAGTTTTCCTGCAAAGCAGGAGGGTAAGATGAGGAGGAAGCACAAGGCTGACAGATTTGATGATTGGTTAGTGACTTCACTGGGAAGTTGGTCATAAGGAAGTATCCTAAGTGCTACTCAAATGCAGACTTCAGCTCCTGTGAGGAGCCATTGTTATTATTACCACTTTGGGGATCCATTGTTACTTCCAAGATTACTTATTAAAAACAAGTTTATTTTTTACTTGGAGGTTCAATAAGCTGCATATAAGTTTAGTTTTTATCAGTTGACACATTTACCCACAGAAAACTCAGTATTTGAAGTAAATGCTTCTCTAAAATGAACTATCATAAAATACTGACCTTACGTTTTGATTTTGATTGACTTGGTTCCAATATGTGCAAGTTGAAAGATTGAGTCATTTACCATTTGTTACTTCTGATTTATTTTGGCAAATTGACTTTAAATGTGACTTTGATAAAATGGCTACATGTCGCCTGGGAAGGATAGCTGATTGTGGAAGGTCTGGGATCCACTTTTCTCCTTGAGAGTGATGGCCACAGAGGCTCAAAGGTGGAATCTGCCCCGGTCAAGAGTCCCCTTCACCCCGATTCCAACAGGGCTCTGCTCATTACTGGCATCCACTTTAATTTCTCACCATTGACCTGTTCCTTTCAATTTTGTTCTTTTCCCCCAATAACATAGGAAAGTCCTTTAATGGCTCTGATTTGTTAATAATGGGTTTTGTTCAAAACAGAAACTGGTCCTGCCAAAGGATGACCTCATTTGTTCTCCCTACCAGCTGATGCTGCCACAGCAGAGTCACCAAGCACGGAGCTTGCTTCTCAGCAGAGGTAATTACAGGGCCATTAAATCTATGGACTGTGGCTATTGCCTTTTACCTGCATGGGCGGGAGGAGCTGGTTCCTGTGTGCTCACCCCTTGTTTGGAAGATTCATGTTTATCTAACGGGAAGTCAATATTATTGTTTGGGAAAAAGTCTGACATTGCTAACGACCCATCAGGGACAGCTCTTGAGGCTGTGCTCCGGTGGCATGAAACATTTAGCTGCTAGTCCCCTCTCCTCCTCTGCCAGCGTGTTGCCCATCACTCAGCTTGCCGCAAACCTTCTATAACATATTTCAGGGTTCTGACATGGGTAGAGCTTAAACCTTGTCCAGAAAGGAATGTGGGTCCAGGAGGGCCTAGTAAATTCTGGCCATGCTGTACTGTGCCTAGACCTCACCTCTGTCCAAATATGAGCTGGACACCTGCCAGGGGCATCCTGACCGTGGACAAAGGGAGGCTGGTTTGCACTGCATAGAACCACAGATCTTAGCTCATTGCAGCACCCTCTCCTCTACAGTGCACTTCAAGGCAGGTAATGCCAGCATTGATTTTGTATAAGAAATATATAATATAATTAGTATTTTATATTATATAAGGCAATAAGTAATACAATGTAATATAATAGTGTAGCATTGCAATATAATGCATGTTTTATACTTGGACACTATGGAGGCAAAGAAATATGAAAGGACTTCGCTCAAATTATATAGTAATAGTTTTCTAGAGAAAAAAAAAAACTGCCAATAGATTTATTTGTCCAGTGTAGATCACTGCATGTCGAATAGAGATACAGTTATGGGGGGTGGGGGAGAGAGAAATATGAGGGTTTTATTGTAAAGAATTGTCTCCTGTATGATTATGGGCACGGATATTAGAGTATCAGAACTGCAGGGTGAGTTGGCATGAGATTGTTCTAGTCAAAAGGCTGGTGGGCTCAAGATAAAAGAAGAGTTAAGCTTGAAGGCAGGGGAAAAGCTGACATTTCAGTTCAAAGTCCCTTCGGCAGGAAAATTCTCTGTTACTTAGGGGTAAGGTTAACCTTTGTTCCCTATTCAGGCCTTCTTGCTTGAACGAAGCCCCCCTCATTGGGCAAGGGCCGTTCACTTTATTAAGTCTACTGGTTTTAATCTGAAAGAGAGACAACCTCATAGAAATAACCAGGATAATGGCTGGGCTGCCCATGACCCAGCCAAGTTGACACGGAACACGAACCATCACATGCAATCTTCCCACATGTTACCTGGCTAGCCCACCTGTGATAGCTTCAGGGAGCTTATCTTTACAGTCTCTGAAAGTTCCCTGTTAGGTCAAAACAAAACAGCATATGCATTGGGGATGCTGAGGCCTTGTACTTAGCAGGCCCTCAGTTCCTTTATTCACATGTGACACTTTCATTTATTTGTTTGTTTGTTGTATGTTTATTTATATTTAGGTATATTTGACATCATTTGTATTTCCCAGGGAGTTCCCACCACCATTCCACCCGTGCACCATCACCTCAGTCTCTTGTGTTCTTTCTGCCCTCATCCCATTCTTTGCCCTTCCTTCCTTCCCCCACAACCCATGGTCCCTTTGAATGAAAAACTAGGGCCATTTATAGAAACATGGATGGAGATAGAAGGAATTATACTCAGTGAAACAAGGTAGAAGGCAAGAGAAAAATATCGGATGGCTTCATTTCTAGGAGGAATGCAAAAGAACAACAGCTACAACAACAACAACAAAAATGAAGAAGAAGAAGAAAAAGAATGAGCTCAAGGAGAAGGGCAATTAAAACCAAAAGCAATCAAAAGAAAAAAAAAAACTCCACATGTGACACCTTTAATTACAGATCTGGCTTTTCTAGGTTACCTTCCTTAGGAGACTGCTCATCCCAAGTCCCCTCCACCTTTTTTCCATTTATGGACCATCTTGTCCAATAGACGCTGTCTTCTCTGTCCCATGAGCCCATTAGCTCCTATTTTCCAGGAACAGAGACCATATTTTATAGCCAAGTGACAGCGGTGTCCTGCGGCTTCTGTGTGCTGGAAGAAGTTACCTGATATTGATTTCTCTAGATGGTTAATTAATCACATTTCTGCCTGGGGACATAGCCAGTGTAACATTATGTCTTCAAACTGTTTGTTCCTTATGAACCTGTTGGGGAAACAGGACCTCTGTGGTCAACATCCACCCCTGCAACAGACATATGCGAGCAGGCTCTGGACATTGCTGGGCACAGATCACTGGGGCAGGGGAAGCAGCGGGACGAGTGGCCTGGCATCAGTGCCATTTCTGCCACGATCAGAAAAGGCTGTTCTCCAGCAGCAGCAGGTGGCAGGAACTGTCACTTGCAGGGGGTGGCGACAACTTTTAAATCCAAAAGATGTTCTTGGTCTCAGCAGCCATTGCACAAACAGGAGGTCACAGTGATGTGGTGACAAAAGAGACACTTCAGGAATGATGTGTACAGACTGCAGAGTATACAGCCAGGACAATCACAGGGCTCCCTTATTTGAATACATGTCAAGTTAGGAATGCCAGACATGAAAAATCCCTCAGGAGGAGCAAAAGAGAAAGGATAGGAGGAACAGAAAAAAGTAGAAAAGAGGTTTCATTGGGAATTTAAGTAGAAGAAAGAGTGGTTGAAATAGTAAAGATGTAGAATCTTCAAGAGAAAGGGAGGCCCGTGAGCAGAATCACCCCAGTGGCTGCTCTGCTCTCCATGAGTTGGGCCACTGTGCTGGGTGAGTTCCCCTTTTGTTGGTTGAGGTCACCAGGCTGGACAGGCTACCCCACGGGGTGTTCCAGCTTTTCCTTGCCCTCCCCCCTCTGGGCCGATCCACACATTTTGCATTAATCATACACGCACGGCACTTCCTGCTTAATCACTTGGCAATTATCTGGTTTATATCTTCTGTTTTCATCTCCTAAACAAGATTTGCCTCATCAGATCTTAAAATTGCATTTGACATGGTAACGAATAGTTGAATTATTTGTTCCCTACAAGTGTCATTATTTACCATGTAATTTTCAGGAAGACACAGCTTCCAAGTGTTCCTATAGAATTTACTGTGCAATTATCACAATTGCCACAGTCCTCCCTCTCAGCTAAAATGGCCAGGAGTGCAACCTGCCAGGAGGAGAGATGCTTTGCCATGGACCTGGGTAGAAAGTGGTGTTCTGCTTGTTACCAGCAACTTCTGAGTGCTAGTTCTTCTGGGTTTGTTCTGGTGTTGGGTCGGTGAAAGAACTCAGCTGCTCAGTAACGTCTGATGATATGGCTTCCCTTTCCTAACGCAAACCTAGCAGTTAAATTTCTCTAGTTTATTCATGCTCTGTGTCCTCAAAGTCATTTTTATGCCTTCTTTTCACAAATTTCAAAAGCTCATCATCCACCCCTCATTTTCAGCTCATCTAATTTCTCATTTTGCTTGGATGATTGAAGGAATCACAGGGGAATTTCTATAGCTCTCATCTCCCATGCTCTGTGCCCATGCATTCTGCCTTTTCTCCTTTAGTTAAAGATCTGTGCTCCTTAGTTTGACTGCAAATTAGAAATATCTGAGAGCTTTAAAATGACCAGTGTTTAAGCCACTCCTAGGTCAATTCAGACCCCTTGGGTGTGGGTTCTAGGCTTCAGATCATTCACAGAATACTCCAGAAAACCCTAATGTTCAACCAAGATTGAAAACCCTTGTTATAGTCATTAAGGAGTGGTTTCCATCCCAATCAGCAATGCCAGTCTCCACAGGGAGCAGGTTGGAAATATAAATTTGGGCAGCCTCCCTGGTGGCACAAGGGTTTAAGTCTCTGCACTACGAAGCTATCTGTAGCCACTGCAGCACAAGTTTGATCCCCAGTCAGGGAGGTGACCCACATGGCACAGCAGACCTCTCCTGTCTCGCCTGCTGTTCCCCTCAGCAGTGTATTTCAGTGACTCCGATTGTTCTGTTCCTCACTCTGTCTCTGGTGAATCCTCTCCCCCTCTCCCCCCGCCACGCCCCACTCTCCCCCACCTCTGCTGCACCTCTGGCCTATACCTCAGGTCTTATATGCATATAGAGAAAGGAAAACAGTGGTTTAGAGGGTGGAGGAAATGACTTTTTAGTGGGTACTGAGTGTCAGGTTTTCAGAGAAAAAGTTCTGGAGACCTGTTACGCAATGATGTGACTATACTTAACATTGCAGAACAATAGACTTAAAAATGGCTAAGATGGTAAATTTTGTGTTGTGTTTTTTGACTGTAATTATAAATTTTAAAAAAGAACTGCCTACCACACTGTCACTAGTCATTCTCTTTACTTGTTCTTTAGCCAAACTTTTCCTCAACCAACCCATTAAGCTGTCACCTGAATGATGGTGTTTTCCAGGAAGTGGTCAGAGTGCCCGCTCCCAAATCCTGCTGGATCCTAACTGCTCTTAAAGCAAACAGCTCCTTGGGGACTTGTAGTGAGTGTCCCCCAACAACCCTGACGGTGTCCCGGTGTCCCTGGAGGCCTCCCACTCTCCTCCCTCAGAGCACAGCACACACAACATCCCCTCCTGCACTCTGCCTTGACACTGCCCTCACCAGGCTCTCATGAAAATGCTCTTTCCTCATAAATGTCAAGGTTTGAAGCTCCCTTCCCTTCCTCAGGTCTTTGTTCTACTTTTGGCTTGTCAGTGGGGTTGCTCTGGCTTCTGATTTTAAAATTCAACTCCAGCTTCCAGCACTCTGTATCTCCTTCCCCTCCTGTGTCTCCCCTGGCACCTACCATCTCCCAGTGTACTCTTTGAGTTTCCTTTTTGTTCGGTCTTTCCCACTGGAATTAAAACTCCCTGAAGGCAGATTTTTGCAGCTGTTCTGTTTGTTGTATTCTAGAGCTGAAAACAGCACAGGCTCTAATCCAACTTCCATGTTTGTTTATTCAATGAATAAATGGAAAGCAAATTATGCTTAAAATAATAGAGGAACTAATCGTCCAGTAGACAACAGCTAACTTATTTCTGGAAGGAGGTCAACTACAAGACTGCATCAGCTTCTTAGAAAGGACCACATTTCTGCCCCTCTTCATCCAAGGCAAGAAGCCCCTTCCCCAGCAATGTCATTGCCTACTCTGATGGCATAGAAATTGGGTGAGAGGTTCTCCAGTTGATGCTATTTTTATGACATTTACAGAAAGAAAAAGAATCACTCATAATGTGATGGGAAAACTAAAGAGATAAGATATAAATCCTGGCAATGCTGTATCTTTTAGCTTTGTTTATCAAATTAATGTTGTGGGGGTGGGGGGATTGCTGTCATATCGTCTCTTTCGACTTGTGCATTTCCTCTACCTGGAAATAACTGCTTTGGACAGGACAACTTAGATGAGAAAAGAACTTATTCATAAATTCATCTAGTTCAGAGCTAGCCTATATATATCTTTTTCTTTTTTTAATTACAATTATTAAAAGCCTGAAGTAGTAGAGAATCAGGAGTGTGTGTGTGTGTGTGTGTGTGTGTTGGGAGAATTTGTGTTACTTTCAAGAAACATGCTCTTTATTCCACCAGCAGCTGTAACTGTTAAATGCCTTTGATTTTTAACAATGTCACATTCAGGAAGACAAAGTCTTCAAACACATTCTATTTGGTTAGCAAACATAAAAAGCTGTGAGATAGCATATAATGCAAACTATTTCCAAATTGGGTTCAGGAATTAGAGTGACAGAAGGAATGAATTCTAGATTTGAAGAACAAACATTAAATGTGGTGTGTTCATCGTTGACCAACTTGATTAGATTAAATGCCATATTTTTATGCGCAGTTTAAATATTGAGTTTCGGCTCTATTCTTTTGATTAAAGTTGTTTGCTTGGCTCAGATGATTAAATAAGGGTTAATAAATATAACCTTTGTTTAATCTATTGTAACCAAATTTCTCTCTCTTCCTCTATGGAAGGAATAACCAAAGGTGAATCTGTGAACCAAGACTGTTAGGTTCATAGTTTTACAAACTGAGAATGGAAAACAGCTTTCCATGCGATATTGCTTACAGTAAGAGAACATTAGGTATAATCTTAAGTTCTTCAACAATAATAAAATCATAAGAAAGTCTAAAAATATTTGAAGAGACTTAAAATGATTTACTATGTTCATGATATATTAAATGAGGAAATTAGGTTTACAAATGACACAATTTTACTTTTGTAAGATACTTGATTGTCTTTACAAAGAATAATTTTTTTTAAAGATTTATTTATTTATTTATGCATACAAGCACCGGGGTACAGGTCAGATGTGTGTGTGGGGGGTGAGAGGATTCACCACAGAGAGCGGGGAGCAGAACAGGCAGATCAACTGAAGTACACTGCTGAGGGGAGCAGTGGGCACAGCAGGAGAGGTCTGCCGCGCCATGTGGGTCCCCCCCCTGGCCGGCAGCAGGGATCGAACTCGTGCTGCAGTGGCTGCAGTCTGCTTCATAGTGCGTTGCTTAACCCACTGCGCCACCAGGGAGGCCCATTTTACAAAGAATAATTATGAGTAACATTGACAGCAAAGTACCAAAATTGACATTTTGTGGTCCAACAGCAAGTGGTTTTTTCTTTTATAATTTCATTATTCTTCAAATGAAAAATACAATTGATGATTTTAAAATGAGGGTAAATAGTCTCCAGATAGGTGTTTGGATATTGGGAATAAAAGCTAGTTTTAATAAGAACAAGCCCAAGCCAGATTGCTGGTTCTATCAATGATTCCATTTCTAGGTTATGATAACATTTCCATTACAATTTGTAAAAATACTGCTAAAGCTTTAACTAAACACATTTCTCTATGCTTATTGCCTGGGACCATTGCCATGGTCCATCCAGACAGCCTGGTGTAATTTTTCAGAATGTCCTGTCACCATGAAATTGCTACTCAATACCAGGAGGTTTGCTGCTCTGTAAAATTGGAAATAAAAGACTGGGCTTCAAGTAGGTTCCTGTTAGGGAATGGAGGTCAAGTTTCTAGTTGCTGGGAGAATTAGTGAGCCTCTGCAGAGCTCCCTGGTGGCATTATTATTAAAATAATGTGGAGACAACCCAAGTGCCCCACAATTGGCGTGGTATGTATACACAATGGAATAGTATTCAGCTATAAAGACAAATGAAATCTTGACATGTACAACATAGATAGACCTTGAGGGGATTATGCCAAGTGAGATAATCAAAGGGAAAAAGCCAAATAACTGACAGCAAAATTGTAGTTATCAAAGAGGAGGAAGGAAATGGGTAGAGGAAACTAATTGTTCGGAAGTGACTGTTAAGTGGCTGTTTGGTGGTCGGTGTGCTGAGATACATACAGGTGCTGAAGAGAGAAGGAAACTTAAGCACTGTTGTAACTGTTAGTTCATTAAAAGCATAAATAAAAGGAAACAGAAACAAAAAAGGCAGCTTGGGGTATTCCAACCCCATCAATACCCTTCTACAGAGACCTTTCATCTCATACTCAAATTGAAAATGGGCATCAGTGGTTCTCTAAGAGAACCATTCCCCCTCCCCCATCTACATATTCTACCTCTGAAATTTATTTATTGTATTTTTGGTATAGTGATTTTCATTGTTTTCTTTTGTTTCCATTAATCTCCTTTTCTTTATTTTATTTTTTTTGCTGTTCTCAGATTTTTTGTTTTACTTTTTTCTCCCTTTTCATTTCTTCTCCCTTTTGTCTATGTTATATCTACTATTTTTGTCCTGCTATCTTTATTCATTTTTTTGTATAATTTGATAGTTATATTAAACATTTTTCCTGCAATCTAAATTACCATTGAAAGAAGTCAGGCCATACGCAGACACCAAAATCTCTATTTCTCTTTCTAGAATTCCTCTCGAAGAGTTAAAGCTAACTTGTACACTAAGTACAAAAAGATATGCTTATTTCTAATAAATTGAAATTCTTGAAGTTAGCACCACTTAATTTGATAATTTTGTATTTTATTCATATGTTGTTATATAATAAGGAACGTTGCATGTATTTTACAATTAATTGATATGCAACAAATTAACATTATCAAAATGGCCACCCTATTGAAAGTAACTTACAAATTCTATGCAATCCTTATTAAAAAATAAACCTCAATGACATTCTTCAAAGAAATAGAACAACAATAATAATAATAACAATAAAGACACAACAAAGACCAAAAATGAAAAGACAAGGACAAATTGGGCCTACTTGGTGGGGAGGGAGGAGGGGGAGGTTTGAGGGCAGATGGGAGCACGGGGGACTGAGGTGATGGTGCACTGGTGATATGGTGATGGGGAATACATGGGGATTACAATTGATGTCAAATATATATAAATAAAGGGGAAAAAAAGAAATAGACAAAAAAAATAAAATCAGGGGCCTCCTTGGTGGCAATGGGGTTAAATCTCAGCACTACCAAGCTATCACCGCTTGAGTGTCTTGAATTCAATCCCTGACCAGGGAGCTAATCCACATATGGCACCCACATATGACCTCTCCTTTTTGAACACTGCTCCCCTAGGCAGTATATTTCAGCAAATCTACCTGTTCTGCTCCCCACTCTGTCTCTGGTGAATCCTCTTAACCTCCCTGCACTGCAGGCTACACCCTTCCTCTTATATGTATAAATAAATAAACTTTTATAAAAATTCAAAATCATGACTTAAATTGCCATCATTATCATCTCCTAATGTCTTATTTTTGTGCACTTAGGAGCTATTACATGGCAACTTCATAGCTTGATATATGTACAGAAATCACTGAAATATTATTATCTGTCTCTTTTATCATGGTGCACTCATTATATTTTAAGAGTCTCCATTAATTTGAACCTCAAATAAAGAAATAAGTTTTGACTTTTCAAAAATAAATTTAATTAGAGTATGGTTTGAAATAATTGTAGTTAATTAAAGGCACATTAAAATCTTACTTTGATCTTTTAGGGGTTGAATGAAGAGACAGAATACTATCTTTGTCAGCTAAACATTTTTATAAAACTTCTAAGAGCCTTAACATGAAGTTAAATGCTTAAGAAACTGACAGTTCAAAAACAGCTGTAGACAAGGAGAATATATGTTTATTTAGATTTAAGGAATTTCCTTTTGATTCCAAAATAAGAATTCCCTGCTTATAGTTTTAAAATTTAAAAATTACATTCAGAACTTTTGTCTATACATAAAATTATTGTATCTTTATTTGTTGTCAGTGAGAAAAAACCCAAGTTCCTGGGTGCCTATACTCTCTTGAAATTTAATTCTGAAGAAAATAGAAAACATGGACCCTGAACTAAAGAAATCATGAATGATTCAATCATAGTTTCATGGATTATTATTTTTTGTAATTTATTTGTATTTCATTTACTGTGTCCGGCTGCTTCTAAAATGGTTTCCAGTGATCATACTTTTATTAATTCTTACATTATCAAGTGCTGACTGGGACTATCGATTTATTTTTAAAGAACAGATAATGACAAAGGTGATGGGACTCAACATCTCACATTGACTTCTGTCTTTCTCACACCTTGCCTTCTTTCCTTCTGGTGAAGTATGAGATGTATTTTACCATATTATCCAGCAATCTCAGTCCTTGGTATTTACCCAAGGACACTGAAGATTCCTGCACATGGTTATTTATAACAACTTTTCCTTAATTGCCAAAACCTGGAGGCAACCAAGATATCCTTCAGTGGATGAATGAGTAAATATACTGTGGTGTTGAGAAAATGGAATGTTACTTAACACTGAAGAAAAAGAATGAGCTCTCAAATTATAAAAAACCCTGGAGGAACCTTAAACACATCTGAGTAAGTGAAAGAAGCAAATCTCAAAAGGCTAAAAACAGTATGATTCAAAAAATATGTGACAGTCTTGAAGGCAGAACTACAGAGACGGTAAGATCAGATAGGGGGGTATGCATGACTCTAAGAGTGAATCCCAGTGTCAGCTACAAACTCTGGGTAATGATGATGTGGCAATGTAGGTTCATTCCTAATAAGAAATGTTCCTTTTGGTGGGGGTGTTGATAATGGAGTTAGAGGTACATGGTGGATAGCTACATTTTCCACTCAATTTTCCTAAAATTATTCTGAAAAAGAGTCTTTTTGTTTCAGTTCTTTTTAAAAGTTGCTAAGTGGTGAGTTGCCCTCTGGGGTGCCCACATGGCAAATGCTATAACCATATCATACAAATCATTGCAGGGTGCCTGACTCTGCTATGAGAATCTATTGCTGGATTTAAAAAACAAATCATGGTTAAAACCATGCCATCTCATGGTGGAATAAAAATAGATAACATACTATGTTCAGACTGAAAGATTAGTCATGCCAGCTGACCCGTGCTGCTGTTCATTTTTTATAGGTTATAATCAAATACTCCCTTTTCATTAACAGTTGGTATCTTTCAAAAAATTACATATAAGGGCAAAAAGTTGAGAATTAAATATATATATATATTAACAAGCACTTTGTCTCTACATATTAGAAAACGATCTGTTTTTTTTTAAATACAACATTTTAAAAAATTCACACAAACACAGGTTCTTCATGGAAACACAGTTTCATAATCAAGTTTGCATTAAAAATGCTAAAAATTGGGGCCTCCCTGGTAGCGCAGAGGGTTGAGTGCCACACTGTGAAGCATCCATGGCACAGTAGCACGAGTTCAATCCTCAGCCCAGGAGGGGACCCACATGGAGAGGCAGACCTCTCCTGCCTGACCCGCTACTCCCCTCAGCAGTGTATTTCAGTTGGTCTGCCTGTTCTGCTCCCCACTCTGTCTCTGGTGAATCCTCCCACCTCCCGCGACTCTAGACTGTACCCCAGCTATTGGATGCATAAATAAAACTTAAAAAAAAAGGCTAAAAATTCTCCAAATGCTCCTGTTTGCACTTCAGGTACAATGCTGGGCTGTTTCTTGGAGTGATTTTCTCTCTCTCCCTGCCTACCTACCTGTCATCTCCCTCGCTATGAGAAAGATCATGAAGGAGGATTTTATCAGATAACCAAGCTCAGCCAGGAGACAGGTAGCTGGAAAAATGTTTTAGAGATTAATTTAGTTAAATTCATAAAAAACTGAAATTCACACCAAATTGCCCTGAGATTCTGTCTGACCAGAATGAGGAGTGCACACAGAGAAGGGCGGTCCGGCAGGAAACCATGATTATTTTGTTTTCAAGAAGCCAGTCTTACTATAGTCCTCCTTCCCTGTCTCCCAATTTCCTTTCTTATAGAAAACTGCACTGTTTAAAATGTTAAAACAATGAGATAATTAAATTACATTTTACAAATTTGCCACTTGCTTATATAATTTAATTGATTTGTTAATAAGCAGTGTACCACTCTAGCAAAAATGCACTCTGGGCATTTATTGCATGGCATCCTTCTATTATGTCAGTAAAGGATTGACTGTCTTCTGTTTCTTGAATTTTCTTTAAATAGAAGTGGTTAAATGGGACAATTGAGGGTCCATGAATTAAGACATCATTTAGAGATTCTATAATGTGTTACAAACAAGCATACATGTAGGGTGTATGTGTGTGTGAAACAATACTATGATGAATGCTTGCAAATGCCTCACACAAAAAATGCAATAGAATTTAACAAATACCTCTGTACATCCTATCTGCTTCTCTCCAGGCAGGTTCTCCATGGCAATAATCAATGCCCAGAAATGTCATTGTTTCCCTAGTCTTCGTCCACCTATAAATAAGCTTTTCAAACATACATATATATGTATATATATGTATACAAAACACACCCACACACATATGTTATTGGCTAAACTGCATCTCCTCAAAATCATTGTTGAAGTCCCAGCTTTTGACATTTCCTGCCCATTTCCCTTTCTAGTTAGTATAAAATATCAGAATCCTTATCCAGGGGCCAACACAAATGCACATGAGTTTTCCTGCTCAGATTCCACTGAATCATCAACTTTGGTTCATTTCAATCAAGCACAGGGTCTGATTTTGTCTCACCCTATAAGTCAAGACCTTCTCTGCCTGGACACTCTCCTGGAACTCCCTGGGGCCTGTGTCTTCAAGATTCCAAAGTCATTTTCCATGGAAGTTTTTCTGCTATCCCTTTGGAGGAGCAACTTCCCCTCAAGTATGGCAGACACATCTTCGAGAACACTCTATGCTTTTGTGTTGCTGTCTATCCACCACAGGATATGAGCGCCAAGAAGGTAGGGCCTTGTGATTTATTCCCTGTCATGTAGCCAGAATCAAGAATAGTGTTGGCACACAGTGTGTGCTCAGGAAGCTTCCAGATACATGGTGTCCATGTGCACACGAGGGAACATTTGTCCTCAGGGAGTGGTCTCCATTCATCAGCTTGAACAATCCACCCCAATGACTGCTAAAGACTTGCTGTGAGGAAAACTGATATTCAGTTTACTTTCTACACCAAGGTGTTTTCTTTCAGCATTTACATTTTGTATAATACTCATTGCAAAACCTCTCCCAATGCCAGTATATCCCACTTTTGAAAATTTTGAGAAAGAGCAGTTTCTTTTTACAAATGCAGCTGCATCTGAGAAGCTTCCATGGATTGCTCACTTATTCAACCGCTGTAAAAGCAAAAGCAAGGCCGGTTTTCTGAAATCATATCTAGAGATCATAACTACAGCTCCTGTGCTTAAGCTTCACAAACTAGACTTTTCTGGGTCTCTAAAATAAAATTATTGATTTTTTAAAAATGAGATAAAATGGGAAAATAATGGAAGTAGAAAAAAATGCCAACTACCTGGAGAAATTCAATGCACTCTCATATTTTAGTCGTTATCTTTTCCATCCACTGTTTGGTAGCTTTGATTGGGTGATTGATGATAGAGAAGAGAGACTACAGATGAGAAGTTTACACAAAAACTTTTCTCCTGGACCAAGGCTAACCTCTGGCTTGCCATGTGTTAAAGTACCTTGTAGAAAAGGTTATGTGCCTCTAGTGCTCTTAAGAAACTGGAAATACTTCCTTCACTCTGCACACATAGCTTCAGTTGGATTTTGAGAACTTCCCCATCCTCATCTCTTCCTGGGCTAGGAGTCTGAGCATCTCCAGGTCTATCAGATGCCCTTTAGGTTTCCATACATGTCTGCACCATCACCCAGTTTTTCTGCTAATGCTTCTCTTCATCCTCTTATATTTTGGGACTTGTGTGAAAAGTCTGACTCTTAGGTGTATCGTAGCTGTTGTCCATGAATACAAGGTTGGGTATTTTAGTTCTTTCATTTTATATGGGGAAATAGGGAGATATAAAAATTATGCAGCTGCTACTATTTTTCGACTTCCATGACTGCTTGTATTTTACTAGGTGACTTTGAAGCCCAAAGACCGTTGAGACTCAAAGGTATTGTTTGATTTTATATTGTATGATAAATGGGTGGAAAGTTTAAGGAACATTCTCTTCTCTGTGCATGCCTTGGGTTTCCCCAGCATTGTAGGATAAAAAGAGGCCTCTTGCACTGGTTCCCATTTTGTATAAATGGGTTTAGGTCATTCTATACTGATTTTAAACACGGGTTTCTTTTCTCATATGACCCTCATTTTCATTGTTCATATTGTTCTAAGCCACAGTCAATGTTCCCTAGAGATGAAAGATATAAGGCTTGTCAGAGTCAATGTCTGATTCATCGCCTGACCTTACAGCTCCTTGTGCAGTGCTGTGCACCCTATGGGTTCCCAATAAATATTAATTGAATTGAATTGAATTGAATTTACACTTTGTTCATTTCACAAATAGGTTAAGTGAAGATTAACAACTTCACAGCAGTCCTAGCAGACTGAATTAAAGACTATCTGTGTATATCTGTAATGCCTTGAATTGGTATAATAAAAGTGTCTTACTATAGAAAAATCTATATTTGGAGGAACAGTGTTCTTTGGCTTATACCAATACTTGCTTATAGCAACAGCTGTGAACATATATATTATGTCTTTAATTTCCCCTTGGTAGAAAGAGATAGCAAAAAATTCCTTAAAGACGTAACAGTTTCTTTATATAATTTATAAATTAAGTTTGATGTGAAAACAGATATGGCAACACCACAAATAAGAGAGGTAAATCCATGGATTTTCGACAATCCACTGAATCTACTGACAGTTAGGGATCTTTGTGAAATACTTGGCTCTACAGAGCTAGTTTCCTATTTTCTTTTTACTTTGATTTATATCTTTCTACAAATGAAGCGAAGAATGAAATACAGGCTGTCTCTGCCTTTTGCCCATCTGAATTTTATAGGGACAGTTTTCAATCTGGGGCTTCAAGAACTTCCCTAGTCACCTGCAAAGAAACTAACTACCAAAAATGTTACACATAGGAAAGTCACAAAAATGCAACATCTAAACACTTAAAAATTCATAACATCTCTTAATCTGCCATTATTAAATTTCCTACATTTGAATTCTGCTTATCTTTTCAAAAATCAAGCCTCTCCCACATCAAATCCCCAAACTTTCTAAACTGTATTATACCTTTTCTTTCATTTGTTAATAAACAAACCTTGTGAAAAGCGTTTTGTGATCAATGAAATAATTGGAAAAAATGTATTATGTCTAACTCTGTAGATCTATAATAGTACACCTAAAGTCTCTGAAAATGTTATCAGTCGGAAAATGTAAAATTAATTCACCAGTGTCTGAATAGAGAATATTTATAATGGAAAATATACCACCATTTTTTGAAACTAGAATCTGCTGATTTGGGAAATGTGTTCTAGGTCCAATAGACCTCTTTCCCCATAGAACCATTCACCTTATATGGAGCAGTAAGTACTAATTCAAGTGCTTTCTGATCTCGACTGGGAAAGAGCTACTCAAAATTTTAAGATCAAGAAAATTTTCTGTGGTCAAATCCTAGTCGTCTGCTTATTCCCATATTGGAAGTATCCTATGTTATGTCCGATAAGAGAGGTTACTTGAAGGTAAGTCCTGGCATTCTTGACTCTTCTTCCCTCCACCTAAATGTGTCTAAATAGGAGACACTGGGTTTAGTAGCACATCTTTTTAAATAACTTGGAATAACTTATTTAAGTTGTTTAAAAATAACTTTAAATAACAAGGAAATACATGATCAAAAGGGACTTTGATTCCCTATTTCAGCAAGTGAGAGGAAGAATGCTTAGTTGTCAAAATGTTTGGTGATTCTGTCCTTTAGAAAATGGAAATTGGGTTTGGGCACTTCTGACACTGGGAATAAAGGTGAACCTGGCAAATTTCTCATAGTTTCTTGGTAAGTGAAATGAATTGGAAAGTATTGTGCAATAGGAGAATTCTAAAATCAATCACTTGATGGATATATGGATATATATATGTATATATATAGCTATAGATGATTCATTTCAGAAACAGAGTGTAGAGTTTTCTCTACACTGTATTTCCTTTTCAGAAGTATTTTGGAAATATATAATAATATGAAAAATACACATAGACACAACAATTACCTTTCTTTTTTAGAAAAAGAGATTTATTTATGCATAAAAGAGTTGGGGTACAGGCTGGAGGTGCATGGGGATGGTGAGAGGATTCACCAGAGATAGAGTGGGAAGCAGAATAGGCAGATCCACTGAAATACAGTGCTGTGGGCAGCAATGAGGGAACAGGAGCGTCTGCTGGGCCTTGTGTGTTAGTTTCCTGACTAGGGATCAAACTGGTCCTACAGTAGCTGTTGATAGCTTGATAGCAGCTTGTCTTTAACCCCTGCACCACCAGGGAGGGTCTTATTGTGTTTTAATATTAAAACATTATTGAATTGCAATTGGAAATAAATCTTGGTGTTTATATACTTTGTTCTCAAATCTCACACTGGAAAGCTTTTCTAACATTCAAAGACATGCATATTGGACCACATGACTTTAATTCTTTAATATCTTCATATTAAACACAAGACATGAGAAAATCACCTTATTTCTGGACATTTCCATCACTACCCTTAAAGGTATGTATTTATGACTTATTTTAGTTTTGACAACTCAGCATTACCTCAGGTTATGATTTTCGATCTGGAAATGTTAATTCTCTTTACAAATTTGGATTCACTGGGCCATGGAAACAGACCATCTAATTTATTTATTTGAGTGGTCTCTGAGTATTAAGTGAGCTGTTTAAGTTGGCCTTTCATTCAATTCAACGGTTATTGAATTTTCCTTGTTATGTGCTAAGTATAACAAGTGAAAGAGAAATTTTATCTTTCTAAGAAATATCTATCCAGAGGGGAAGAGGCCGCCAGAATAGAAATAACATCTTGATATGTAATGGAATATGGCCACCTCCCTCATCCAGGGGTATCAGGAAAGCCTTTCTAGAGGAAGCTATCACTCTTCCCAGTGTCCATGAATGAGGAGATGGTCTAGGTAAAGAGAGGAATTAAATAATGGAGACATGGTGATATGAAGTATGTGACTCTTGTCAGAGAAACCGCAGGGGCTTGTGGTCAAGGGGTGAGGGGTTGGTTCACGGGGCCGGAGAGGTCCATGAGCACCAATAGACCAAAGTCTGTGGGTGGTATTTTTAGACCCACATTATAGTAAATCCAGTTCTAGGTTACAGAATTATAAAGAAGGTGAAATATAAACTACATGAAAACAAGATTCAAAGTAGACAATATAAGTAAATTGAGAAATTGCCAAAAAAGAGGGAGCACTGATATATCAGCACTATCAGCCAAATTAAATGAAAATAATATTTTCAAAAAGAATGTCATTAAGAGGCTCCCTGGAAGATGAGAGAATACAAGGGAGCAGTATTTATGGACTGAAAATAGCTGTGTTATCTCCTGAGCCCCATTTGCAATGGGAGAGCCCTGAACTGACCTCTGGGCAGGGGGAAGTTCACCAGTCTCCCAGGAGTCCATCCAGTGACTCCTACTTGGACATTCAGAAGCCTGGACCTGTGTAAAAATGAAAGATTTGTGGAAATGAAATAGGCCTCTGTTTCCTCAGGTGGAGAATGGGTGGCTGTGACCATTATTTTGAGGATTCAATGTGCTGATTCATGTGAAACCATGAGAACAATGCCTGACGTAGTTGAAGTTCTCTGCATGTTAGTCATTATCACTAGCTGTAACTAGACATTGTTACAAATAAATGTAATAGCAAGCAAATAATGTCATAAAACTGCATATTTTGCCTTAAATTCTAGCAGCCGAAACATAATGAATTGTTCCTTTGTTCCATCATTGTGTGGATATCAGCAGAATTTTATCTTTAGAGGTGACAAATCTCTATTATAATTAAATAATTTCAAGAAAAAAGTGTTCTATAAAGTGTTAAGAGGGAAGTGGGTAAAAGAAAGCATGAGGAGAGATGGGTCTGCTATTGATTGAAGGCACCATTTTCATGTCAAGAATAAAGAGCATCCAGGGAGATCAATCCTCTGCCCGAGGAAGTTTATTAAATTCTCAAAGAGCTTGTAGCCTCTTAAACAATTTTAAATAACTGTCTATGGAAAACTACCAGGCAGCTGTATAGTATGCTTAAAACAAAGTAACAGCAATACATGCATGCTGACATATCAAGAACATGCTCTCACATTTAAAGGAAAAACACCGTAGGTGACAGTGGTGGGTGGGGGTGTCAGAGATGCTGTGGTTTGCACTATTGATTTTACAGTGATTGTCAGAAAAACAAGGGGCGGGGGGCTAAGTGTTTATTTCTTCTTGATGCATTGAATTACAGAATATACTGACAACTTATAAATTAGTGATCCACTTTGAATGTTCTGATATGCTCTTTTGGAAAAATAAAAGCCGAAGACCCAAAACAAGAATACTTAAAAAAAAATTTAATCATATAATGTTTTATATAACTCTTATTAAGGTAACATTAGTTTATAATACTGTATATGATTCAGAATTACCTTGATTCCATCTCTTCAGGTGTATGTAGCCATAACACACCCATCAAAGTATCCACAGTCCTTACCTTAGTCTATTGGGTCCTCTCTCTTCTATCTTTTCCACCTTCCCTTTTCCCTCTCTGGTAACCTCAGTTTCACAGTCAACAGAGTAGGATCTTTTTAAAAGAATTTTAAATGCTTGGCCTGTTTGTTATTATCCATGTGTAAAGCTGGTTTCCCCAGAAATTAGTAAAAATAAGTTGCCAGCACAGTCCAGATCCCAGCCAGCAGGCATGGGAGTGGGCGTGCCTCTGTCAAACCAAGGCTGCTCTGCATCCTCTGGGGGCAGACTTACCTCCAGGTGCTTGTAGTTTGTGGGAACAAAAATCACTGGTGGACTTCAAACATCATTGGTGGACATGTTGTGGACTTGAAAAATGACAATATTAATAAGGACATCTGTGCTCACTCCTTCTATTGCCAGAGCTCACCTAACCTCCAGTCTGTATCAGGCACTGATATCCTGAACAATAAATCATTCCAAAAATATGCAAAGGAGGTTGATTTTTTTTAAAGGATACATTTTAAATTAATACACTCAATATAGTTATGAGGTCGTGGAGATGTTTTCAAGACTGATTCTATGAAACACCTGTATAGAGAAAACATACTATGAGCAAAACTTGCATTTGATTTGTTGTGAGTCAATGTAGACAAAAATCATTAATTAGCTTCAACCAGTTATTTCTGGCACAGGCGATCATTATATACTATAGGTTAATTTAAAAGTCTAAAATAGTTCCTACTCACTTTTAAAATAACTCATTAATTAAATTATTTACTAATTTATTTATTATATACAGGGACTACATAAATTCTATTTAAATAGTTAAATAAAAGCAGGGCTGCTTACAAGATCCTGGTTGTACCATCTATTATGAACAAAAGTACTCTTAAAAATTGGTGAAATGGACATAACAAGGTTTCAATTAAAGGAGTTAAAAAACCTTAGTGACAAGGTGATTCAGTCCTTAAAATTAATAGGTTTTGAAACTTGGCTAAAGACCTCAGAAACCTCCCTAGATCCACCAATTCCATCTTAACCCATGTTTAAATCACAGTCATGAAATAATGCAGAAAAATGCCTTTTGGTAGAAAACCACTCAATTCATAATCTGAAAGATGGATCTCACCTGCTAGGAAATTGTTTTTTCAAAATCCTTAGAGATATTTTCCCAAAGCAGACATAAAGTTAAATTATGTGCTCTTCTCCAAAATTACATGCCATTTTTTTCCTCAAATTTTGTACTTAGTAATGTCAATCTATGTGCCGAATATCTACATAAAACAGGAAAGATTTATTATTAACAACTTCTGCTATTTATTATCATATCACTTTTATTAACTGAGTCAATGACTAAGAAAAAAAAATCTCTTTTTAAAATAAAAAATAAAAAGAGTCTCCCAGGAGCCTATAGGGCCTTGGTTGACCTCAGCTTGAGATGATCACATATCAGGCCCATCCTGGGGAGACCCGCCTAGCACATAGGAGGACATCCCTGCATTATCCTTCAACTCTGTCTACCCGTCCCTTTACCAGCCCAAACAATAAGTCCTCATTAGAAACACCAAGTATTGCTAGGATACACTTCTACGACTCGAATGTAGCTCTTATTCACCAACTGGGACAGGCACTTGAAAAAGACTTAGGGTTGCCAAGAAGAAGAATAAGGAGTTGGATCCTTGCTCATTTCTTGTATAACTTGTTCTCAGTAACTTGGCTATCTTGAATCAGTTACCAGGAAGTCAAATGTATTATTTGTGCTTCTTGAAGTCATTTTTTTCACCAAATTATTAATCTACAAAGTCTTTCACATTTATTAAGCACTGGTTTATGAAAAGATTTCAGTTTAGCCTTTTTGCTATAGCAGTTTTGGAGATGTTGCATTTCATTTTGTAATATCCTTGAAATGGAGAGCAGTGTTTCTTGTTAGAAACAAAGTAATGCAACAATTTCTAAGGGCAAAATAGAATTCTTTCCTTTAGTAGTGAAGGTTTATGGACACTTCCCTTTTTAGTCTGTTCTGAAAAACAAAACAAGCTACTTTGAAAGTGCTTCAGTAAATGGACTTCTTCAAAGAAAAATATGTTATTTAAGAATCACACATTTAGTACAGATTGGTAGTATTTCATTATTGATGACAGTAAAGACTATAAATAAAAAAAATTACCAGACTGTAGGTTCATACATGAACTTAACATATATATTTTTACCAATTATTTCTTGTTTATATTTGTTACCTGACATTTAATTTTAGCCAGGTTACAGAAGTATAATTTATAAAAATAACAGAATGATATTTACAAGAATAATTTAAAAAATAGGGTGTATTTTTGATCAATAACTAAAAAAAAAGTCATTCTTTTGTGTGCTAAAAGGTTTTGGGTGCATTATATTATACTTCTGCTTCTACCTACATCCTAATAAACATTGTTGCTAAAGGCAATGTGCAAAACCTTCTTTCCATCCATTTTTCAGAAATATTTCTCTGTAATGATTGGGTACGTGAATAATGATTGTTCACCACCACAGTTCTTCTTGTAGTCATAAAAGCATCCTGGGAAATATGTGAGTTCAGAAATAGATTTACCACTTATTTTCATGATTCTTTCATGTATGATCTTTTACTTCAATAGGACATGACCTGTCAAATGTTAATTGTTATTTGAATTTGCTTCATTCCTTAAGCTCACAAATATTTTTGGCCTCCTCACTTATGTATAAAAGTGAATAGACACACACAGAGTAATGGGACTTTCTCGTTTTAGAAAATGATGTGATTATTTATTTTTCATTCTTTTACGTTAAAAGGAAATTGAAGACATATATGGCAAGGGGGAATTAAAAGCCCTGGGACTATACTGGCTGGTTATTTTAAGACAGAAAGTTTTAAGACATATTTTCCTTCTGAGATTAGAGATACTACTGTTCTAACAAATTTGCATAGCACTTGCAGGCAGAATTCTTATTTTGCCTGAAGTGTTAAGCTGAAAATTTTATCACAAAGTAATGCTCTCTATTGCATGGGGGGAATACTTTGGAAATAACATTGATTGTAAGCCAAAGAAGCTGTGAATTCTGACTAAATTACGTTTGTGATCCTGTTACAATGTTTGAGGAACTTGTACCGATTTATTAAATAGCCATTTAAATATGCAGCTTGCTAGTAATAAACTATTAAGCTCATTACTGACATTCTAAAAGTGAACCATTTACAATACTTTGAAATGGTTTAATATCATTATTTTCAAGAATTATCATGTATATTGGGCACAGAGAAAAGTTAGTTTTGAAATCTAGGATAATATCAAAACCACATTAGAGTTTGTGGAGGATCCTAATATGTACGTCGGAGCTTCCCACCCACGTGCACACAGGAGTCCAGAAGGTAAGTGGGGGAATCCTACCAGGAAAGTATACATACATGCAGGTATTGCATGAGGCCAGGGACCCCTCCCATGGCTGGGTCTCCTTCCAAACAGCTAATCAGGTCTGGGCACTTTAGTCATGCAAGATCAGAGCTTCCTGGTGATCAGGTTGCTTTTCACAGAGAACCCAGCAGCTCAGGTTTTTCCTATAGAAATGGAAGTTGTGGGCTTTGTGGTGTAAAATACATAAATTGGCTACACAGATTGTTTCCAGGTATTACCTACGGACAAACATATTTATCCATCTGTTCATCCATCTATCCATGCATCCACCTACCTATCTTTACCCAAGTCAATAAAAAATAACTCAATTTTGAAATATTTACATAACTTCTCTGTTTACTTTATGTATATTGTCATATTGAGCAATTTAATCCCCAAACAATCATATTACTGTTGGTTTGGGTACACTCATGACCTTCACATTGTAGCTGAGAAATGAAGCACAGAACTATTGTTTTCACAATGGCTTGAGAGAACCTAGGGTTTGAATATGAGCTGTTGGCTCCTATGTAAGGCATACTGCTTCAAAGCCTGTTTGCTGCGATATCTAGTGGGGGCGGTTTTTTCCACACACTACGTTTGTTTCACAATCAATAACTGGTTTACAGCCAAAATCTCAGATTCTAAAAGGATCTCCTAGTTCAATTGATATATCACACATTGGAAGTGAATTGATTATTTTACAAATACAATATATAGATAAACTGTCACATATTTATAATTTAAGAAGATAACTAGTACTGGTTGATGAGTACTGAGTACTTACTAAGGTTTGAACTCTATGCTTCATATATAGATGCTGCTACTTTACAATCCTCAGAAGGCAGAAGAAGGAAGATATGATTTTCCTCATGGAAAGGGAAATGAAGTGCTCACGACCTGGCCAACAGTGATATTCTGCGTTACTGTAGTTACATCATGGGCCATAAGTTTGGCTTTTGAGGCTTTGAGGAGAAGGAAAAACTCCAGTAGAAAGAGCCCTCTTAAGAGCCAGACCATCTTGGGGTTCCATGAAAATACCACAGGAAAAAAAGAACAAAGAAGGAAAAAAGAACAGCAACAACAAACGACAACAAACAAACCCCAAAAGCATACAGTTGTTCTGAGCATGCGTGCTGTCAAAAGGAAGCCGCCAGCACTCTTTCTGGTCAGTGGGATGTACAGTGAAGCTTTGGAGGATCCGTGGAGGCTGCTGGCACCCTCAGCAGCTGTGAACAGAGGAGGAGCTAGCAAGAAAGAGGGGCACGTGGACAGGGTGTCCTGCACCTGTCACTAGTAATTAATGCCATGTGGGGCTGCTTATCTTCTGTCCTGTTTCTCTTTATTTCCTGACGACGCTATTTAAAAATGAATCATGCAGCCCTCCATAGCATTTTGCCAGAGTAACGATAAGCCTCCTGAAAATTACTTGCTGCGACTCTGAGTCAACCACGTGGAGAGCCTTCCGTTCCACCCAGGAGGAAAAATGTCCTTGTGACTTCCTCCTTGTGTGTAGACGGGTAGGGTGGCCTGCTTTCTGCTGCAGAGGGCAGTTTCCTGAAAGCAAGAATGGAACCTCATGTGAAAAGAGATTTTATTTATTTACAGCTCAACATACCTGTAATTTTATTCTTCAGTAAAATGTATGAGTAACTACATTTCACGTTTAACTTAGTGAGGTTTTTCTGGAGGGAGGGAGCTAAGAGTTATAAAAATTTGCCTAGGTCATTTCATTAAATGATTCATTTTCACAATGATTCATAGTAACATGAATTTTTTCTTTTTTAATTTTATCTCTGGAAGAAAGCTGTAAAGACTGAAGAAAATTCGAGAAAAATAAATCTGATTTCATATACGTATATAAAGGCAACATGCAGGATTTCAATGCCTGGAATTTTCAGAATATTGCTTTGCCATTATTATTTTAAACATGCTATAAGATTGCAAGCACACATTTCTGCACAATAAAATGGTTAGTGTGAGAAAGGTCTGTGTAATCTTCTACCCTAGTTAGAAAATCACATTCTCAAAACTGAACCAAAATCAATCATGGTCTACACTTCACATTCCCAGGAACCACAAAATATAATGTATACTAAAAGAATAAATGACAAGTTATTAATAGTTTTAAGTGATTTGTATAATAAATGTTATGTAAATGACGTGCCATAATATACTGGGAGATACTGCTAAATGGTTTCCTGTCACCAACAGTTGCATGTAGGTGTCCTTCACCTACATGCAACTGGCGGTCAAGTTCTACAGCTCTTGATGACTTGCTGACCTCTCTGAACCCACCTGTCAAGTTTGTTCCTTTTGCCTCTTTTCCTGTTATGCACTGAGGCCTGTGTTTGGTGTTTCGGGGGTAGTACCAAATGAAAATGACAGGTTGAATTACAACATCCTGTTAGCTTGGGATATGTGAAAACTAGCCATAATTTCAGGAAAATGAGAGAAATACTAGCATGGAGATCCTGGCTTACCACCACAAAAGGAAAGAAGGTCTATTTAAATCTGATGAGGATACTTGCAAAGATTTCATACAGGGAATAGAATGGAACCCAGTGACTACTCTATTTTCCTTCTTCACTGGCCCAGGAAGTGTCCTGTGGTTTTCCTGGATGCCCTAATTCCCTCATTAACTCCACCGTGTGTGTGCACCTTCCCTCCGGGCATTGCTGGTTCTCTGTCCTCAGTTGTCATGTGCAAGAGCCCTAATTTCTCCTCCACCTCTGTGTCTCAGCCCCTGCCTGTAGGTGACCCTTGAAATGCCAGGCTGATGTTACACGTCTAGACCCCAGGCCTTCAGTGCCTCCTTCTTTCCTACAGAATGAAAGTCAAACCCCCTTCAACTGGTCAGTTTGTATCTCAGGTATAGCTGAGGTTTTCCTCCGCGTGTGAAAATGCATGTGCAAACACATGGTCTTGCATGTCTGTGTGTGCACATTCGTGTGTGTGTGTGTGTGTGTGCCAGTATAGAATTCTGTAATTCTTTTTGCCCTTTGCTGGGTATGTCTGTCTAAATTTTGCTTTCCAGGAAGTACAATTATGTCAAGGGTACATGTCACCAGGAAGAATCAGGAGATGACAGGGAGTTGGGGGTAGGGAAGTTTTAAAAGGGACAGGTGAAGAATTTAAAGGTCCCCTGATTTATGGATGCTTTGGGGCAGCCCTCCCCAAGGCTGTCATTATTCTCCTGATGGGTTCTGAATGAAGACTAATAGATGATGTCCAGCTTAGGAAAAAGGGGCATGAAAAGCACATGATCTATCCCATTCTGTTCCTAAAAGATAGTCTCTCCTCTTTTATGATGCCTAAACTTAAAATGCGCTTTCATGGAACAGAATTGCTTGGAGATTAGCGGTATCTCTTTGAGTCTTTGATAAGTAGGATGCTTTTACTCAGCACTCTCTTGAAAGGATTAGGGATTGCATTCCTCCTCCACCGTGGTCCCTAATTTCACGCTGCCTGGGCTTGTGCTGAATGCCTTCCTCCTCCTGCACACTAATTGCTTAGCTCTCAATAATTGATATCTTATGGAGGAGCTGGGTAAATTAATTGGTTAATGTTCATGGAAGGATGTGGTATTCACACAGAAGAGTACAAATGGGATTTTTATTTAGTATTTGCATCAAAACTTGATTTGTGCTTCTTTCTTGCCTTTGTATTTCCAGCACATTGATTGTCCCAAGTGTAGATAAAGGCACACTTTATTGGCTAGCACACTCTGCTGTCTTTGCTGGATGACTTAAGGTGAACAGGTTTGTAAGAGTGTCTCTGTCACCTTTCTCCATTATGTGTCTTGTTCGGAGTTTCATTATTTTTTTCTTCCTCCTAAAAGAGGTTGCATTTCAATCACTAATGTTTTATTCTTTTGATACTTTATTTTTCAGCAGTGATGAGTTTGGCAGACAGTTGAGAACTAGAAGATAGAAATGGAAATTATATCAGTGCTCACCAAGGCCCAATTCTTCCAATACCCACTTCTTGTTATTCTGTAATTAGCAGGGTCCTGCCCCAATTTGTGCCCAGTGGGACCTGCCCAGAGGGTGCAAACGTTTCCACGGGATCCACTGCTCTCCCTGACCTCCCAACAGGCAACTAAGATGCAGAGTCCCATCACGTGGGGCCCAAGGACTGTGTGAGCAGAGCGTTCCCATCCTGTGCTGTGAACAAGAGTGACCATCCCTGCAGATCACTGAGATTCAGGTTAATCTTCCACCATCCTCAATATTAACAGGGGTTTGGGGCAGGCTGTTGCCACAAAAAATATACAAAGGAGACAGAAGATTTTTGTCTATATTATCTCTTCCATTATCTAAAAGCATGAGCTCCTCCCTCCCTCCCTCCCTCCCTCCCTCCCTCCCTCCTCCTCCCCCCCCTCCTTCTCCTCCTCCTCTCTTTCTCTTTCATATTTAGTACCCTAGATATCGCTATCCTTTCTCAGCCTCCATTTCCTGGCAGACATTTATTGAATGATTGTTACATGTTGTATACGTAAATGACTAAACAAGATTCCCATTTTCAAAGTCCATGAGTACAATAAATAAGAGGGATAACTATAAAGTAATCTAATCAAGTAGAGATGTGTGTAAAGTATGTCAGCACCACGAGTGAGGGATGGGTAGGTTGTAATGCCTGTGTAACTCCCAGGAGTAGGAGGACTTGTCTTGATGGAAGATCAAGGATGTACAGGCCCTTGAGAGTAAGAGAAGGACAACATGAGACCCAGGAGGGATGTGATGAAATCCTTCTTGCTGGCAGTGGTGTTGGAACCCCAGGAGGAGCCCTATACAGAAGACTCCTCCCGAGAATGAACTTTACCCACCTTGGGTAACAGGTCACTCTCCCCCAGATTTATCCTCCACTCACTTTACTAACAATACTCACATTTTTTCTTTACTTTTCAATCCAGTTAACACCTAAATAGCACCTTTGCACATACTTTTATTTGTCCTTCCCTCTCTTCCTATGTGCCTGGATAAGACCCAACTTAGAGATCCCTGTGGCTGATGAGCCCAGAGAGGAGAGCACTTACCATGCTAACTTTCATTAAACTCATGAATGTGACCCCATTCTCCAGTATTGCACTCCCACCCTCCAGTGCTCCATCCCCATCTTGCAAGTTGCATCCCAGTCCCCAAGTGCTCCCTCCTCATCCCCATACCCCAGTGCTCATCCACATATCTCAGTGCTCCATTCTTACCCCTCAATGCATCATCCCTGTTCCTTAGTGCACCATCCCCACCTTCTTGTGCTCTGTCCCCATCCTCCACTGCTCCTCTCTGCCTCCCAGGGGCCAGCTTCTTTTTCTCAGAAGCCTGATCTCTCATTCCTTTTGCTAGACTCCCAATGTCAGCCAGGGAGCCTAGTTCTATTTCATTGGGAAGACAGAGACAATAAAATTCCTTCTGATAGTCTTACCTAGGCCCCTGCCTTGGAGTGCCTGCTCCCACTCCCCTCCAGCATTCTGGAAGAATCTCTCTGCTCCTATTTAAGGCAACTCTGTTCTGATTCAAAGACACGTTTCATTTCACCCCTCAAAGACAGTGCAGCCTTCTTTGCTTCAGAAGTTTGTCAGTTCTTCTGCTTGGTCCCACTCCCCCTCTTGTGTTGTTATGAATTCATTTAGTTTTGTTCATATGTGAGATTCAAATATGAGTATGCAAATGCACTTGGACCAAAATGTGGTCCATTTTTTCAGAACTGGTGGGTATTATGTAGTTTCTAATGTTTTCTTTTTTATTAAAAATATTTCAATAAACACCTCTTAAAACAGAGGCACATTTCTATGAGAGATCCACCAACTTTTATTTGCATAGTGAAAATACATAATTACAAAATGTTAACAAATAGCACTAACTTGCCTTTTTGTGCTGTAATAATGTGTCAATATTTAAAATTTTTGACAGTAGAAGCCAAGAAGCTCGATATTATTTTATTTTGCATTCCCTCTATATTAATGTAATTGATCATCTTTCATGTATTTATTGGCCATTTGTATTTCTTTTCCTAATTGCCTTTGTATAGTCTTTGATGGCTTTTCTTTCTTTTGGTCTTTTTTTTCCTTTTGTTTTGTGGGAGGGCTTTGAATATCCTGATTATTAATATTTTTGTGTAGATTTGCTGTAATCTCTCTCAGCCTGTGTTTCCTGCTCCTCTGCTTGCTTGTTGTTAATGAAATTTTAGGCTCTCAGTTGGGTTTTGAATCAGAGACACCCACACATTCACAAACACACTCACACATGTGCACACACATGTTCTCATACCCACTCACATGTGTACACACACAAAGGTATAAACACATATACATGCATGCACACATACACACCCACTCATAAAATTCATCCTCATACACACACTCACACATGCACACACATGCACACACATACACACAGCTGCCATAGATACAAAGCTTCTCTGAAGTGAACCAGAACTGGGGGTAGAAGTGGAGATATTCCCCTGGTTCTCAGCATCTCTCCTCTGGAGTGCCCAGCTGGCAATGAGAGTGGAAAGAATAAATGTGTTACTGTCTTTCTTACACCCAGTTACCAGGAGTCAACATCAGGTCATCATTGTCTTTCTAGAATGAATCAGGCATCTTGACGTTCCCATATTCTGGAAGATGGCAGTGCCTGAAATGTCAGGATTTGTGATCACCAATCAATGTACTGTCTCCTGAGCTGGATAATGGTTTTAAACCTTGCCTAAGGCTGGATGATTATACTGCAATAACTAACTGTTCACAGCAGGCGGAAGTTCAGATAGAAGAGCTTGATGTGCTTAGGGGGTGGGGTGGCAGAGCTTCAGACAAGACTCTGGTAGATTTGGGCTCATCTGAGACCCCGAGATGGCCCAAACTGGGACAGACCCATCCATATAGAGAAGGCAAATTGCTAGAAAAGTATATTATCTAACTCCATCTAGGGTTAGATTGGCTAGAAGTATATTTTAGGAAGGAAGATACTATTTAATAAAGACATGTTAATTCTACTCTTAACTTGAAATGTTATTCTGAAGTCTCCCCCTCAGCTATTACTAGCAATTTATCAAGTTCCTTTTTTTTGCCCTCAGATTTAGCCAGCGGTAATCATCACTTCTTAACTACTATGGATAGAAAAAAAAAAAACTGAAATGTAATTTACTTTAAGAATATAATCACTTATTGATTACTCTTTCTCCAGGAGATAGAATCAGTGTATCAGCTTTTATCCAAGAAAGTCCAGGATGGCTTTTATACTCTGTATTTAGTTCAAATCCATTCAACTCTTCTTATAAAACTAGCATTTCAGTCATTGTGTTGCAGATAATCATTATTTTTAAAAAGGATTCATCATACTGCTTATGTGAAAAATTCACAGTAGGCAGACAATATTTAATAAGTAAATCAATAATGTTCATTTCAGGGAAAAATTAGGTATAGAATACAGCTGGGGAAGATAATAGGATAAGATCAAGTACTAAATTTCAGACCTGATGAACCATTAGGGATATGCAATTTGCTGGGATGCCAGGGTGCAGTGCATTAGGAAGCTTACATTATAAAATGCTGTGTAAATGCAAATTCAACCTCATTTTTCATGTGATTAAAACACAGTGAAAAGAAGTTCCATTGTCAACAAATGTAGCATTCTGCACTTTGTTAGCAGCATTGAGGAAAGGATGTCCTTGGTTCAAGAAGCTTTCTCTGGTAAGTGCCTTCATAATTTTAGAATGGTTAACTTGCTAACAGGATAGGCTGCCCACAGGTCCTCTAAGTGTTTGTGATAAAATCCAATCAAGATCTTCATTGTGGGAGGAATGTTGGTTCCATCTTTCAGTCCTGCCTCTCCCTTCCCCTGCAAGGGCAACACCCAGGCTATTGCTCCCGGGTGGTCACCTTGTTCTTCATTGGCATTTGTTTCAAAGCTATATGTCAAAATGCTTTGTGTTTTTATGGGCCTAAAGGTAATTCTCTGTAATTCCCACTTCATACTAGTACTGATACACTCCAGCATCTCTTCGAATATGTCTGATTCTTTTTCTCTCTAACACTTTTCTTCAAATATTTGAAGGCAGCTATCTTGTCTCTGACTTTTCTTCTCTAGGCTAAACACTTCCAGATCTTTCAGCAGCCCTTCATTTAATGTGATTTCTAGATCTTTTTATCACACTTTCATAAAGCTTTTATGTTCTGGGGACTGATATCCTTCAGTGAATGTATTCCCATCTGTCACATGCCACTCCAGAATATTGTGTCCATTATTAAACCTGACACTGCCTGGGAGTTTTAGTCAGTCCTTGGTGGGGTTGTGCTCTTGTCTTCTGTGCATTGAATGTCAGCTTATGTAGCTTCTCTTATTTTAGACTGTACTAGATGTGTAAAGGCTCAATTAGAAGAAGTCAAAATCAGAGAAACAAGCTTCAGAAGCCAAATCCAACAGCCAAGAAAAAGGTCATGAGGTATGAAAAAAGTAATTCCAGCAGAAGTAAAATGCATGCAAAACTCAAAGGTCAGACACCAGCTATTTTATTTCACACTTGGTGACTAAATATGGAAAATTAGGGGAGAGTAGAAAAGTTATTTGGAGATTCCTAGCTTGGGCGATCTGGGTGATTGTTATCCTGGCCTTGGAAATAGTTCAGGATTAGTTTAGTGCTACATTCAAGTATTATGTCAACAATAAACTAATTAATTTATGAATGATAAAAATATGGATGTAGATTTGTTACACAAACTATGGATAATAACTGAAGCCATGAAAATATATAAGAACACAATTTGAAAAACTGTAATGTAAAAAAGAGAAAAATAAGGGAAAGGAATTGAAGTCAAGGGGCTCTTAGAAATAAGACATATATAAAGCATTTTCCTACTAAGCATTTGTGATAAAATAGTATATACTATATAGTATATGTAACATAGTACATATTATATACTACAATGTATATTATATACTAGATATATTAATAGTCATGTATAACACTACCATGTATCATATATAATGGCATTATATATAGTGTATAATATTACACTATATATTGTTTCGTAATATGTAGGGTATATTCCATGTCTCTCCTCTATGAACATAGAAATAGAAATAGATATTCATTTGCTTGGACTAACAAAGATTACAAAAGATGGACTATTCTAACAATTGAAGTAATCTTTCTTTAATTTATATTTTAACAACATTGGTTTACATTGCTGTTGTATTTGTAGGATCCAGTGCTGTTACCATAATGTTCCCACCACCCGTAGGGCACCCATAGTTCTTCTGCCCACTTTGCCCTTGCCCTTCTCCCTCCTCACCACCCTGAATGTCCCTTACAGTCTGCTTTCAAGGGCTAGTTTTTGGGTTTGGCTTTATATAAACTTCTGTCCATTTTCTCTCTCTCTCTCTTTTTTATAAAGACTTATTTATGCATACAGGAACTAGGGTACAGGCCAGAGGTATGGGGGGGGGTGAGAGGACTCACGAGAGACAGAGTTGGGAACAGAACAGGCAGATCCACTGAAACATACTGCTGAGGGGAGCAGCAGGAGAGGTCTGCGGCACCATGTGAGTCACCTCCCTGGCCTGGGATCAAACCCGTGCTGCAGTGACTGTGGATGCCGCACAGTGCGGTGCCCAACCCCTAGTGCCACAAGAAGAAACCCTGTCTGGTTTCTCTATATTCCACATAGAAGTGACACCATCTGGTATTTGCCCAAGTACTATACCTGCAGGGTAATCTGAACGGGATGTATTTAAAAGCAAGAATAGAAGAAACCTTAATCATTTGCTCATTTTGTGACCAATGCCAGACTTTACATGCCTTTGGATGTAATGATTATTTCTACTTGTCCAAGTTAGTGTTTCTCAACACTGGATGAACGTTAGAAATCCCATGGAGCACTTCAAACAGTTGTTATTTTAGAAGATGCTCGGATTGATCTTGTGTATTATTAAGGTTCAAAATTGCAAAGTAAATACAAAGCTCTATCTCTTGAAAATGCCTAGTACTGTCCTAACAAACTCAGTATATCAACACCTGATGGAGAGAAGGGGAGGAGGATGGAGGAAAGAGGAGAGCAGATGTGGTTGACTTAACTGAAGTTCTTTATATCCACAGAAGCATTCTGGTTGTGTCTAGCTTTTTCTCTATGAGGCTAGAAGCATTTGCTATTTTTTATGGAGAATTTCTCCGCTATATAATATTACAGAGATATTTGGTTGCTTCTGGGTAATTTAACTTTCCATACAAATTTTAATTGCCTAATTTTACCTACATACTGTAGAAGAGTCCTTTTTTAACCTATTCAAGTGGAAACAGAAACATTTCAATTCTGTGGCTGGCCTGATTGCTAAGGGTGCTATAGAAATTAAGTACCTCAAGCTGATGAATATCTTAATGATGAGACTGTCTTAACTGAACAAGAGTCGTGATTACTTTGAAAAGTAAAATGAAATGTGTGTGTGTCTCTTCATCCAGGTAGAAAAAAACTTTAAGAAAGGAGTTACTTAGATTTACTGAAGATGTTGATTTTTTGGTCAGGTTCACAGTCCATTTGCGTTTAGACTACAACAGAAAGCCACAAGCAATTACAGAAACCCATCCTCCACTGCTTCCTGGGTTTGTATGTTTTCTTCAGCATGAGCCACATCTCATCTGGCTCATGTGTCTCTTCCTCATCTTGCTGGGTTTTTGCTTCCCCATGCACAGCCTGTGGCAGAAGGAGTTACTTCTGTTGGCTTATCAATACGTCTTCACAGTAGACCCTCAATAAACAACTGTGCTGAGCGAACTAGGAAGTCAGAAAAGCAGTTTCTAGAGACCTTATTGGATGCCAGAAACATTCAGTCCAATCTGCTAGATGTCTTCCACAATACACTGTGGGTGAAGAAAACAGATTTGGTGTTAAGTTCCACCTCTGCCAGGTGGCAGGTGAATTATTGTGATCAGCGATCTCATCTAGAAGGATGTTAGGAGGAACACAAAAATGCTTTTCTTCTGATTATCGCCATTGGGGCAAATTAATTCATTGGCTAACAGTGTACAATTTTTCAAGAACTATATGATAGTAATGTGTTAACTTCCATGACTTTGGTAACACTATGTTCTGAGGACAGCAGCCACACCAGGACAAACTGTGATCTTCAGGACCAAAATTAATGGTGGAAATTCCATGGGGACCACACCTGATGTCAAATATATATAAATAAAGACATTAAAAAATGTGTAAAATAGTTTCATTTGCTCTACTCCTCACCCACCTCCTCTAGGCTTTCTCCTGGCCCTTCTTTGGAACACTCACCTTCACTGGGCACAACTGCTGTGCATGAACAGCCAGAAACAGTTTGTACACACAGCTCAGCACTTGCATTGTGACTTCGAGTTTCTCTGTTAAAGCACTTTTGATGCCGTGACACTGTCAGCATTTTTGAGAGCAGGGAAAATATATCATTTGCTATATCTACATCTCATACAATACCTGTATGTGAGAACCGAGCTGCTCCATAGATATTTCTTGAATCAAACCAAGTCATTCTCATTTACTATTTTTGCTTTTTAATACAACCAGCAAAGCAGTGATTCCAAGCTCACAGGACAAAGTAAAATAACAAATATGCAACCTTACAGATACATGCTAAGAGAGCATTTAAGCAGCAATGAATTCAGATTTAATGCAATAAGCTGCTCTAAATCGTCAGATGGCACCCCCATTTTCTCTTTAATCACATTTTCGTAGGCACAGTGACACTGGAGACAATCAGAAGTTAAAGAGATAATTTTCTCCCTTATTCACCAAAGAACATTTTGAAGAAGAGGGGCGAGGGAAAGATGGCAAGTGCTCACTGTATGTTAAATATATAAATGGTCTTATTAAGTGAAAAAAGATTTTTCAACACAAAAGTTCTTCATAACCTCAGTTTTACTGAAAGCTGTAATTTCCTCACAGCTTTTTAGAAAATTGGTTGATTCTCTGACTTCGGCTTAAACTTGAGTGAGATTCAGGAATAGACCACAAGACTATTTTTTCTTAAATTACCCATTTATTTGTTCATGCAGCAAAAAAAAAAAAAAATGTAGTTTTCATGTAGGTATCTGTTTAGCTGCAGATGGCAAGACCCTGTGTTCTAGAATTAACAAGAGCTGGGTGTGGATTCTGCCTTATCATCATTAGCTGTATAATCAAGTTTAGTTACTTCTGAACTTCTATTTCCTTTTCTAACAATGGATATTTTCAAGCTTCTATAGGATCATATATAATTTATTTCCCATGAGCTATATTTTTCCAATAGAAAGCACTTTCTGAGACTTAACCTGAAACAAAGATATTTACACAGATATCATAACCACACCTTGAATTTCTTTGCTTTAATATTGTTTTAACTTGACTCTACACACTCTATTTTGACTCAAACACTGTAAATTTTATTTTCTTTTTCTCCTTTCACAGATGAGAAAAAGTTATATTTTTCAATCCTGAAATTCTCAGAATTTCTGTATAATCTTAATATTTTCCTTTTTATCTCTTCTTAGAGGCAAATGTATTTTCTTGGGAGCTCATTTTTTCGGTAGTACAACTGCTATAGCGAATGTCAACCAGTCATGCTAATAACACTCTGTTAAGAATCTCTTCAAGCAAAATCATGAGTTAATGTGTGTCCTATCTACGTCCTCAGTACACACAAGGCAGAGCTACCAGGCTTCACCATTCCACAAGTTATCAGTTTTGGGGATTCCCATTATAGCTCCTTTGCCACCCTTTACCTGGCCTTGAAGCCAGTCTCAGCATTTAAGCTCCTTTGTTTTATCAGTCTTATTTCTAGTTCTAATATTTATATTTATTAAACTCTCTCTGGTAACAAACAGCCCAAAATCTTAATGATGATCAATAACATACTCATTTCTCATGTTTTGGATGAAAACTATGGCTCAGCTTTCGATCTGCTTGAGGTCAAAGCTCTGTCCAGATTAAACTGAAGTTTGATCTAAATTGTGGATTGATTTTAGCTTTTAGTGGATCTTCTCAACCTGGCGCTCAGGCTGAAGGAGCAGCCCTGACTAAAATCTGTCCCTTCTTGTAGCAACAGTGAAAGCAAAGAGAAGCAGAGTCATGCAGTGCACCTGTTTTCCAAGACAGATGCATCACTGCTCCTGTTCTAGTGGTCAATGCCAGCCACGTGTCCAACAGCAGAGTCCGCATGTGGGTAGATGTTCCCCCACCGATGACACATAAGCACATGGCCAAGAACAGAGACCATGATCCCTTTTCAAGGGGGTAAGGGAATACATAATCTGACTTCATTTAGAAAATTAGGTTTTTATTTTTTTTTAGTCTCTTGGACTTGTATATTTAGCTATTTCTCCAAGTTTGTGAAGTTTTCCTTTGTTATTTTTTTGAGTAAGTTCTCTACTGCCCCCTCTTATCTTTCTGCAATACTCAGTATTCTTATTTTGCCTTTCTAAGTGGAGTCAGATTGCATTTGAAGTGCTTATTCAACATTTTTTTTTATATTTCTCTTTCTCCTTCCACTTGGATCCCTTGTGCATGACTATTTTCTAGGTCATTAATTCACTCTTCTATTTATTTGTTCTCTCTTCTTCCTTCATTTTCTGCAGAATTTTTTAATCTCCCCTATTAATCTTTTTACCTTAGAATTTAAATTTCCTTTATGTATATGTTTTTATTTTTGTGCAGTTAATTTATTTTCCTCCATTTTATTCACTTTTATGAGTTTTCTTGTATTTCTTTAATCAACTTTTCTTCATTTTCTTCAATTTCTTTTTCCTAGAAATATAAACTCTTCATCTGATGCAGAGATAACATTTTCCATGTATTTGTGGTTGGATCTGGTAAATTATTCTCTCCCAGACATATCACAGTCCTTTTAAGTTCAAGGTCCTGTGTTGTATGTTTCTGTCTTCCTGCTTTAAATTTACACACACACACAAACACACATATGCTCACACACATATATACATATATATACATACATATACAATATTGCACACACGCACATTAACTTTACAGATTTGTATTACTTCTACTATTCCAGCAGGTGGTGGTATGGTTTTATTTGGCTAGGTATAGAGACCTGATTTTGTGGCTGCTAAGTCAGTGAGTGGGGGAGAAGCTTGGAGGGTTGTAGTTGCTGATTGCAATGTGTTTGAGGTTGGGGATTGGCTTGTGATTTTGCTATTACTGATATCCCTCTTTGTTGGGCTTCAGACCAAAGTCTCTGCAATCTGTGCTCTTTCAGTATATTTCACAAGGTCAGTACCATCCCAATGTGTAGGGGAGGAGATGGACAGATCATGTGTCCTGTTCTTTTTAGTTGGGATCTGGCCCAACATGACTACCCAGCTCTTCTGCCTGTATGTCCTCCCAGTCAAGCGAGTGTGCCTCCACATGGTTTGGATCTTTCCTCCCAAAAGCCTCAAGCCAAGTAGACCCTGTTTTAAATGGCAGCCTCCTTCCCTGGGCCACAGCCTGGGCATTCTCTCAACCCACTTGTTTAATGAAACATAAGTCTACTCATTGTTGTTTCTGGTACAATTAATGCTGATCTCCAGTGTTCAAGAGATGTTACAGTTTTGCTTCAAGTCACAGGAGTCTTGGGTATAACCCAATCTGAGTTAATGTTTAGATTATCTTTCTGGGTATGAATAAAGAAATCTCTTCTAGAGCCTTGTTTGTCTATCCCAAACTATGTTCTTAAATGGGAGAGTGTTAGCAACATTATTCAAGAAAGAACTAGAAGACAAATATGTTATGGGAATGAGATTCTATGTAACACTAGGTTCTATGTAAAAACATATCACAGTTATTTAAAATTCCAAGAAACGTTTCTAACTTTCACATCTTATAAACCCTGGCAACAGGTTGGACTTGATTCTTGATCTATATCCAAATATTACCTATTGATGATTATAATGTACTTTATTTATATTGATACAATATTCTTATGTATACCAGTTCTAAAATCTAATGGTAATTTTAAATCATGAATTATGTTTAAGAGCAAAGGGTATTATTAGGGATTATTTAGGAGAGGTTGCTCTTCCTCATGGTGGAAAATATACTTTACATTCATTCTCCAAGTATTTAATCCATTCTTATATAATGTCTATAAAATAGGCAGTGTGTCTATATTATTATGCATTTTAGTGTTACTTGTAGTGCCACTATGGTAATATGTATAGAGAATACTTGAAATTGAGAAACCAGGAACAAGAAAAGTTTGCTATATTCAACAATGTGGCAAAATAAACTAGCAGCCTTTAACCTTGTTGAACCCTTCTGTGATACCTCTGAAAAACCAGTTAGTAATTGACTGTATCAGTTTGAAACTTAAAAATTCTATATCCCTATATTCCAGTACCTTTGGAAAGAGTTAACCTGTGCATACTGGGTTAAAAATGTGATTTTTGCATTAATATTTTATTTTTTTCTTTAACTGTATGTGTGTGTGTGTGAAAAATCACACAAGCACATCAAGAACAAATACCCAAATTAAAGAGGCAATCATAAAATATAAGTGAGGGGTGACTGTCATAAACCTCACTCCAAAATCTTTGCTTTTCCTTTTATGCAAATAATTTCTAATCTTTCAGCTATTTGTCAGCATGGGAGGTTGTCATTGTTATGGAGATGATCCCTTACCCCACCTGTCTTTCTATCAGTGTAGCTGAAGCTAATTCAATGCACTGATGTGAGATTATTATCAGGTTGAGCACTTACCTGACAAAATTTATGTTGATGAGTCTCGTACACATTGGATATGCCAGTGCTCCCTGATCATGAGTTTTTATGACATTCCCATTAGTTGGTGACAGCTGTCAAAAATGCAGTTGTTATCATTTTATTTACTTCTGACATTTGAAGGTCAGTTATAGTTTTAATTAAATTTTACTTTTGTCAACTCAGAAATACCACTCTATTTAGCTTGCCATTGCTCTTGAAACTGATGGCATTACAAGAGCTGAATTATTTCAGGATTTTATTGCCAAACTAGTTATTGCTTGCTATGATAAAGATCACTGAATTCTATAAATATATTAGGAACAACATACAATAGAGAGAGATTAAAGTCTATGTCATCAGGTAGGCTTAACTTCTAAATGGAAGACACATCCCCTATCAATTTCCTAATGAACTCTAAATACATTTCTTTGTTCTGATACTGCCAGGTCACCATGCATGCGATACTTTCCCCTGCCACTTTGGGCTCTTCCTGCTAAAGTACTCTGTCTTAGGATGGCTTGGGCTATCTCCATTCCTTATATATTCTTCCTGACACATTAGGCAAGAACATTGAGGAACACAAAATATGACATTTTTGGGGGCCAGAGTGTTTTGATCTTGTGATCATAGCGACTGGTATTGTACATTGTAGTTTTCTCAAGGTAGTGGTGCTGGGCCACAGATATTGTTCAAAATAGATTTTGTGCTTTGGGAAATATTGTAGCCCATGTTAACTTGGATCATATATGAATGAGTCTTGGTATATTCTTGATAGCCTTAGGTCAAATTAGGGATGGAGAAGTCAGAGTTTTGATTTTGCATAATTCATCTTTTCCTAAGCAGAATAACTAAGGCAAAAATTTAACTACAGGGAATAAAGTCTTTCCAAGCACAGAGCTTATATATTTTAGGGATGGAACACTATTTGTTTGTTTTAAACTACAAGGACATTGTAATTTCTCTGTCATCTTCAGTTTAATGAGTTCAGTTTCCAGTGGTTAAAGTCACATGTAAATAGCCCCAGATGGGTGGACACAAGATTTTATTCTGAATTCATAATCAAGGAAGAATTCAGAGAAGGTTTAGGGTTAGATTAAGCTATTCAAGACTCAAGTTAAAATAAGGAAAACATTTCCTAGGAAACATCCTTTCTCAGTCTTAGCACTCCCACAAAAACTGTGGTAGGATAACTTTTTCTCCATTTCTTTGCCAACGTTTTTTGTTTCTGGTCCTGATATGGACCATTCTCACAGGTGTGAGATATATCATTCTGGCTTTGATTTGCATTCCTCTGACTAGAGGTTATGATGAACATCTTCATCTGTCTGTCTTCTTAGGTGAAGTGCCTAGTTATCCTGCCTATTTTTTAATTGGGTTATTTGTTTCCTTTTTGCAGAAGTGTATGAGTTTTTATAAAACTTTAGTATCAGCCCCTTGTCAGATATATGCTGTATATATATATTTTTTTCATTCAGTGGATGTCTTTTTGTTTTGGTTATATATGTTATATATATTTGGTTATATATATGCAGAAAACATATATTTGTATGTTGTCCCATTTATGTTTATGTTGTCCTTTGTTTTACTTGCTGCTAAAGTTGAATCCACAAAGAAGTTCCTGAAGTAGCAATTCTACTCTTGGTATCTACTCGAAGAATAAAAAAACCCCACTCAACAAGGAAATCCCATATTTACTACATACAGTACTGTTTACAATAGCCAGGCTCTGGAAATAGCCTAAGTACCCCAAAACAGATGAATGGATTATGAAGACTATATATAAATACACACACATATACATATACACACATACATACATTCACACACATATACACACAGAATACTACTTATCAATCAAAAAGATAGTTCATGTAATTTGTAGCAACATGGTTGGAGTTATGAAATTATATGCAGTGAAATAAGTCAGAAGGAGAAAGATACATACAGTATGGTGACACAAAGAGAGCAAATCAAGAACTAGAGAAAGACAACTTTAAAAACTAGCACTTAAAAACTGACTAAAGAACTGAAGTATCCAAAAGGAGGAGAAGTGGGTAGGAACCCAGAAGGAAGGAATCACAATGGATTATGGTAGTGAATATGGATGATTTGGTGGTAGATACCCCATGGTGATAATACCTGATAGAATCAGAGAATTATCACAATTAAAAACTAAACTAATTAATTTTAAAAAGTAAGAAAAAAGAATAAGTAAACTGAAGATAGGTTATTTGAACTGATCAAGGTTGAGCAAAAAGTAAATAATAATAATGAAGAACAATGAACAGAATTTAAGGCGTGAACTTATGAAATGTCATCAAATAAATGAATTTTACGAGTCCCAGAAGCCCAGTTGAAGAGTGACAGGAAAGGGTAGACAGAGTATTAGAAGAAATAATGGCTGAAAACTTCCCAAATTTGAGAAAGGGATATACAAATTTAGGAAGCCCTACAAACTCCAAGTTAGATATATCAATAGAGACCAGAGTGAAACACATTTTAACCATATTATCAAAAGACAAGGAGGGCAGTTTGAAAGCAGAAAAAGAAAAACAGCTTATTATTTTCAAGGAACTCCCCAAAATACAATAGGTGGACAGTTCAGTAGAAACCTTAGAGATCAGAGGGTAGCTGATGTATTTGAAACTCTGAAAGACAACATCAAACATTCTGTATTTGGCAAAATTGTCCATTGACAGTTTAATAGAAGTAGAGAGAGCACATCACCACAAACCTGACTTAATTGTAAGATAATCTTTTAGATGAAATGAAAAAATGCAAGACAAAAACCCAATGTCATTACTATAAAGATTTTTGGTAAAAGAAAAAAAATTAAAAATGTGTATTAGTATGGATTTCATTTGTAACACCACATTATTTTCTAAAGAACTTAGAAGAAATGCATATGGATAATTATATATCTATATTAGTGTGTGCACAATGTATAAAGATCAAATCTGTGGCATTAATAACAAAGGAAGGGATGGAGCTGTGAAGCTGTGAAAGAAAATTTTTATACGTGATTAAAGTTAGGTAGATATCAGTTCAAATTAGAATGGCATAATTTTTAGATGCTATATAATTCTCATTGTAAGTATAAAGAAAACATCCACAGAATATATAAAAAATGAGATTATAAAGGACTAAAAATATCAGCATAAAAATCAACAAATCACAAAAGGCAACAATGGAGGAAATGATGGACAAATAGAAAATACAAAATATTAAACGCCAAAATATTAAAAAGACACAGACTATTATTAAAATAACACAACATTTAAATAATATATTATTTAATAATATTAAAATTAAGATTGTTAAATATTACTATTATTATTTCCTAATAATAAAAATAGCAAGTGCTTGCAAGAATGTAAAGAAAATGAAACTCCTGTGCATTGCTCGTGGGAAAATGAAATAATGTAGTTGCTATGGAAAATTATATGGTGTTTCTGAGAGAAGTAAGCATAGAATTAACTATATGATCCAGCAATTCCATTTCAGGGTTTATATTCAAAAGAATAAAAAAGCACTGTGGTTGCAGTTTTCAGGGGTAGGGAACATGAATAAAGACAGAGTGAGGCTTTCCTCTGACTGGGGTGAATGGGTCAGAGGTTGTCTTTGTCCGTGAGGCAGGAAAGAATCAGTAGTCTGTTCAAATGGCATGTGGGATGCTTGCGGATTTCAGGGCGGAGTAGCTTCTTCCTAAGAGGACGCACACTTGTAAGTCAGGGGTGTAGTAGAGGCTCCATCTATTTCAGATCTTGTCTTTCTCAGGCTGTTATTACCTTGCAGTCATCGAAGTCTATTTAACATGAAACATGTTTCAAGTGACTCTCTCTTATGCACATGTTAAATTGATTTTCTGAATGAAAACAGGATACTTTTTCTATTTACCTACCTAAATTTTCATCGAAAACTCTAAAAATATGATTCTCTTATCATATTTATCAATGATTCATCTAATCTTGGTGTCACTGAGTCTGAAAGGAAACGAAACTGAAGATACTAATGTGAAAAAAAATGTGTATTTCACCATCTACTTAAAATATAAAGAAACCCATGTTACCAAGAAAATAAATGGGGAAGGAAGGTACCAAGGGGATGATCTGCAAACAGGTGAAACATTTGACTTCTAGCATCATCAGCTACTGTGCACTTATGAAATAACCTTCCCTAAATTATTTTCCAAGTGAATTCTGCAAGCGATGATGCCCAGTCTTCAGAAGCCTCAGGGGTGTGTCTGGTGCTCGCTGGCCAACCTCCTGCTCCAGTAATCTGTAGTCAGTTACTCTGGCTCTGGCCCAATCGTTTTTCTTCTAAATGCCATGTTATGCTTCAGTGCTTAAAGCAATCTCTCCAATATTGCTTACATTTAAATATTTGTTTATCTGACAGAGATTCAAACAGATGCAGTCCTCTTTCTGAATATGCAAGACCCTCAGGACTCAGATTTGAAAGAAAGCAACTGAGATCAGGGTACTTAAAATGCAGCATATGTATGTGTCGACAAGCACACACATGCTTGCATACACATACAACTAAACACACATGTGAAATAGCAACTTTTTTTTTGTCACACAGGATAGGTCTGTTCTGGTAATTTCCCTAACTGTTAATTATCATCATAATTACTCACCTGGGGAAGTCAGGAGGTGATGGACAACCCATAGTTATACTGTACTATGTAGACAGAGAAAATGTGAAGGGATTAATTACACTTTGTTAGGCTTGCAATGACGTCTTTGTGTGGTTGAAAGCGCAAGTTTGTGGAGTTAGAACTTTTCATTTTACTTAATCTTAAGGTTTTCTGAAGGTGGGTTGTAAAGAGAGCAGAGTTCCCAACCCCATCCAGAGCACACAGGTCTGAATTCCACACTGTTCATTTAACAGCTAAAATGCCAACTTTTTAGTGTAATTGTGCACATTATTGCCCAAATTAGTCTTTTTTTTTCCTTTTCTTTTATTTTCTTTTTTTTTTAGTATTCAGGTACAGTTGCTATGCTTTGTGGCTTGTTTTGCTGAGTTTTTCTCCTCTAATGCCAGTTCACAGTCCTGATGGGCACTCTGCTCCTCACAGATTGCAGTGGATTTTCTCATCAGAAAGTCACCACGAACTTCTGGAAACAAGCTGGTGCTTTTTAGAATGGTTTTTAAAATGTTCATTTGAACTAATGGCACCATGTGCACCTTTTAAATAATTAGGAGGCATCCAGAATAACACACGGGGGGCAAAGTAATTCAGAGCCGAAAGACCACAAGTGAGAGATAGGACTAAATGGAACACGTGTGTGTATGTGTGTGTGTGTGTTTGTGTATACATATATATATATATTAAAAACATGATGCCTACTGGATGCTCTATTTTAAGATAAAATTTGGATTAATGAATGAGTTTTCTGTTGGTTTAAAGTACCCATACAGACACTATCTTATATTACTCATGGATATTGAGAATTTTCTTTACAATGCTTTTGACTGTTGTCATTTAAAATAATTGTGATCTAATAGTGAAGGAAACAGCTGGGACTATATCAAACTTAAAAGCTTCTGTACAGCAAAGGACACGCTAACCAAAACAAAGCGACAACCCACCAACTGGGAGAAAATCTTTGC
>JAGFMF010011715.1:1290984-1308651 GCA_019455555.1 Galemys pyrenaicus | reverse complement strand
AGGAACTCTCTTACACTGCTGGTGGGAATGCAAGCTGGTCCAACCATTATGGAAAGCAGTATGGCGGTTCCTCAGTCTATTAAGAATGGAACTTCCATATGATCCAGCAATCCCACTTCTAGGGATATACCCAAAAGACACACATACACCGTTTCAAAAGAATACCTGCACCCCTATGTTTATAGCAGCACTCTTTAAAACAGGTAAGTCCTGGAAACAACCTAAATGCCCAAAAACAGACGAGTGGATCGGGAAGCTGTGGTACAGATACATGATGGAATACTACTCAGCATTCAAAAATGAAAAACTAGATGCATTCATAGGAACATGGATGGAACTGGAAGGGATTATGCTCAGTGAAGTAAGTTAGAAGGCAAAAGAAAAATACCAGATGGTTCCTCCCCTAGGAGAAATATAAGGGAACCAAATAAGGATCAAGGAAAGGAATAAGAACAATAATAATAATAACAATAAAGACACAAAAACCAAAAATGAAAAGACAAGGATAGATTGGGGACACTTGGTGGGGAGGGAAGAGGGGGAGGGTTGAGGGCAGACGGGAGCACGAGGGACTGAGGTGATGGTGCAGTGGTGATATGGTGATGGGGAATACATGGGGATTACAACTGATGTTAAATATATATAAATAAATAAAAATGTTAATAAAAATAAAATAATCTTGATCTAAGTATCACCAGGTTCCCTTAAAAAGTCAGTTTTTCAATAAATAAACAAATAAATAAATAAATAAAAGTTGAAGCCTGCTCGGGTGTCCTGAGCTCCACTCCCTCCACTCCCAAAAGCCTTTAACCATTTGGTAAAGGGCAAAGTTGGGGAACCTGGTAAGCTCCCCAACTACTTGTGTTCCCTTGTCCTTCTCACCCTTCTCCTGTAGAAAATAACATGAGAAATTAATTTAGAGGCAGGTTAAATAACTAATCGACCTTACCGTCTTACTCCTGTTTTTAAGCAGGGAATAAAAAGATCTCACGTGGGGGCCAGGCAGGGGGCCGGGGCTGCAGCCCTGCAAACAGGGAAAGGGGATCAGACACTCTTTGTTCAGCTCTGAGATTTATCCTGCTGCTCTGAAAGTCAACTCTACCAAGTTCTGAAAAATCAAAACATTGATGAGGATGAGTCTTTAGCAAGCTTACTGTTCTGTCAGGAACACCGATTCTCACTTTAGTGGAGAGAGGATTGCTGTGTTGGGTTGCTGAGGGGAACCTGAAAGCTTTCTCTGAAATGTGCTGCTTCATAGCCCTCTGACACGTGCGTTTGGTTACTGACTCTCATGAGAAAGACCGGCTGCTGGCAGCATCGGTGGGGGAAATCTGCTCAAAGACCCAAGTGAAGGACGATTCCCCATAGCTCCCCTCCAACATCCCCAAGACACATGCTAGTCTCTAAGTTTGTGAACATTTGCTAATGTGAAGCTCTAGCTAGTCATTTTACCACTTGGATCCTCATTTCAAAACTTCCAAAGCCCTGAGGTCGCACTTAGGAGCGATGGGTTTATTTTGGTCTATGCTGGACCTGGAAACTCTAAAACTATCGGGCAGTACTTGGCCATTCTTTGAGGCCCGTCCTCTGCTTATGTGCCTCTTGACATCGAGTGTAATTGAGTAGATAAATCACCCATGCTTCTCTATGAAGAGTTACTGTACCTTTATCTTTCCATAGAAGTTGCTGGAAAATGTCTGAAAAATGTGTGCTCGCCTTGACTGCAGTTCACATACATTTTGTCTCCAATTCTTTGACAGTGTGGAGAGATTTTTTCAATTCATGCTGAGGCAAAGAGAATTTGAGGATCTCTCTCTTTTTCCTTTTGTCCTCAGTTAAATTTGTGATCATCTTTGCCTCACTCTGAAAGATGGCTGGAAATTAGCCTCCTGAACAGTGATGTTTGCTGCTGACACTTTAAAAAGAAAAGCTGTCAAGCCAGTCAGGAATTTTTCATATTTTAAATATTCCCTAGGTTATTCTGAACTAGCCTTAAGTGTTTGATTCCTTTTATAGCTACTAGGGTGTTTGAGGTCACCTGAAGTTCATTTTCATACTGGGTGGTCTGTAAATCAAAAGTTCTTAATGCAAAGTCTTCCCTTGGCCTTTGTCTTTTTGACAGCAGTCACTATTGATTAACACTTTTTACAAGAAGTTCTTTAGGTATGGGTGATAATTTTCTTAGCACCTCTTTGGAGATTTAAGAGTTAGATTTGTTTTATGAAGAAGCAAGACAAGATTCCTTCTATTTTCCACTCCTTCCTATTCCAGCCACCTACTCTGTGCATGAACACTCATAATGCTGGGCATCTGAACATCTTTGTGAATGAAGTCAATGCAAGTCCCCAGACAAAGAAGTAATGACATATCAGGATACGCAGAGGGACAGTTTTAGACAAAGAAGGGAAAACTAAATTTTCATGAGTCAAGTTCAAGGTTTTTTTGCTCTTCCTACCTCAGGTCCCCTTTCAAGGTCCCAGGTATGAGTTGGGGTAAAAATGCCTCTGGCATAACCCTGGAGGATGGCATGGGTCACCTGAAGAGCTACTTGCTTGATATAGACATAGCATTTATGTCGTGCAGGGTTGTGTTTTGGGTACACCTAGCCTTGTGGCTCTGTAAGTTGAGCGTCCAAGCTCACGATAGGCAGTTCTGGCTTCCTGATTCATGTCTCTCCATTTCACCAGGTGCAGTAATGGTCAGGAGTTGTTTTATAAGAGCCATGTTTTTTAGTGCTCCCTATGAGATGCCTTTGGCCCAGTTATTTGATATGGCTGTGTTCTGCCATAAATCCCACAAGACATCTCCCCTCCCCCTCCTCCTCCCCCCACATTGTTTGATCCTAGTCTCTGGTTCCTGTGTCCAGAGAGGTGAGGTTGTTTTCCCCAGATCTTCAACATGCTATGGGTCTTTTCCCACATGGAGTCCCACTCATGGTGGCCATGGCCTTTGGGTCACCTGTGTGTGCATTTGAGTGGTGTTCTGGGTGTAGAATATGCTCCCTGCAGAACCCAGGGACCCATTCTGTTACATTCATTTACATCTATGTCCATATGTTCCTGTCCACTTCCCTCCAAATAGCCGATGATGTGGCCTTTCCCTAGTTACGTGGCGTGTGGTTACGGTCTCTGAAGCACAGTATTCTATCAGGGTCCTTGGTGTGAGTCTTTATAATCTAATTTGCCTGACATCTTGATGAGCCATGTGAAGGGATGTTCATATGGACCAGGTATTTGGACTCTGTTGTGGAAGACAGCTATGAAGTGATCTCTCCATGACACAAACATCTGCCATGTTCCATGTTCATTTTCTTATTCTATAAGTATGAAAAAAAATTGTACTCACCAAATTAGTGATCATGTATCACCTTAAGGAAACTCTGAAATCAGGTCTAACAAATATCACCTCTGGTGCAGGAGAGCACTTGAGTTTATAGCAGTCTGTCATCACTGTTCAGAATCTATGACATTTCTGCAAGATTCTGACTCATCTTCTATCATGGGTTCCAAGTTCAAAACTAGCTCTAGCCAGAAGACTGGTAAGGAATGGGGACTTCACTGAGGTGACTCCTTTTAGTTTCATCCACCTGAGGTCCACAGTTGGTTCAAATAGAGCTGTCCTTTGCTGGGTGCCCCTGGGATATGACATCAGTTACCCCGCACCACAACTCTGCAGGCCAGGTCCCCCCCCCCAACCACCCGGCATCGTTATGACAATACGTCCAACTGGTTTCTAGCTGTAAGTGTCCCAACCTGGACACTGCATGGCTGGAAGCACATTTATTTGGAAATAATAAGGCATCTTATTTTCAGTAAAACCCAGGGTATGATATGACCCTGTATTTTTCAGGTTCTTTCAGGAAAAGGATGGCAATTTCATATTCCCAGGACCCCCCCTCCATTATTATGCCACCATGTACTATAATACACTGTTTATTACATTATCAGATTGACTTCAATCAGCATCATTCTTTTTGATATATTTAAAGTTCTCCAAATACTATATTTTGTATATACTTTCACATACAATTCTTTTTTGTAGGTATCATAAATATATCATAGATAACATTTATAATATACTCAATTTATTTTATGTATTGACCATTTTTTCTTGATCTTTAATGCCCTAACAATAAATTCAATACCATCAGTGATAATAATAGTTAATAGCTATCTATAAAGAAGATCTTTTAAGCACTTTGAGTGAATTCATCCATGTAAGGTTTGTAAGAAAAAGATCTGGTACATGGAAGCAGTCAGCCATGCTCCCTGCATGTGTGTACACACACGGGCACACACACACACACACACCAGTATTTAGATGAAATAATGAGACAGATTGCAACTTGTCTACAGATTCTACAGTTTCTGTATGTGTCTGTAGATATTCTAGCTTGAATATCACTCTCATTTTCTCATATATGCTGTATATATTGTAGAAAGAACCTCTTTGTTGAAATTTTCTTCTCTTGAATTTATTATAAACGGTGAGATCTAAGTGCCAGTCAAATAATTGGCCTTATATTAAGTGTCTTTCAGTGTTATTCTTTCCAGACGTACAGTCTTTTCACAGCTCATTACATCCTATCTTTTTTTTTTCTTTTTAAATTAATATCTTTCTGAGCCCTATGCTGAACTCACTCAAGTCAGAAGTTATGAGAAAGCATAATGGGGTTTTCATTAGGGGACATGTTTCTAGCAAGGCATTTAAATGAAGGAGCTGATCACTTAAAACCCAGAAAAGAATAGATCATTCTGAATAAAAGAGAATAAGTTGCATTCAGATGTTTTCCTTGGTCTTAATAGTTCTTTAAAGTCAGGTTGAAAGGTGATAGGCAGTCAGCTAAAATCAGGAAATGTTTCACTAACTGGAGCCATTCAGTGCAAACTGCTTCCTTTGTAACCACCTTTACTCTATAGTGCATCTTCTTTCTTTTTGATTATAACAATAATTCATATTAATTGAGGAATCTTTGGAAAAACAAGGAAAATTCAAATTACTTGTTTTATTGCTCTGGGGGAAATACTCAACAATTTGTTTCTTTTTGCCTCTCAATTTCTTCTCACCAAATTTATAAATTAAATGGCAGGTCTTGTCCTTGAACATGGAAAAGGATATAGAGCTGAAAATTAGAACTCCATATGCATCAAATACAGCCTCCTCACTTCCACACTTATGCTCTCCTGAGGCTGCTGACATATGTAAAATACACACAGTTCACACACTCAGGGCAATACACACAATTCACACATGTAGCACAGCTTGCACCAATGCATCTAATACACAATGTAGACTCACACCATGCGCATGCATGTAACTCAGTCTTCACACAGATGCACACGTACACATGCATTCACAATGAACACACATTTGTAGACAGGCATTCACACTCATCTACATGCTCACTCGACACACACGTGTGATAAAATCTCTGATGAGGATACATGTAATATCCATGATTCTGATTTCCTGCTTGCTCCTTTTGACTGGGTCTACTCCAAAGGAGTATTAAGGACTCTGCTATATGTGTTGTATGTACCCTGTGGGCCTCACTAATTCCCTTCCCATTTTCTGGGTAGAAAGTATCAGGGTTCTGTTTACATCATTTAACTCCAGGAACAAGACTCCAAAAGGAAAAATCACTTTCCCCAGAAGAAGTTCATTGTATTCTGCTCCCCTAGAGCCCTTCCCACCTCCCACCCTTCTTGGCCTGTGTATGGAAGTGCGGGTCCCCATCAAGCTATAAAAGAACGTGACTCTTTCTTTGCACTTTGTGTCATGGTTTTGATATCCACAGAGACTGATGGAATTTTCTAGGACTCTACAGAAAATAAATAAACTAACTCAGAACTCAGACTCTCTGATGTACAACTGGGGGATGTCCCTTATTGACATGCTGATTTCTAATGAGTTAGGTGGTCTGCTTTTAAAATCATGACTGATGAGTTATTAAAAATTTCATAATAAACAAAACATTACAAAGGTCTAACTTTAGGGAAAAATTTAACAAAACATGAACACAAGTGGAATGGAAATTAATGTATATAGTTTTAACTCTTTCCTAAAATGATGCCACTAATATCTCTGTCAGTTTATGCTGTTAGAATCAGTGTCTCATTGCTTCCAGTAGATTTACTTAGTTTTATTTCACTTTTAATATCACTGTGAGTTTAAAGGCTTAAATTCAGCAATTGGCATTAACATCAACCAGCAGAAACTTTATGTGCTTCTCTAAAATCAGAGCACCTGGTATATTACCTGTTCTCCTCATGGATAAGGTAGGCATTACTCATCACTCATAACCAATAGCAACTTCCCTGGTTCTGACTTAATTTGGCATATTTTCCTTAGTTCTGAGTCCCTTGTAGGGATTTCTCATATATCAATTTCTCATATATCAATTATAGATTTCTCATATATCAATCAGTCCATGCATGTCACCCTAAAACTGAATACAATATGGATTTTTTTTACACTGTAGATCTTGGTACATTGTGCTGTTTTGTCAATGTCATAGTGAAGACAACTATAATGAGATGGTAAAGAACAGTCTTTGCTCACCAAGCCACAGGAATTAATGATTTCCACCTGCAGTTATAGGGTGTTCTATTCTCTTCCTATCAACTTAATATATTTGTGGTGTCAAATTTGTGAGCTGACTGATTTATCATTATTTATTGAGACACAACCATGTCACTTTTAAAATGTAAACTGGCCAACAGTTAGTCTCAATGATTAGTGGTTGAAAACTATGAATATGGGTTCAAGGAGAATTAGAAAAGGAAGAAGGGAAGTGAATGAACTTCTAGAGGTTAGGAGACCAGCATCATCACAAGTCACTTGACACACCTCACTACATTTCACCTCTCCAAATAGAAAAATAAACTGACTTGCCATACCAGTGCCCTGTCCTCTTCCTTCCTTTTTCCCTTCCTCCCACCTCTTCCCTCTGGCAACCAGTCTGTTTGATCCTTGGAGTCTTTGAAATTAATTCTTTCAAAGTTTAGCTTTTACATTTGTCTGTCTCTGGTTCTTAGTTTGGTTTCTGTATTACATTTATTAGTGATGCCATCTGGTATTTATCTTTTTACTTCTAACTTGTTTTCTCTTAGTATTACCTCTTCTACATTCTTCCATGTTGCTGCAAATGGCACGAGTTTACCTTTTTGTCTTCTGAGTAATATTCCACTGAATAATAATGATGATGGAGTATGGGGATTTGGTGGTGGGTACCAAAGAGTGGTGATACCTGATGGGGAAGTTACTAATGTCACCACAATTTATTAAAAAGAACAAATTGTTTAAAAAATAAAACAATTAATTTGTTCAGGGAAAATTCAGTTCATTGGGAAAGTACTAAACTCTGCTCTCTTGGGTATATAAGTGGATATTGGGGCTCAATGGAGAAATCCTGACCTCTGATTATACTACTTTCCTTCTACCCTGAACAAAGGGAAGGAAAACTTTCAAATGGAAACTGAACTTCTATCCTTTCATTCTCTGATTTCCATAGGTTGTTTTTAATTGAAAGTCAAACCTAGTTCTGATTAGAAAGGTATCTCAAACTGTTGAGGTCATGTTTAAAGTCCACTGGGGACAAATTATCACTGGCAGTGATGGGTCATAATTCACTCAGAATTTCTCCACTCCCAAGCAAGGACATTTTCTGCCTCAATTTTTGATGGATTTTAAAGCAGAGCATGAAGAAGACACAAACGGTCCTATGAAAAATGTCTCTGCCACTTCTAATTCCTTTATTTGGGGAGAAAATCCACTGCAATCCAGCCCTCATCCTTGTAGGGAGCCTGTGCTGCTTTGTTGGTATGTTTCTGTTATACATTCTAAAAGATCTTATTTTCTCTGTTTCATATTGGTGAGGTTATCTATGAAGTACACAATTTAATTTTTTTAAGCTAATGGTTATATGTGAACATTAGATGAGTATGTTGCTTTTTCCCCTTGGAAAACAACTAGATGATTTATAATAGTAGCAATTTGAAGACATTGGAAGAAAAGTTGTAGTTTTGTGTCTTGTGTGTAGTAAAGGTATTTATGTTTCATTTGCATAGATAACAGGTGAAATACTGGAGATCTGCTCAGCTTCATATGGTAACTTATTTCAGCAAATATTCGAAGATAAGGTTTGTGAATGGAGCTGTACACAGGCGTGTTTGTTATTTTGAAACTGACTCACATCAATGCAAGGTCAGGAGCCTTGTACCAGGAAGAGTAGTACAATAGACCTAAGGTACACACAAAAAAACAAAACAACAGAAAAAAAAAACCCCACAAAAAACAAAGGAAAAATAAGATCTTACTTTTTAAAAAATAGGTGTTTTGAAGTACAGATCAAAACAGGAATAACATATTTTACTAAAAAGGATATATTATTTTGTATAGCTTCGTAAGTAAGGTGCCAGGTATTTCTAATGGTCCTAAAAATAGGAGATCTTGGTGGTCACCAGATGTGTGTTAATCCTAGGAATGGCCATTGATAATTCTCTGCTGAAATTGACTCTCCCACCTGTACTGTCTAAAATTGCAGGTTTTGCAGGCTAATAAATGCACATCTCTCATGATATCAACTAAGTTGCTTGGCAATAATAGATTTTTTTATGTCAAAATGTGTAATGGTGATGACCTGTAGCTTGTTGAAATTTTTAATCACATTTTAAAGGGCAAGACTTAAATATAAATAAGTGTTAAAAGCACAGACTAGTTGAATGGTCAAAATTAAAAATTTTTACATTTAGATGTCAGTTCATTTTGTAAAGACAGACATCATGCATTAGGATGGTTAAAGAAAAGCTTTAAAGAAAAGCTAGAAAGAAATCAGTGGGGAAAGTGTTGCTTAGATTTAATCCTAGTCATCCTAGTAAAATACAACAATATTTGCATGTTATGTAGAAATACCATCCTTTACGGTCTGTTAATAAACTATCTGTTAATTTCTACAATAAGATATGTTGCTAAATAGTCTTAATTAGGAGAAAATAGAATGATGTTTATCTCTGCTGAAAAAAAATAAATCATCTCTAAGTTCAAGTACTTTATTTTTGCTTAGAATAAGACATTTAAAACATTTTCAAGGACATTATGTCTTCAGGCTTCAAAATATCTAGTAATTATCAAATCAATGATCATTTGGGGGAACATAATGAAGTATGGAAAATAACCACTTCAAATTATATAAATCATTACCACAAAGTATTTAAAACTGATGTCATTAGAAAAAAAACTATTAAAAGTGAGGGTATTAAATGTTTCCAAAGTTCAATAAAAATTGAAATTATATTCTAAATCATTTTTAAGAGCATATCTTTAAGCTTTTATACTTAATCTATGATTTACTTAATTTGAGATTTTTAGAAATGACTACTTTAAGTAAATAAACCTATCAAAATGGATTTCATTTCTATCATTTTTGTCTTGCAAATACATGTTTCAGAATTATCAGGAAGAAATTCTTTTAAGTATATGGCTATGGAAGGAATTTTGAAACAGAATTGATATTCCTTTATGATTTTATGATTATTCCCAGAGGATGTTGTCACCTGCTAGAGAAAATTTCTTGCTATTGGCAAATTTTCCCTGTTTATCTGACCCATTCTTGCTTGTTTTCTATCCAGTATCCCTTTAACACATATATTTCCAGGTTTTATCTGTAGTGACTTTACTGATTTTTGTGGTTTACTTATATGACCTTCTTTAGTGATTTTTCCCACTACCCATGCTTGTATATTCAAAACTGGGATCTGTTCATTATTTGGGGCATTTTCCCAGGTTCCTCAGGATGATTATAGGTAATCCTCCCTGGCCCTTGACCTGTCAGCCATTGTGGGAACTCAAGTCTGATGGCTTGCTGGCTGGGATTGCTTAGTGCAAGGCCCATGTAGTATTAGGCACACAAGTGGTAGTGTCAAGCTTGCTTGGGGTATAAATCCAGGAAAAGACCTAAGTACAGAGGAGAGTCTTGTGAGTGATAGTAGATTTATATTTCAGCTCCACTAGAAAGTGATGAGGAAGGGCAGGCACTTAAATCCTCCATCTTAAAGAAAGCATAGGATTTAATATACATGAGACCAAGATCCCATCATCCCTCAGCATACACAGCAGTTGGCATGGTTTAGTGTCCAGGGAAAGATAGATTTTGGAAATATTTGATATATTGTGTATGTATACATACTATGTATATATTATAAATGTGTTATATGATGTTATACATATATGGTGTTATAGTTATTTAACACGTGCGTATATATGGTATTATACATATGTATATATATGTGTGCATGCCATTATACAGATATAATATACATGGTGTTGTATATGGTGTCATACATATATATGCATATGATTTATGCATATATTATATATAATGCACAAGTATATATGCTTATATTCCCTTACCAGTATATATTGTATATATGTATATATGTATATATGCTTAAATATGTGTGTATACAACATGCATTTTAATACTAATGTATGTGTACATGTGTACTTGTATGTGTGCCTATATATATTTATAAATTTCCATTCACTACATATCACATATATTCCCATGCTGAGAATATATATGTATACAAAGATCATTCATATTAACTAATTTGTTTTACTAATACTAATATTTGAATATGTTGATTTGAATGATAAAACATCTGTTTATTGGTGAAACATTACAACTCAAATTTCATTTCAAATATGTTTTCAAGTATAATCATCTCCGTACAGAACAATATTTATAAGTATCACTTGTAGATGCACTCAGGGGTCTTCACATATTGGGTGCCAGAGGTGGGACCCAGGACCCAGGACCCAGGACCAGGACTGCGAGTCCTGTAGAGCACTGAGGGTCATTCCTGCCTCTGTAAAGTTTCCCGCCCAAAATTATGTTTTCAGCCACGACCGTGACATCGCCATGATAACTTAAGCTCGTTACTCCAAAGACAAGTGTCAGGAATAACGGGATATATCCGAATTCTGCCTATGTCAATGTCATAAAGCAGGCAGAAAATAGATGTGAACATGGCTGGATTGAACGTTCCAGGACTGAGCTGATCAGGAGGCTGGTTGCTGACTCCAAGCACACTCCGAGAAGAGAGCTGAGAAAACAGATCGCAGCTCCAGGTCTGGGGTTTTCCTGCCAGGGAGCCATGGCTTCTCTATGAAGCCCCACTCAGGTCCCGCTTTATCTCCCGCCTTACAGCCGCGGTCTGCCTCGGCCCATTGCCTCCCTTTCGCCCCGGCACTGTGATCTATTCTTTCTTTTTCAGGTTGTTCCCTCACACTGCTCACGTCCTTCATGGTGATGCTTCTTTCTCTCCCAAGCTGCAGTGCTTTAATGTCACCCTCGCAGGAACATCCTCCAGCATCAGGAGCTCTAACCAACCTCAATACCTGGAGGACAGACAAAAACAATACCTTTAACCCCTGCCACCATAAACGAGTGGAGGAATGAACGACTGAGTTGATACCTTGATATTACACACCATCACAATCCTAAAATACGTTATATACATATGCACGTGTATTTTCTAATCCTTAACAGTTACCTGAAAAGATAAATGGGATTTCTTTGTTTCTTTCACAAGCGATGAGCCTAGAACACATGACAGTTAAATAACAGATCTAGAGACTAGACTTTGTGTTAATCGGAGAGCAGGAGGGGTACTCAGCTCCTGTTGGATTTTATGGGTTTTCTTAATTCTATCTCCCAAGTAAAGTTTGATTTGTTAAGTTCTTCCCATCTTTCTGTTGTTGAGCTAATGCAAACTATCACTGTGACTCTTTCCTAGTAGGTCACGCCAACCTCCTAATGGTCTCCTAGTTGGTTTCTGACTGCATTCACCCTCTGCAGTCAGTCTGCCAATGTCATTTTTAAATATTGTGCAATTACTGGTGTACTTTCTTGTCAGCTAAGAAACCAAGGCAGAGACCAATGTCAAGAAACTTTTCTCTGTGTTTCCTTTTAAGAATTTTACAGTTTTACCCTTTTTACAGTCTTATCATTTTTGACAAGTTTTTTGTGTGCATGGGCTAGGATAAGCCACAGTATCATTTGTTTTTTTTTGATGTGAATATCCAGTTTTCCTAATATGACATGTTGAAGAGGCTATTCTTTTCCCCACTGTGTATTCTTATTCCCCTTATTAAAGCTCAGCTGACCATATATCTTTGGGCTTATTTGTGGAGTCTGTGTTCCGTTCATGGGCCTGCATATTTGTCTTTATGTCAGTATTTGACTTCTCAAGGAAGTCATACAGCCTTCTATGAGAATGTGTTTAGCATAATTAAGCATCAGGGAAATTCAAAGCACTAAGATATCACCTCACATCTCTTAAGATGGAAATTTTCAAGAAAAATACATGTCTTGATGAAGATGTAGAAAAACTGAACACTTAGACACCATTAACAATGTAAAGCAGTGAGGTTACTGTGGAAACAGGCTGAAGGTTTTTTTTAATCTAAAAATTACAAATGGAACTATCATATGACCTAGCAATTACATTTATGGGTATAGATCCAAAATAATTCAAACTGGACCTGAAAGTGATATATACATATCTCCATGTTCACTTAGCATTACTCACAGTAATACAGATATAAAAAAAATTAATACTTATCAATAGATGAGTGAAAAGGTGATGTGGGGAACACAAACACACACACACAGATAGAGAGAGAGAGAAAGGTCCTGACATATATAAAACAACATCAAATAACCTGGATGACATTATAGTAAGTATAATAAGCTAGTCACTAAAGGGAAAATACTGGATGACTCAATCTGAGAGATTTAAAAGAATTAAACCAATAGAATCATAGAGTAGTAAAGAGGCAGAAGTAAAGAAAATGGGAAATTGTTTAATGGGTGTAAGGTCTCAGAGTTACACATGATGAGTAGATTATAGAGAACTCTCGTGTAACATTGTTCTTATAGTTAACAGTATAACTATTATAGTTAACACTAGGTATTGCATATTTAGTAATTCGTTAGTTAGATCTCATGGTATGTGTTCTTTTAACAATTTTAAAAGGTGTGCACTGGAGTAGATACATTCACCAAGGGCTTGGAAGTCATTTCTTCCCCATTTTTCTATAGCATTAATAATAATTTTAATTAAGTCACTCTAAATAGTCTTCATTTGCAATAGAAATAAACTTGATTACCCTTGATGGCACACAAATAATTTATCCTTATGGCAGAAAGACAAGGTGAAAACCCTTTGTGTGATGAGTCACTTTTTCTGAATTTTCCTATATCATACATGATTTTTTTATTGTTGATAAAATTTTATGACTTTGATTGAACTAAAATCAGAAAAAGTTTTATAAGTCGTTCCTGTTAGTGATTCAGTGAAGATCCTCACTTGAATAATGAGTGATGGTGGATAAGTGAACAGATGGATGAAAGGATGGATGGATAAGTGGGATGGGCACATGGATGGGTAGGTGCATGGAGTGGTAGATGGATGGATCATTGATGAGTGGGGTGGGTGGGAGGGTGGATGGATGTGTGGGTGGATGTATAGATGGATGGGAGATCTAAGAATTCATTCTGCTTGTAATGATTCTCATACAATCATTTAATACTTTTGGTAATGGTTTTATCATGACTTCCCTCATATTTAGGTATCATCCCTACATATAAAATCTTAAAAATGGCAAGTGAAGAAAATATGAAAGTGTTTGAAAGGTAAAAAGTAGTGTATAAACATAGCTAGTATTCTTATTGCTGAAATCTGTAAATTCAAAGTGAGAGACTGAATAACTTTATACTTCCTGGCATGCATGAGAGTTATTTTTTAGACTGAAAATTCTCAAACTCAGTCATGCAAGCCACTCTTTCTGCAGTTGTGAAGTTTGGGAGTTTCTTTATCTATTTTTCATATACTCCACTCTGGCAGGCAATTGTTAAGCTGGTAATGGAAAGGTAAGCAGTTTATTGCAGGTGGCGGTTAGCAAGCAGTCAGATAGCTTGAAGCTTATCCTCACAACGGAACATGAGTAGTGACCCTGTGGCCGTCCTAAAGGATTCCGGAGGAGCCATTTCAGGGATCAATGGCAGTTCCATTACTGTTTTCATGGTTAATCAATGGAGCACACACTGTGACGTGCCACAGCTCTCAGACACCTGGCTGCATCTCGCACTGCAGAAGGGGTCCTCCCAAGGAGAGCAGCTCTGAAAACCTCCAGGAAAAGGACCGATATTGCTTAGTAAATTTCTCCTGCCACAGCACAGGAACTCTACAGCTCAGCATGTTTTACTTCAGCACCCAGGGAAGATTAAAACAGAATTGATGATATAGTTGGCAACAAATTGTACTGTTCTTTAGTGTGGCTGAATAATGTACATGTCATATTTGAAAATAAAAAAGACTTGTTTTAAAGAATAAAAATCAATGAATCCAAAAACAAGGTACATTTGAAACATTACTGGAAGAGTTTTAAAAATATTTTTTGTCTTTTTTCCTCTCTTATAGGTCTTGGGATGTAATCTTCAGAGCATATTTCAACAAGAAAAAAATGATACTACCTTAACAAGTGTTAACATGCAGAATCTATCTTACATTCCCACTGTTTCAATTCCAGTCACCATATAATTTGCTGTAAAGATTAGTATTCAATTGTCTGTCCATGAGGTAGAACATGCAGGTTACTATGAAATAATGAGATTTTCTTTAGAATTTGCTATTCTAAAATTTTAACTATGTCCTTTAGAATCGACTACAAAATAATTCATTCAGGCAGCAACATTTTCTGTGCAGTCTTCTGCAGATTTTCTCCAACTCCTTGAAATTTATTGTCTAGATATTTTGCTGGAATACCTAGAACTTGAAATCCAAGCTTCTTTCTCGGGTTTTCATTTCCCTTAGGTTGAGAATACATGATGTTTGAGTGATAGTTTTAATTCAGGATAGACTTTCCTGAAGTCACATCATTAAGAGTACAAATATGCTTCATTAATGTGATAGCAAAGTGTTTGTTTTCTTTTTGTGTGTAAGTAGTGATGCACATTTGTTACAAATGACTAAACTACGTTGACCCATCATACCACCCAAAGTCCACAGTTTACATTACAGTTTGCTCTTGGTGTTTCACATTCAATGAGTTTGGACAAATGCATAGTGACGTATCCATCATTACAGTGTCATATAATCTGGTAGCTGTAGATGCGCCAGCACATCCATGGGGACACTCCGAGATACGAGTTGCAGAGCAGGTTTACAAGGTAAGACACTGCCGTCCAGTGAGTGGCCCTCTTGCTATTTATTGGCAATAATACACTAGCACGATTGATCATATAACAGTGGTAGGAGCAGCAGGGTCCAGGGGAAACAAAGGGCATTCATCTCCTGGGGAACAGGATTTCAAAGGGATCAAAGATGATAATTCTATAGGGAACAGGGGAGGGCACATTGGCCTTGCATGCAGGGAGTACTTTCTGTGCAGGTGCTTGGAATAATTTTAGGCTACTCCTAGACTGTCTTGGACTCTTGGACCACATCATCAGTCAAGGGCTACCTAGGTATCCCTGGCCGCCCATGATGTGGGCCATTGTCCTGAAGCAGTCATGCAGGATGCCTGGTTTGAATCTTTCACAGACACATAGGTGCACAGAGGGGCCTAGCACGCACACCCACAGAGGCCTTAGGTGGGAGAGAGGCCACAATATAACAGTTTCACCACCCTAACTATGCTCTGTTCCCTCCCATTCATTCTTTCCTCCCTTTTCTACCCTAATAATGACTGATTTTTTAAAATATCTATATTTTTTTGTCTTTTGTAGAGTGTTGTATAGGTAGAATCATACATTATGTAGCCCTTTCAGACCAGTTGTTTCTTTCACTTGGTGATATGCATTTAACCTTTACCCATGTCTCTCCAGGGTTTGCTGGCTCATTTCTCTTAGCACTGAATAATACTCCATTTCTTGGATTTTCCACAGATTATCCACTCAACTACTGAAGAGCATCTTAGTTGTTTTCAACTTTTGGCAATTGTCAGGAAAGTTTTTATAAACAGGTTTTCATATGGTCATAGATTTCAACTCTTTTGGATAGATTCCAAAGGACGTGATTACTAAATCATATAGTAAGTAGTTAAGAAAACTGCATCTAATTAGAAAATGAAATATCATTGCTATAATGGTATTAAGACATTATAAATGGTGTATAAAAAGGTTTTTAACAATAACTTATTGACATTTATGATATAATTGAACTCAAAGATTAAGTTCTATTTATATAATTATTCTATATATTGTGCATGAGTGTCTATGAGATGAGAATAAAAATAATGTATCCTTCCTAGGATAGTCACAAAGATTAAAGGAGGGCTGTTATATAAACACTGCATGTTTTTTATTTGACTTATTTGAGTGGGGTTTTATAATCAAATATTTAGGAAAATGCCAAAATACTCGAGTTAATAATGGTATAGCCCTATCTTAAATTTATCTGAATTATATATGAGATATTTAGTCACAGAATTTATGTGAAATAAATTCTAGTAGCATAGTCTCTTCAAAGTCTGGATAATTACACTCTTGGAATTCATGTGGAAGGAGAATTCTCTTTTGGCGAATTTCACATTCTTACAGGAAAGGATTAAATCACTGAAGGCGGTAGTAAAATTATGAATTGTTTTAGAAATAATTTTTATTTATATTCACACACCAACAAAATATAACACAAAAAGAACACTGTAAATGAGTTAACGAATAAAAATGGGCACAATTCACTACCCTTCAGTTTACTTTCTCTTGTCTCTACAGTTCATGACTTTGGACTGCACCACTATATATTTGAAGCTTTTCAGTATGTCCGACTCAGTAGATGTGCATGAGGTGGTAGGTAGTGTTACGGATCGTCCATCATGTTGAGAGGTGATCTTCCCTGGCTCTCCTCTGTCTTGTAAGCAGTAGCACTGACTTCCCTTAGGTCCAAACTATCTCCAGGAGTGGTTGCAGTCAAGAGTCTTGAAAGTGTCCTCTACAGCAAAGAAAAGCTGGTTTGTTGTCTTATAAAATACAGGTTTCACCTGGAACAAAGGGAGTTCATGATTTCTGCTCCCTTTGTTTCACCAGGAACAAAGGGAGTTCATGATTTCTGCTCATTTTAAAAGATTGGAGGCCCCCAAGTTCAGGGTTCTCTTGCTGTACACAATCTGTATGAGCACCTGTCATCTGGCCCTTTACTTGTCTCCTTGTGGGAATGGATTTTTAGAAAAAAATAGTATTAACCAAATGCTGACACCCTGTCACCTGCTATTGCTGTGAATAATGACTTACTTTTTTAGTCTCTGACCCAGGAGTCTCATGTCTTCTGCCAGTATCCAGAAACTGTTGCTGTCTGATTTGCTATTTTGCAATTAGAGTAAAATCTCAGATCCTCCTCAGTTCCGTCACACCAGAGGCACTAACAATTTCACTTTCTGGTGGGAATATATGTCAAACATTACATTTTGTTTACATATAGTTCAAATACTTAATAACTGCTTCTTCCTTGCTTCTCAAGTGTCATAAGCAGCTGCTCTGAAGCCTCAGCTCTCTTGTTTTATTTATTTTTTTTTCTTTCTTTTTTTTTTTTTATTAGTTATATTTGACATCATTTGTAGTCCCCAGGGGGTACCCACCACCATTTCACCCGTGCACCATCACCT
>JAGFMF010011715.1:1175661-1290934 GCA_019455555.1 Galemys pyrenaicus | reverse complement strand
GAGGAATATGAAAGAACAACAACAACAATAAAGAATAAGCTCAAGGAATTGGGCAATTATAACCAAAAGTAAACAACAACAACAACAAAACTTAATAAGCTCTCTTGTTTTAAAGACTCAGAACGAATGAGGGATACTTCAGAGGTATAATTTCAGTCTGGTCGTCCTATCTATGTCTCTTGGCTCTGAGATACAGAAGACTAGTTCTCTTCAGAAAAGGAAGAGTGGGTGGACAGACTTCCACCAATCAGTGTCCCTATGAAAGTCCCTGGTGCACCGTGGGACTTAATCTATTTCATTTATTGGTAAAGACTCAAGTAAAGACGTACAATTAATTCTTGTCTTGATCTCATCTTGTATTTAATATGGTTTGTGCACATTCCTGAGTTTATACCATGTTGTATAAGACTTAATGCAAAATCTCTGGTGCTGCTTGTCATTCTTATTCCTTCATTATAACATTTGCATCTGAAAGTAAAGTTGTGCCTTTTTTAAAAATAGCACCACATGGAAGAGAAATTTGAAAATCATACTTGCTAGAATTTTATGCAATTAACATTTAAGGTGGGGAAGTGAGTACTCCCTATACCTGAATCCAAGTAAAATTTTACTCCTCTGGTTTGCAATGTTTCTGTGACCATTTGCACATTAGACTTTTAAAAGTTATTTTCTAAACTGTGAAAGTATAATTGAAACAAATGTTTGATTTATTTAAGATTCTTTTCAATTAATAAGCTTTTACCTGTAAAACTGGTCTTTGCAATTAGGAAACTTAATCACATTATGCATAGTTTGGTTAAATATTTAAGAATGGGTGTAAGTGTTGCTACTTCCAGTTTTCTGCTGAAAACATGAACAAAGGAAAATAAAGTGATACGTTTGCCCTAATGATTTGAATACAAGTTATTGAAACAGAAAATTCATTTTAAGAAAAAATAAGAATCATTTTTCCTTTTTCTGCTAGATGCTACATATTTTGCTGAGGGCTATCTTGTGTGGTTCTACACACTTGCTGAAATCAGCAAAATAAAAAATTCTAATAATTAATTTTATATGCATGATTGAAGAAATTGAATTCTACAAACCTATAGATTCTAAAAATTAATGAACTGCAGTAAATGTATGCTTTGCAAGAATGAATAATTTAAAATAGAATAAAGTAGTAAAATATAAATAGGATTTTTCTAAGAAACTTGTTTTCTGAGAATTCCTAGAGGTTTTAAGATGCAATTTGACAATTCTATGGGAAAATAAGTTGTACTTTTTATCAAGATTTTCAATTATACTCTCTTATTTTTATGTTAGCAGAAAATATCCTATAACTGACTTCTGTTATTCTTACCGATGTTATGGAAAATGATATAAATATATTTTATTTTCAAAGTTATTAACCTAATTTAACTGTAATAAGATGTAACACCAAAATGAAACAAATATTAGCAATATATTCTTCAAAGAAAAAATATTTTTCTTAATGATCAGTATTATCAAAAGAAGATGTATTTACACATTTTTTTTCCTTATGCAATCCTAGAATGATAAAGGTAAATAAAGCACATGTTGATACCTGGTTATGGATATTTAATACAAAAACTTTTGAACCCTATTACTGATTTCCAAACTGTATAATGATGTGAAAATTGACAATCACACTGGTTACATGCATTAGTTGATTCCTTAGATCTTAACTTTCTATGAATCTTTTTCAAATACCTGGCCCTTCTTCAAACCTCAGTGGAATGATTGTTCTTCTCTCTGTGCCCTGTCCTTGATTTTAAACTGCAAAAACTAAATCTGTGAATTTGAGTCAGAAAAGGAACTTATAATCAAGGTCATTTGGGGTCTGTTATACTTATAGTGATAATATTGATAATGATGTTTTAGTGTGTTAACTTTGGTTCCCAAACACCATGGATCAACCCCAGAAGGCATGGTAAGTAAACTCGAAATGTCCCTATACCTTCACAGATCCTCAGGTGCAAATTACCAAGAAAAAAATCCTACCTGGTATAACCAGTGGTATAACCGCATGGTGGAGGGAGAGGCAGTCTCCACCATCCTGGGAGATTTGCGTCCTTATGTCCCATCTATCTTAAGATGCCTCTTCAATAAGAAGGGCTTTTGAATGCTCAAGTGCTTAACAGCTAAAATGATGAAATCTCAACTTATGTCTATACATCTATCTGTCTGCATTTAAGTATTCAAAATGGTCACTGATACCTAAATTAAACATATTCTTTCATTCAGACACTACAGAATTTGCTCCTCTACAAGAAGAAACAACCCAATATTACAAGTTGACAGTCAATTTTCTCAGGATATACATCCATATTCCACTGATATCCATCCAGTCTTCCTTGAGTTTTTTTTTTTTTTCCCAGAATATTTATTTGATATTGTGAAATTCACAGACTTAGCTGTTATTGAGTGGGATATGGGCAAAATGTTGGCGCCCCCTGCAGGGTTGATGGTATAACTATAGACTGAGTTTTCTGGATGTCTTCTAACCTTAATGATCATCCTTGTGGCATGAAATGAGGTAGAACTTAAGTCAATATGGGAAAGATTTACTTCGGACTTAGGGAAAAAGTGGGCAAGTTCTGAGAGGTAAAGACATGTTTAGTTCTTGGAATGAATTGCTCGGGGCCCTGCCTGGGCAGGCCAGGGAGGCAGGGAATCATCACTGAGCTTCCATCTCCCTGTTCCCTTCCTCAACACACATCCTCAGAGTCCCAGAAAAAGCATGACTCCTCAGAGTCTTAGGGTACTCTAGTTCTGGGCACAGTTCATGAAGCTCAGGTATGAAGTAGGGGTGTAGGTGTCCATGTCTGCATGTGTTTGTGTGAACAAACATGGCAGTTGCACAAATGAAAGCTTTAGGAAGCTCTGGACTTTCCAGTGTCAGTAAAAGATCTTAACATAGAACATGATGGAAATTCTGTATGAAAAATGAGTGAAAATTGGCTTTTATAATGATTGAATTTTGAAAATGAGTAAGTGAATACAACATCTTATTTGGATTAAAAAGTGGGAAATTCTGTGATCAAATGGACTTAGAAAATGTTAGGATGAGTAGGTTTCTTTACAGTATGACAGTTTAAAGCATTCAAGAAGAAAACGCAATTAGAATCTAGTCAAGGTGATATATTGTAGCAAGAGGCATTCATCGAAAATGTTTAAGTACAGATTTTGGGAAACACCTTCTTGGAATTTGAGAGTTTTCATTAATTTATAAAAAGAAATGGATTTAAAAATTGATAAGATGGGCCTCCTTGGTGGCGCAGTGGGTTAAGCAACACACTAAGAAGCAAACCGCAGCCACTGCAGCACGAGTTCCATCCCTGCTGCGGGCCTAGGAAGTGACCCACATGGCACGGCAGACCTCTCCTGCCTCACCCCCTGCTGCCCTCAGCAGTATGTTTCACTCAGTCTGCCTGTTCTGCTCCCCGCTCTGTCTGGTGAATTCTCTCACCTCCCTGAACTCTACCCCAGCTCTTGTGTGCATAAATAAATAAGTCTTTAAAAAAATAAATAAATAAAAATTGATAAGAGGAAACATTTTCAAGCTGTGAAATGTTAAATTTTATTGAGCAAGCAAATGAATATTTTGTTTTATTTAGGCATTTTAGAATATAGCATAATTTGGAATTAAACAATAGTTTATAAAAACAACATCACTGTTAAATATGATGTTTTGACTAAAAAAACACAAATAATAAACCCATTTCCTTTCTTCCCACTGTGACATGTTCTTGGTGGTGTCCACATCAGGGTAGAGCTTGCCCACTGAAATCATGACAGAGTCATGCCAGGAGTTAGCCTGAGGGCCACATTGTGAGGAGAGGGGGCTTCTTGTAGCTGGATTAGTGCACTCAGCCCACCCATCTTCGGTGCAACAGGTAGAATTTTTACTGGGTTTTTAAAATTCATACAAAATTTTACTTGACCTCAATTTTCGCGTTTCTAATTGGTGAAATGTGGCAGGCAAAGTATTTTTGTGCAGCAACCTGGAAGAGTGAAATTATATGATATCTTGACTCAGAAGTTCAGAACAGATATGGGGGAGTCTGTAATTATAATGTTTCACCACTAAGAGCAAGGAATTTATCCTAAGTCTGGAGAGGGAAAACTAAGATTTTTCAGTTTCTTTTTCTCATGTGTGAAAAATTGAAAAGACAAAGGTAATAGCAGACTTCCTTAACCCACCATACAATCCTTATTCTGGATACTAAAATTAAAATTTCACCAATTTCCCTTAGGTCTGTTGGAGAACGGCCTCAATTGCACGCATATGCAGACCTACTATGAAGTGCTAATATGTTTGTTTTCTCATTTCTTTTTAACTATCAAAATCACATAATTTGAGTCTTGCAAAGTGCTTAGCATACTATATATTTTGTTTAGACCCTTTTTCTTATGTGTGACTATGATTATATGGTTATCAAAAGCAAAACAAGCAGGAAGTACATGTGTAATTGAAAGTCTTAGAACTAGCTTTACTGAGGAAGAAGGTATTCTCAATGCACTAAAATATAAGTGGATCAAAGTTGGAAAAATGTTGGGTGCCTGCAGTTTCGTGCAGCCTCGATAGCTTCTATAGAAAATGGCATGGGAATTAAAAAAAAAAAATAAAAATGGAAATCCCATATGGTCCAGCAATAGCTCTAGGTATTTACCCAAAGATACATAGCAGAGTCCAGAAGTTGAAATAAAATGTTATTCTCTCTATATATACAGCATGGGAAGCTGTTCAGGATGTTACTGTAGAGGTGATTCACCTGTGACCTGGGTCAACATCTTAGCAAGCCCTTGAGTGGAAAACTGGAAACAAAGTTATGTGCAGTTCAATTCAGTTTCTGTCACGAGGCTGAACTAGTTCTGAGACAGAGGATAGACATTTCCAGGTCCTTGTCAGTCACCTGCTTGTATAGCAGCCCTTCCTTGCCTGCTGTTCACTAATCTAAGTGAAGTTTTGTGGGGCAGTGCATTCTTGGAGTGAAGAGTGAACTTGGGAGAAAAAGGCTTAATAATACACATGCATAGGATCAAAAGGCTCCAGACTGTGTTCAGTACTTTCACTCTAATGAATTATTCATAAACATAAGTTTTAATCACCGAGGGTGATGGTGGGGATATAGGATGAACTGAACAGACACGACGCCTCCCTCCAATGAGTTTATAGGTCATGGAGACTACAATGGGCCATTCTGAGCAGTGGTCTATTGCCATGATAACTGACCACACACACACACACACACACATGCACACATACACCTAAAATGTCTTCCGTTTGGGGGCCATTGGCAATCTTTCTGTACAAAATAACATCAAAGTTACATGCAAAAGGTACAACTAAAGATGTTAAAACTTATTATTTCTTGTGTAATAACTGTATTGAAGCATTGACCCTCAAATAATACAAAGAATTGCTTCAAACCTACTCAGATCAGAGAAGGAGTGGTACAATAGTCGAGATTCTAGTTTTTGTTAATCCTACCTAATTTTCGTTGTTGTGCATCAGAACACGTTGACACTTCCATCAGAAAGTATTCATTGTCTTTTCAGTACTTCTTTTAGCATGCAGCCTTGTGAGTATCTGTCTGAAAGGACAGACCGTGGATTCATTACTGAGGAAAATTATGTTCAACAGCCCTGCCCTTGTTCCCTCCATTTTTGTCTCATCTGGGTCTTTACATGTGGATCCACTAACAGTTCTAAGTTCTTCTCTTCTCCCTTCCAGCTATAAGTGTAGCCTGTGATATTCAGCCAGTTTTCCCAGGAAGAGCAGTGGATGCAGTTCTCATGAAAAGGTGATGGCAAGTTCTATAGTCAGCTTTCATGGGTTAGTTTGTAAGCTTGTCCTTGTCTGACCTTTGGTTTGGCTACTCTACGTTCCACATATTAGTGACACTATCTGGTATTTAGAGTTCAACTTCTGACTTATTTCACTTAACATCGAAGCTCACAGGTCTATCCATGTGGCCACAAATGCCATGAGTTTATCTTTTTTGATTGCTGAAAAATAGTCCAATGTGTGTGTGTGTGTGTATAGCACAGATATACTATGGTGGCACTACCTGATGGGTAATATTATCACAATTAAAAATAAATAACACACTAAAAATATAATAAAATGTTTCTAAAAAAAAGTGATTGCAAGATGCCCTGATCTTTCACATTCAGATTTTTCTGTTCTTTATTATTTTTCTTTGTGCAATTGCTGCACTTGAATATTACTACTTAATCTATCAACTGTTGATCAGAGTACTCATTAGGGACTTCATGCCAGGGAAAGTGGTCAGTGTCCTATTTGTGTTGTACCAACTGCAGTGCCATTTAGCTCTTCAGGGTTACAAGTGCTTTAATGTAGAAACAGCTTGAAAAGACTTGGAAATTAAAAACAAAATTTTTAAAATAAACATTTTTCATTCTGTGATTACTGCAGTCACATGCAATAGTATGAGTACCCTTCTCTTAAGTTCCCTCGGTGGTAACATACTGAAAAACACAACCAAGATATTGACATCTATACAGCAAAGGGACCAACCGATTTCCATCATCACAGCAGCCCTTGGGCTGCCCTCTTACAACTCCCTTCCCTTCTACCACATGTACTGTGAGACCCTGCAAAATCATTCAACTCTTTTCATTTTGATAATTTTGTCATTTCGAGAGTGTTATGTAAATATAATCATACAAATACAAAGCTTGGCACTGACATTTTTATACTACACATTATTCTCTGGAGTTTCACCCAGGTTTCTGTGTCTGTCAATAGTAATGCTATTTTGTTGTTCCATGATATTCCATCGTACAGATTTATCATCGTTTGTTCACCATTTGCCTGCTGAACGACTTCCGGGATGTTTTCAGTTTTGAGTTAGTACAAATAAAGCTGCTACATTCGTGTATGAGTTTTTGTGTGAAACAAAAGTCAATGTCTAGGCATACAACTGTGGAGTCAGATGACAGGGGCATGTTTAGATTTTAAGAATTTGCCAGATGATTTTCCTGAGTAGTTGTAGTGTTTTATATTCTCATCTACACTATGTGAGGGGTGAGTGTCTCTACAACCATCACACTGGTGAGTAGGCATCAGAATATAGACTTCGGAGGACACCCCATTCAGTCCCTACAGAGTTAATAAAGATGAAGCAGCTGAGTAAAGACCCAGAGCAGAATGACTGTAAGATTCTTTATATAACGTATTCCTATTCTGGCTGATTAGGGTATTTCTCTGATTGGTGTTTTTCTGAGCACCACCTCCTGTTAAATATTTTAAACATAAATCAGACATCAGGAAATTTTTAGTAAATAAGTGGAAAATGTATCTTAATTATGCTAACATTTTATGAAAGGCAATACAAATGGAATTGAACTGTTCTTCACACATCTGGAACAGTACACCTTCCTACGAGCAAGGGTTCCTTTCTCTCCATGCCCTCACCAACACTCATTGTTTATAGTGATTTTGTTGTTATTGTTTTGATGTGGGCCTCATGGGTGTGAGATGGTATGTCATTTTGGTTTTGATTTACAGGTTTTTCATGATAAGTAATTGTGAGATTTAATGTCATGTTGCAGTTCAGTGGGAGACTGACTAAACCATCAACATTAACATGAAATATCCCTAGAATCTGAAGTAGCTCTACAAACTATTGTGCTTGCCAAAACTGTATTGTGTAGTTAATGTCTCATGCAGATATGATAAAGGAATGAACTAGATTGAAAGATGAGATATTTCATTTTTGTCATGTCTTGTGAGTGATCTGCTAATAAAAGCAACTATGTTCTCAATTACAATGACGTAGTTGATTTTCTTTTTTGGAATTTTTTATGGAATTGTTGATTTTTGAATGAATGAAACTGGGTGAAGTTCTATATGAGGATTTTGTTTTCCTATTTTACTATACTATACAAATATAAATGTATTCAAAAACTCCATTTTAAAACATGAAACAATAATGAAAACCAGTATTAACTCAATAAAAATATTAAAAATAAAACAAAATAAATTAAAAACATATTATATGTCAAAGCAAATATATATGTTCTGTATTTTCATTATAATACATTACTAACAATATAATGCCAAAGTTAAATCTTAAATTTAATACCAAGGGTCTTGTCTAAAGCAAGTTTCATTTTCTGAGAATATATCCCAAGTGTTCGCTATCAGAAATACAGTGTATTTGGCACTAAATAATGAGAGCACAAAGAACATGAAAAATCATGACTGATAATTTCAAATTAAGTCTCAACAAAGTATTTCTTTCATACATCTTAAATAAGTAGTTAAATTGAATAATCTTAGATCAAAAAAAGAACAATTTTATTTTCAAGTCAGCAATATAATAAAATCTATTTTCTAATCATATACATTATATGTTTAACATGTCTTTGTATTGTTACTTACAGAGAATAGTTCTCAGATTTATGTATTATATACACCATGAAAATAGAGGAACAGTACTTTCTTCATATGCTCATCAAAGCTATGATTATCATTTTATGATCTCCTGCAGAATTTACTTTTCTGTGTTGCATAATTACTATGCTTTGATGAAATGTAACAGACATAAGTAAAATGACATGAATCAGATGAAATGAACACCTGCTGGAGGCCAACTAATAATATAATCTTCAAGGTGACCTAATGTGATTACTCTGCCTACACAAAAATTTTATTAGTTCCCATATTATTAGCAAAATGTAATTAATTATATGGTAAATATTGGCTCATCATGGGTAACAATACACTAATAAAGTGCTTCAATGATTCATATGTCTTTTCAAAGTACACATATTATGGGAACAACTTCAGATATCCCGAGGTACATACTTAAATATGCCATTTAACAAATAAGTACATTTAGGATAATTTCATATAATTATTCAAAAGGCCAGTTGTTTTTCTCTGAAGAACAAAACTTTTTAAAAAATATTATTTTCTCATACTGGGTTTCATAGAAAATAGAAATATGATAGTTTATTCAAATTATTGATGTGTTGGCTTCATTATTATTTCTTGAATGTAGCTATAATTAAAAAGTATTTCTTAAACAAGAAAGAGAACTTCAAAATGCTTATGAGCATTTTTTCCTTCCATAAAGGGAAAATTCTCTGCTATCCAGGGAACTGTTTCTGCAAGTAAGCAGTCAGATGGCTCCCCTTAGGGGTACAGCTGTGTGGAAGAAGTTAAGCAGTGTTCCCAGAAATTTTTACCACTCCTTTGGACAAATGGATACTTTTTGTGAATCAAATGCATACATCATAACAATCCTGTTATTTTTGTTTGCTTAGTATGAATTTCCATTTGTTAATTTTGCATGTTTTGTTTCTAATTGGAGAGCTTGTCTCATATAAAACACAAGAAGCAAGATAAATTGCATTTTACATATTCCTAGTGAAGAAGCACTCACCATGTGAATTTCTAAAACGGAAGATGCAAACACTAGAGATACTTCAAAATGTTTACCCACTTGCTTCTTCTCACATGAGATTTTGTTTTATTTTAACAAAGGAGTCAGTTTCCCTATAAAGCATCTCTAAGGATGATAATTAAAAAAAAAGTTTTGAACACACATCTCTCATGTGTGCCTTGAAGGTCTGCGTTTTCTGTTTCTTACCCAAATTCTGAAGCAACTGAAAGACACTATGTAGATATGGTCTCTCTCTTTAGTGAGAGGTTAACACAGGTATAAAAATGATGACTCACCAATGGGCTCTGTGCTTTTGATTTTGCATTTGAGGCGGCAGGAATGTCACCAGCATGGGGATAGTTGGGAATGGCCATCTCTAAGCAGGTTGTGACTTGAATCAAATCCAGTGGTTTGAGGAAGAACTATTTTATTTGCTCCCTGCGTGCCTTCCTTCTTCTCTCAAAACAAGGATCAGAAAAATCCCACCTTTTCATGGAATTTCCTAGAAGTGAGCCAAGGTAGAGCTTCACTAAGGGTGTGATTTCCTCCAACATCCTTGTGGTGCCCACAGCAGGCATGGACCACTTCTGTGTTAAAGAAGGAACCTGGTTTCTTTAAATCATTATTATCAACATTACACAAATTAAAGTAAGCACTTTGTATTAATGAACTAAGAAGTCACAATTAAAGAGCTCTCTCCAGTAGCCTCAGCCTGTGGTTTGAAGACCTTCTTTTCTGACTGCTTTGAGGTTAGAAGCATTTGGACAGAGCAGCTTTGAGGAGGCTTAACCATAAAATATAATTCCCCAACTGGTCACTAGAAAAACATTTGTGAGTGCTTGTGAGCTTTTTCAAGAAATGAATTTAATCAATTTATAATTACTACAAATGATAGGCTAGGTATTCAGTCATCTCTATGGCCAGAATCATACTCTTTAGCAGTTACCAGATTTGGAATGTCAGCTTGATTGAAGTTCAAAAAGAAAACAATTTCTTTCTCTAGGAATACAAGGCACATTGCTTATTACAAATAATACTGTGAGTCTCTGAAAAGAGCTTTTTGGATGGGGACATCTTTGACTTACTTTATTTCTAGGATAAAACAAATGTTTAAAGATCAAAGAAAATATTTTGAATATTTGTTGTTTTTCCTAATTTTAAATAACGATACTTTTCTTATTTTTCCAATTTGGATTCCTTTTACATCTCTCTCTTGCCTAATTGTTCTGGTTAGTACTTCCAATACTATGTTGAACAGTAGCAGTGGGAGGGAACATTCTTGTCTTGTTCCTGACCTTAAGGAAAACAGCTTTCAGTTTTTCACAATGAGTATGATATTCGTTTTTGGTGTGTCATACTTTAGATCTATTTTTGGACACTATTTTTATTTTTTTTAAAAAGATTTGTTTACTTATGCATAAAAGAACTGTATAGGTCAAAAGTGCGGGGAGTATAGGTCAAAAGTGCAGGGGATAAGAGGATTCACCATAGACAGAGTGGGGATCAGAATAGTCAAATCCACTGAAATACACTACTGAGGGGAGCAGGGGGCAAGGCAGGAGAGGTCTGCTGTGGCATGTGGGTCCCCTCCCTGGCAGCGGATGGAACTTGTACTTCAGTAGCTGCTGATGCTTCATAGTGCAGTGCTTAACCCCTTGTACCACCAGGGAGGCCCGGACACAATATCTTTAAAAGCACCTTTTGTGTATTTGGAAAACATAGTATTACTTTGCATGTGATTATACTTTGCAGTTGTCTGTTTACTTATAAAATGTATAATAAGAAAAAAAATAGTAGAATAGATTACTATAAAAAGTAAATCTTCAGATAGAAATGGGAGGGCTATGTTTATTTTTTGTGCAATTTAAGAAAGAGCCTCTTTTGAATTTGTGACTAAGGAAAAGTACCAGGTAGAGATTATTGAAGGATTTTGAAAGAACATAACATTATTGTGTAATATAATCAAGTAAAATTAAATAAACATAAAACATTGTAAATAGACAAGTTAGACTGTAACGTTCAATATAGTCATTTTGCTTTATTTTGAGACTGCATGCTACCCTTTCTCTTGCCAAGGTCGCAGACTAGAGTTTGTCATTTTTCTTCATCATGTGATTCTTTAGAAACTGCTATCACTAACCAAATTGGGCATTCTATCATAATTCCATGTTTTTATAATTTATGATAGTCAATTACATAAATACCACTTTTCTTCTTCAGTGTGAAAGCCTCAAATAGCCTCTCAACTTCTCAGATGTTTTAATTCAACTAGTGGGATCATTCTGAGAATGAAGAAGGGCTCATTTAAAATACAATGTCATTTTTCCCCCTTCTGACTTATTTCACTGAGCCTGATCCCTTCAAGCTCTGTCCATATTTCTGTGAATGGCATGAGTTTATCTTTTTTGATTACTGAATAGTATTCCATTGTGTATATATAGCACGTCTTCTTGATCCAGTCATCTATTTTGGGCATCTGGGTTTTTTCCCATATCTTACTTATTGTGAATAGTACTGCGGTAAACATAAAGGTACATGTATCTTTTTGAATTATTATTTTTGTATCCTTTGGGTAGATTCCTAGGAGTGGAATTCTGGGTCATATACTAGCTGCATTTTTAGTAGTTTGAGAAGGAATATGGGGGAAACAAAAAAGGGCTCAATGAAAAATAATAATGATAATAATTAAATAAAACCAGAAGGCAACCATAAATAAGAGACATTCTGTGAGGGAAGAGGGAAAAAAGGGATCAAAAGAGGGGAGAGAAGAGCACAAGGGGCTACAGTGATGGCTCATGGGTGAACTGGTGGTAGGAATTTCATGGGGACTACACAATGGTGTAAAAGATATAAATTAAAAAATAAATTCTAAAAAAAATTAAATTTAAAAATAATAAAATAGAGTGTCATAGTTTGTTTCCATCATAGCATAACTGACCTGGAAGAAACACACACACACACACACACTGAAGGGAACACCTGTATACTAATCTTTTTTCCCTATACTTTCCCTGTACTATATGTGCATTTTATTCCTTCTCACCAAATAAAATAAGTTCAAATATTTATTTTGTTCACATTCCTTGGAAAATTGAACTGCAGGCAGACTTTAAGTCTAGACTTGCTGGGGAATGCTTATGGAAAGTTAAACCTTAATCTCACCTGTTCTGCAATAAATATTCAGAAGTGTGTTAATGTTTTTGTGTTATTTTTATTTGTCCCCTTAGTTACTAAGAAGCATGTGGTCAAAATCATGGGGGCAGTTTATAGCAGTGTAATCTAAAAAGGGGAGGCCCCAAGTTCCATGTCCCACCTAATGAAGGTGGAGCTGAGCAGTGAGGGGAAGCTAAAAAGAACTCAGAAGGCTTAGGGGAGAAGCTTTGGAAGAGACACATGGCGCCTCTAGAGAGAACTGTGAAGAAGCCAAACTTGCTTCTCGATCTGGTCTTTCAGGAAGGACTTGGGGAACATGGAAGGTGACACTTGAAAGAGAGAGAGGTGAGAGACCCATAAAGAGGGGGACAGTAACAACCTTTATCTTGACTTGTACTTATATTTTGCTCTTTTCCTTCCAGACTTGTCTGGCCCCTCTGTCCCTTGGTTCCCCACTGGAAGTTTCCTTTAACTTGTGGCAAACTTTCAGGGGCTCTACTTTGGGCCAGCCCTGTCTGACTGGACATTTGCCCAGGAGAGGATGGGTCTCTTTGGGTAATTCATTTAGAAACTATGTTCTTTCTATTCTGTCACACTATTCTATTCTGCACACTAATTCTATTAATGTTCTTTTCTATTGCAGGTCTTGGGCACTATAGGGTATGCTTTGTCTTTATGCAGTGAATGGCAGAAGACATTTAGAGCAGGCATGTTATGGTATTACAGGATACTCCTCATTCTGTTTGACAACAGGTTGATGAGAGGGTGACCAGGATTATCTGTATGGGAAACCCTAAGATATTGTTGAAAGCAGTGACACTGTCAAAATCTTCATTTTACATAGATGATTCGCTTCAGGAGCTTGGGGAACCTGGGAAACTGTTCCTCTCTGGGTATCTCCTGACTTATGAGACCATTTGCATTTATTTCCCATGTTATTTGACAATAAATAAAGTTTGGATCTTCTAATGGTATCTTTTCATGCCCTTCTGTCAATCACATTGCTTTAAGATCCTTGTTTTAAAAAAGGTATTAAGGGCATGGGATTGTTTGTAAAGATTTATTTTTAAGTAGAGTCTACTGTTATAAAAATGGAACTTCATTTAGAGACAAATTATTGTATCAAGAAGCTAATGGTTTAAATCAATGTTTTTATTGAAGTGACATACAGTTGAGAACTGTGTCATTTATAGAACATAGCTTCACAATTTGTTGCCTTTCCGATGAGTGTAAGTGTCTTGGAAAACATTAAGGTGACAGGACAGGGATACAAACATATTTATGGAAAACAAAGATGCCATGTTGCCAAGGTTTTCTAACGACCAGTAAATGTTGCTATTTAACTGCAAATTTGATCATTGGTGGTTAACTGGGGTGTGTTCTTGTTGATTTTTCCAAACTGTCCCCTTTCATATTTTCCCCCTTCAAATACCTTGTCAGTTACCGCTCACCAATGGCAAGAATTTCAGAGCCAACTGCAGGTAATGAGATGCTGATTGGGGATTCTAAAATTCACTTGCCGATGATTATGTGTTATTTTAACAGGAGAATGACAATAATTTCCTGTAATGCCACTTGTTAAGGTAATTATGCTATAATTGCCTTATCAAGGTGTCATAGAGGAGAGGGGAGAAATTCCAAGATTTCACAGCTGCTGCCATGCTCCTTTAAGTGTGATCTTGAAATTGCATTGTCAGCCATCAGGATAAATCCCTTCCAATTGTTTTAAGCCTGAACAGCATTGTCTTAGGTAGGTTATGTGACCTCAAAATAAGATTTTTTTTCAAGAGTTGTTTTTTGTGTGATTTTGTGTTTGTGAATTAAATGTGTAACCTTGCAGATATTTTTAATCATGTTAAAATTTTAGTGGAATCTGAAGAGTTCATTTGTACAAAATATAGATTTAAGAATAAATAAAAGATTAAGAAGTATCATAGCATGTAATAAACAAAGGACATGTATATCTAAAATATAAATAAAAACATGTATTTTCAGTTAAAATCTAATTGGTAATATCCATAGTACAGAAAACAAATTAGCACACTCTTTGCTTGACTTTCTATCTCCACAGTGAAGACTTATACCTTTATTTTAGTTATCAAGAGTACAAAATATTTAAGTGATATGGGACCCTGTTCTAAAATACTAAGCAAAATACTTCCAAATTCAGAAATTCCAGTGTTTCTGTCTCCACATATTAAGCTTGCACTTTGTTTTCAAGGGTAGAACAATAAGAATGAGAAGTAAGAAAAAAGAAAACGACAGCTAGTGGAGAATGATAAAAATAAAGAACAAGGAAGAGAAGGTAGACCAACGTCAGTGGTGAGGGAAGCTTTCTATTTTCCATAGGGTGCACGTAAGTAAGACAGCTTTTGAGTTCAACCTGTAGTTAGCTGTATTCTAACCAGTACGGTTTTGACTGAAAGTGCAGCATGATGATGGCATTGGAGGAATGACAAGGAGCTGTGACTATAGTGCAGAGAGCAAGATGAGGAGAAGTAGCAGATGTGTCAGAGACTAGCAAGTTGCCAGATAGTGGAGTCGTGATTTTTACTTTTACTCAGAGAGATTTGGTAATCCATCAGAGGTTTAAGGGCAAGAATTGTAGTGTCTACATTTTTTTCTGGTCACTGTATACGAGCAGACTATAAGGAGACAGAGTGAGGAGATCACTTAGTAGACTATTAAATTAAGGTACAGTGTTGGTGGATTGTCGGAGATGACTTGGAGCATGGAAGTGGAATAAGAATGGACAAGAAGTGACCCCAAGTGACCTCCTAAGAGACCAACTATGGGGAAGACAGGGAAAAAATATCCATGTACAAAGTGAAGGCTCTTAACCAATTTATCTAGCAAAATAGAGTTGCATTTATTGGAGTGGAGAAAAGGAATGGAGACTCAGGTTTGGGAGGGAAATATAAGAAACTTGTTCAGTTTGAGCAGTTATTAAGAAAGCAAAAAAAGAAGTATCAAGGAAACAGTTACTGAATGTAGTACTCAGCGACTGAGCACAATGGCAGGGATTTGTGCAACTTTTGCTTTAGAAAGAGAAGATTTGGGGCATCCCTGGTGACACAAACTATAAAGTATTGCGTTATGAAGCATCCACAGCCACTGCAGCATGAGTTCGATCCCCAGGCATAGCAGACGTCTCCTGTCTTGCCTACTGCTCCCCTCAGCTGTGTACTTCAGTCAACCTGCCTGTTCTGTCCCCTACTCTGTCTCTCACCCCCTCATGCCTGACCTGTACCCCAGTTCTTATGCATAAATATTTTAAAAAATAGAAAGAGAAGATTTGAAGCATTATATGCCAATGAGTCAGAAAAGAAGGATAGTGTGGGAAAGAAAGAAACCACTAAAACACAATCCTGAAAGAAGGAGAGGGAACAGGGTCAAGGATACACTTCTGTTATTTTGTAGAAAGAAATCACCCTTCCCTTTATGCATATGAATGAGATGGGGAGGGGGCAGAAGTAGAAGGGGCTGGGAGCTTTCTGACTAATACATTTTTATAGGACAGCAGTTTAAAAAAAGATACAACCTATGTTTACCTCTATATATACTTTAAATCCTGTAGCCTCTCCTCTAGGATTTCTACATTATAAAGCTAAACTTTATTGCCTCAGGAAAGGCACCACAAAGGACCCTAAGAAATGTTAACCCCTTGATTTTTGAGCTCCTAATTAAAAACTAAAGCTGAACAATCCTTTGAAAGTCAAAGCACTTTTGATTTCCAAGTAGCCTGGCTCTGTTGAGAAGAATTTTTTTTTTTAATCTGCAAATCAAAAAGTTTACCCTCAATACCAGTAGCAAAATCAGTCTTCAGAACATAGAACATAAGTGACACTCCATTGAGTTGAGGAGACTCTAAGAAGGAAAGGCTCTTCACTCTGACTACAAAATGCACTGAGTTTCATCATTAGGCAGACAGGAGTCCATGAGGTACACTGTGAACACAGAGGCTACTTCCGGTCTGAAAGGGTTCAGCGTTTCAACACTTTGGGACTAACCATATGGGAATGGGAGGTCATAGAAATGCCTAGCAATCTTAAGGTTAGCAAACAGGAAATATTCCTGCCTCATTTATTAGGTATAACCTAGTGGGCAGCAGTTCTCTTAGAAAAGTCTGTGTTCATAATGGCCTCTAGGAGTAGAACTAGGATGCCCAGAGTACCTGGGAGAATGTAGTGGGTGCAGTCCTAAGGAAGCCACACTCATCCCACTGTGGTTTGGGGTGACTGGCCAACTGTGGTTTTCCAAAAGAGAACTGATATGATATAATCTTCAAGTCTAGCAGAGAGCTCTCTGCTGTCTGGTTAGGATAGGAAGGTTCAGGTTTATAGATAAAGCATGAAGAGGGGAAGGATTCCTTGTACTTAGGGAAGGTCAATGAGAGAAGGGCTTACAGGTCTCAGAAAGTATAATTTTCAGGGCCTCCCTGGTGGTGCAGTAGGTTAAGCAACACACTATGAGGCAAATCACAGCCACTGCAGCATGAGTTCAATTCCTGCCACCAGTTAGGGAGGGGACCCACATGGCACGGCAGACCTCTCCTGCCTCACCCACTGCTGCCCTCAGCAGTGTGTTTCAGTCAGTCTGCCTGTTCTGCTCCCCACTCTGTTTCTGGTTAATCCTGTCACCATTTTGGACTCTGGCCTGTACCCCAGCTCTTGTATGTATAAATAAATAAAAAAAGAAAAGTATAATTTTCAAATAACTTACCTCATTATATAATGCAAATGAAAATTAATACATTTAAGAATTTGTATTCAATTCACTAATAATCATTGAGTAGACTTAATATCATTTTAAAGGAGAATTTGAAAAATGAATAGATGGATGGGTGGATAGAGGGATGATGTAGAGATGAATAAATGGGAGATAAAAAATGTTAAATAGATAGATAGATAGATAGATAGATAGATAGAATAGATAGACAGAAAGACAATTCTAAATGGGTGGTTGGATAGGCAGATAGAGACAGACAGGTAATAGACAATAGAAAGGAGAATGGATGATGGATTGAAATTTATAGATCATTCATACATACATAAATACACACACATTAAATCTATACTAAGAATGCTAGTCATTTAAGATTTCATTTGTTGTTTTAAATTGCTTAAACACTTCTACAGGTTTTAGAGACACTTTTGTATGTGTGTGTGTTTGCTTTTAACAAAAGCACAACAAAGTTTTTATATTGCTACTTTAAAAGACTTATCCAACAAATTGAAGAAAAACTGGTATCCAAGGAGGATGGGCTGGCTCATCCCATGTCCTTTTGTGTCCTGGTTCCTACTGTGTTCCTGCCAGGAAACTAGCCAAATTTTAGAGATACATTTTCCGTTCCATGTTCGTTCCTCATAAAGACAGATTTCCTTTGCTTATTTTATTTGTTCTATTTTTAAAAATGATTTTGCATCGCTTCTCGGCCTTTTGGCTAAGATCAAGTGTAAAAATGATTTTGCAAATTTTAGAGATTTTTGTTTTCTTTTTGAGTTTATGTTCTACAGAAACATTTTTTTGTTACACATAAAAATGAATTAAAAAATTTTAATGAATCTCTTTTCAGTTTTCAAATAAATTTTACCAATAGAATTGAGTTATCTTGAAAAGTCACCTTCTGATAGTATCTTTATGGTTAAATACTTGTTTATATATGTTATATTGGTTTTGATGACAAAATTTAAATTATACTTGTCTTTAAAACATTATGATTTTAATAACAATCAGGAACTTTTTTGTAATGAAATCTTCAGTTCCTCCAAATTGCACAGTAAGAAGTCTGGTTAAAAGAAATGAAGACTATTTTGTCATTTTCTCCTTTTCTTTACCAACTTCTCTACTAAATCAGTGCTTTGTTTTCCCTAATTCACCTATGGTTTGAACCTCCTTGAATTTTTTCTTTAAAAAATAAGAAATGTTTAAGCATTTGTTTAAGCATTTGGAAGCCTACATGTTTTATTACAGCAAATAGCATGAATTAAGCTATTAATTCAACTAATATCAAGCAAAGAGTAGCTTTCAATAAATGTGAATTCCAAACATAGTTTTGTCACTTTCAGCTAATTCAGATATTACACACTGTGATAAAACATCAGATATAAAACTTTCTGATGGTGGTTATAAAAAATGAAACCTTTGCCCCAAGTGTAATGTTCTCATAGCATTTTCTTAATTTGGTCATAATTTTGTTTTAATGGATTTACTTATTTAAGAAATGTTTCTATTCACTTATTTAATTTATTATTTATTTATTATTCAAGTAACACTAAAAAATCTACATAATTAAAAACTATATATATTTTAAAAACTATATAATTCAGAGATAGAGGACACACCTCTTCAAATATAGCACACCACTCCCACCAAATTACTCCCACATCCTCCACTATAGTCCAGTGGGTGCCCTCCATCTTTGCTTTGTATCTTCACCCTCCTTTTCTGCTATTCTCAATTTTAAAGTCAGGTTTCTTGAGTTCTGTCTTTTTTAAGATTTATTTTTTATTTATTTATACACACAAAAAGTGGGGTCTAGACCAGAAGAGTGGGGGTGATGGTGAGAAGCTTCACCAGAGACAGAGTGGGGAGCAGAACAGGCAGATCTCCTGAAATACACTGTTGAGGGGAGCAGCAGGTGAGACAGAAGAGGTGTGCTGCACTTGTGGGTCACCTCCCAGGCCAGGGGATCAAACTCTTGTTGCAGCGGTTGGCAAGGTTGATAGCGCTGAGACTTTAAACCCTGCAACACCAGAGAGGCCCTGAATTTGTTCTATTTTAAAAAGTTTTCTATGTAGACATGAGATCCAGATTGGTATGTGAACAACAAGTTCAGGAGTGATACAACATGTAAAGTGGAATTCTATCTCTCTTCCTGGTGAGTTTTATTTTAAATTATTCAGTCTCTTATTACTCAGTTTTATTCAGTTGAAAATTAGCACTTCACTTTCACTCACCAAATGAGTAAAGCAGTAGAAATATACTTAAAAAAATAACAGTCTCTCCAGAAAATTCTGTTTTGACATGGTATATGGGTTTAAATAACAGAAGTTTAGAGAAGAGAAACAGAGTGCCAGAGAAGGTGTTTTATAATTCATTTGAATATTTTCCAGTAGTTCTATACACAATTAGAGATTGCTGATGCAATGGTTATTAAGGAACAAAGGCTCTTGATTACCACACAATTTCCCAGTGAATGAGGGAAAATTAATTTATCAGAATTGTATTTAGTAATAAATATTTAATGGAATATTCCCTTTCCTAACATACTTTAACCACATACTTTTTGGAGTTTCTTGTCACTTACAGAGTATAATCATCACTTTATGCATCATGTTTGGAATTATTTGGAGGTCATTTTTTTCCCATCCTATACTCTAACTGAATAAACACAATTTTTTTGCTGCTAAGAGATAGTGTCAGGATATGGTGAGTTTGAATTTTAGAACAGTTTTCTTTCTTTTTTTTTTAAGCATTCAAAGACATGATACAAATGAAATAATAGGGCGGAAAATTACATAATATCTGTTTCAAAACCTAGTATCTTCTTCCATTATCCTGCCAAATATTTTTAGAGGTTACTTTTTTTAATCCTTTAAAACATTTTATGAATGCATGGTATTTTATAGTTACATCTTGGAGGAAGTTTTTTTTTTTTTTTTCTATGAGTAGGTTGAGCTATTTCCCCAAATATGAATAAAATACCTTAAAAATAATCATTTGAGACAAGGTTCTAAATTATGTTCTCTAAATTTCTGCTATCGCTTTGGTTCAGGTGGATTTTTTATATGCAGCAAAATCACGGTCTTAGGAAATGTTGGTTGGGCAATGGCTTTCAAATATCTGTATTTCATTATCTTGAAGGTGTCATGGATTTAAAGTAACAGCATTATATTAGGCCACATTAGAAAAACATTAAATCATCACCTAGAATTTAATATAATTAAATTATATATATAATTAATATAATTATATTATATATAATATATATTATATATAATTAAATTATATATAATATAATTAATATAATTCGGTTTACGAGAAAAATCTTCTAGCATTATTTAGAAAAGTGTTTTTATCATACATCTTTATTTTATGCATAGAACAGATAGTAAATGACATAAATTGGTTTTCATAAACTTCATGTAGTCTGGCTTTTCTGAATACATTTTTTACTGACATGTTAAGTATATTTACTTTCCATAGCATTGGCACTTTATTTTGTGACATTAACAGCAGTGATGATGTAGTGTATTGTCTATGTTTCATTATTGTCTGGAATTTTCATCTAAATTATTGACATCCAATCTGTATGTTTTGATAAATATACACAGTTAATGCTGACTAGATTATAGCTATGGGTCATAGATTTATAATGTACATATATAATATTGGTTCTGTTTCTCTAGAGAACCCTAATTAGAGCAGTTCTTATGCCCATGGACAGGAGAATCACTGAACATTCCCACAATGACTAGAACTCAACCATAGTATCCACAGCATGGCTAAATCACATAAACAAATTTTCCAATTCAATATTAGCATTTGACTGTTGTTTACTTTTTTCTCTAGTCAATATGTTTTCAGAATAACAGAAAAAAATGGTTACAGCTTTCAGCATTGAGCTGTTTACAGGTTTTCAAATATATAAACCAGAGACTGATTCAAATCCATTCTCAATTCTATCAACATCGCTCTATTTCTGAAAACTAGATGCAAAGAATGGGTGACTATGACATCTTTTGCATACATTTCTGAAAGGGTATAGATTAAGATATATAATCATTGGTCAAAGTTAAGAACTATAGTAAACAGTTTCAAAAACTATCAAATTGGTGGTAATAAGGCTGAGGGTGTGGGCAAATAATGGAGCTGAGAGAGAAAAATACATACTGAATCTGCTGTGCAATTTATACTTTCAAAACCTATAATCAGGAGCCTAAGGCTAATCATATTTTTTAAGTACTAGCGATATCTTGTAACGTACTATTTCATTTTGTTTGCTCAAGTGAATTTTATTTAAAAATAATACTTTCAGTTGGCAATTTTTCTACTAGGATAAGCATTTACCAAACTTGATGAAGTAACAGCTAGGCAAGATTGTTGCTGTGCATAACAGATAAGAAACTCAAATTTTTTCTCACCATGTTTTATGTATATTTGATTTATTAATCTTATATTTTCTAGATGAAGCATATATCCTTAATTCTTTGCAAATCAGAAACACTTGACCAAATTATTCTTAAAACAAGTAACTTCTAATGTTTCTTAAGGATTATCATGGTAATAATAGTGTGAAAGCTTGCAGCTCAAATATGTTCAAATTCTGAGGGGATCCTGCAGTTTGAGGAGACTCACCATTCATTCTGTTCTCAAGGATGTTGCTGGAGATAGTTGCTAGAGAATTAGGGACTCTGGATACTGCTGATCTATTATTTGTTTCAACAAATTTAACATAAATATACCAGGAAATTGTTTACTAGTACCTTAGCTTGAACCACTATCACAAATTACTTTGGATAGAGTGGCTTAAACAGACATTCTGGAAAATGAATGTACAAAATCGAGGGGCCAGCAGATTCAGTAATTTTATTCTAAGCAGATCAATGATTTTCAACAATTTCTGTCTGACCCCAGTAGCAATTTTACTAAGGCTGTAAAAGGTTCTCCTTGCTCCCCCCTTTGCACTCTCTGGGGGAATAGCTTTGACTGGTACAGACAGTGACTATGTATCAAACACGAATTTATATTCCCTTGAGTGACTCTGTTAAATACACTTCATGTTTGAAATTTCAATCAACTATAACCATATAAATAAACATTTGTGAAAATGTGTGTCATTATTTGTTGTATTGCATTTTGACTACTAGAAAAGTACTATTTTTAAAGCAGCAGAATTTTAATTTCTTATGTTTCATTTAATTACTTTTGGAAGGATATGCTAGAGATGTTGAAAGGTTTCTATTGAATAAATGCATCTGGAAGACTTTGTTGAGTATGTATTTATCCACTGACCTGAAACTAAGAGAAAACTACTTAGGGCACTGAGTCTAACAAGTTGAATAGCTGATTTGCTAACCAGCACTTCAGATTTACTACGTTAAGACAGCTTTTATTGTCATTATTCTGTCTTTGATTTTTAAAAAATGGTTTAAATATTATCTACATAACTAAAAGGTTAGGGGCAGGGAATAGCATATGTAAAGGGGGAATGAGTGCAATTCCACCACTCTATTCTTTTTTTAGTACTAGCTACATTTTACTCAAAAAAACATAAATAGCTTTATTTCTCGTTAATGGAGTAATTTATATAGTCCTTCGTATCTTCATTGACAGCACTTTTTATCCTGTGGCAAATGTGCAGCATTTACCAAATCAATTACTTGAGTTATGAAGAGCAGCACCAAGCTCCACCGTCACTCCATTCTTCTCAATAACAAAGGAGAAAACACATTAAAAACTAACATTGATGGGTTGTTGTGAGATGCGGTCAATGCGCTCTCCCAGAGTTAAAATTAAAAGGCAGTTAGGAGAAAATTGTTTCCTCTGGTCATCAGTCACCATGTGAAAGGCCTTTTTCACAATGATTAATTAAAAGCCAAAAAGAGAGAGTGCGAGGGAATGAACTTTAATAAAGTATCTGGCTGGTTTTCGGTAACATCATGAGTTAATGGACGGTGGTTTGCCTTGACTAAGTGTTATTGCTTCAGTCCATAATTTCATCTTGAAAATGGGCAAGGGAGTGAATCTTCCTCTTAGTAATTGAGTATTGATTTGAAAATAAATGGCAGTGAAACTCCCACGGAACTGTCAGGATATGTTCTGGACGGCCCTGACAATAAATGATTTCTGGTTCTTGTGAAAGCTGTGGATCAGCTTGATACTTAAACACATGGAGCCCACTGCAATCTGCCTTCCGTTTTATCAAGTGTCCGAGGGTCAATGGACAGTGCCCCACGGGAGGTGGCATTCGTGGCTCCCGGGGTCCAGCTCAGACTCCATTATGAGCCTCCTTTGTAAAACGCTTCCTTAAATTTGGAAAGCAATTTTAAATCAGCAGGTTCAGACATTTGACTCCTTTTCCAAATAATAACTTCCTTCTAAATACTGCACTTACCGCATACTTTTCAATGCAATTTCAGTGGAAGGGAGTTAAAATGTCATTATAAAAGTTTCAACGGGTTTGATAGATTTCCTTTACTAATGATAAGTAGTATAATTGGGTGTGATCTAACCACGCACAGAAATTACCAAGAACATTTTTCATTCTGTAGTTTGGTCTCATTCAAAGCGTTCATGGTTTTCCCAACTTCATCAGTGGGCACTGTGGAAAGCCACAAAAGGTGAAGTCTGAAAAAACAAAAATCATGAGAGAAATTGAGATGGTTATAATGATATTATAAAGCAAGACTATCCTTTCACAAAATACAGTTTGGCAGATAGTTCCTTGTCATAATACATCCGTGTTCATTATCAGCATTAAGAGCTGTGATCTTATGGTCCTTTATTTATTTTTTTTTTAGTTGTAAAAACCTTTTAAATAAAACTTAAAATTTTTCATTCATTTGATACCTGAATTGTTGTTTGCTATTTTCAGTTGGCCACTTTTGTATTGCACTAAAATAAGGGCAAAACACTATCACAGGAAATATGTCTTTGTGGATCTTCCTTTCTAACTAATTACCAAGCTGTGCATAGCCCAAGGTGTTTTGTTAATTACACAGGAAGACTGACTCATGTATCTTCTGATTGTTTAAAAAGAAAAAAAAAAAAAAGATTCCCAGGTTGTTTTCCTTGTTACTGATTTCAGAAAATTTTTGGTATTGGCACAATACTTTTTTAGATTTCCTGTGAAAGAGCATTTCACAGGACTTAGAAAACACCGAGTCCCTACCCTCCTTTTATCAATAAACATAATTTTTTAAACAATAATAATGCTTGCTTGCATCAATGAAAATGATAGAATGGAACTCTATAAATTAAATAATATGGGCAAGTTGTTTTCATCTATTGAAGAGCTTCCCAATTAACATTCCCGCATGGAGTACCCAGTGGTGCTGGTTGTGCTCAGAGACAAGTGTTGATTCATTTCTATTGTATAGACCTAGATATTTGGATTTTTAATGTGGTTCTATGCCAGTGTGTACAAGCAATTTTCCTGCCAGATGTACATCTGCAAAGGTATACTGAATTTATAGGCAAAAAAATAGTTTTATTATGTCAACATAAATGTTTCAAGTGAGGCCAGGAGGCTAAAAATCATCCCCAAACAAACTTCAAGGATCAACAAGGTTATTTAGGGGTTTGTTAGATTTGGATTCAGGAAGTACATGGAAGTACTCTCCAATCTGCTCTATTTTCTGTTTGTTTCCAAATAAGCCTTTTTTGTTGTTAGAATAACAGATTGTTTTTATTTGAGATCAACAATTATAAAAAGGAAATTAAATATTTACAAAAGTATTATGAGAGACATATGCAAACAGGAACAATTATCCTATAGCTTATTAATTGCTTTTTGTATTGTCATGTACACTTTTTAAGCATTTTTTTTTTAAAACTGCATAGTATACAAGACTCTGGTATTTGTAAGGGCAGTGCTGAAAGTTAATGAAGATTAACTAAATACTTTAGCATTCTAGTGACAAAGGTATTTAATATAACTATAAAATGAGCATTCTTGAACAGTTATGATGTGTTTATAGAAAACACAAGAAAGCTCTTTATTGTCCTTTTAGTCTTCAACAAACACTAAGTGACATTTACCATCTCCAGTCCACTGATGCCCCAATTAAATGGATAAAAGATTAAAACTGAGACCTTCAGCCACACCAAATTCTGGACAACATCATACTGTAAATAGAAATTTCATAATCATAAGTATAGAGAACATTATGTGCTGTGCTCCTTGATGAGGCTAGCCTGCATTTGTTATTCCCACATAAAATTCAGTGCATTGAGAAGAGCAGTAACCACATTCTAATGATGTGTCACCTTTTAATCAGGATGCTCTGAAGAACTGGTATCACTCATGCTTCAATTTTGGAAACAAATGTTAGTTCATTTTTTCCATTCCCATCTGTGTTGCTGTTTATTTGTTAACTTGAGTCTCAATGTTGGGCAATTCACACAAAACTGATAACAAATTTTACTCAAGTGTCAAAAGTGTTTCCTCAACTAATCTTGCATACACACACACATGCCTGCGTGCACACACGTGTGTTTCCTAAACTAATCTTGCACACACACAAGTGCACACACATACACAGGAATAAAAAATGATACCCATGCCATTTGCAGTGATGTGGATGTAGCTGGATGGGCTTATACTAGGTGAAATAAACCAGAAGGAGAAATACAGGATGGTGTCACTTACAGGTTGGATATGGAGAAAGCAAACAAAAGTTCAGAGTTGTAAGACTCACCCTTGATAACTAACCATAGATCTTCAGCTTTCAGAGGGGTAAGGAGAGGGTGAAGAGTGAAAACAGGGATTCTGGGGGCGAACACAATGGAGGCCTCTGCATGCCTTAGTGATGGGTGTGCTTGGTGACTACACTGTGAGGGTTGGGGGTGAGGGTACCTATGCTCTTAAAACCCCAGCAGAAATGTAAATCACGATTTTTAAAAAAAAATCAGTGACGTTCCTTTAAGCATTCAGCTAAGAACATTATATCACTAGTCAATTCTCCATTGATCAAAGTGACACATTTAAAAGAAAACAAAAATAAAATAAAAGTTAACAAAAAGGTAGTGCAGCATGGAACTTACATAGGACATAGTCAGAAGTTTATTTAGACTCATAATATTTTATAATATAAAAATCAAATGCATTCAAAAAAGGTAGAAAAATGCAATGGTCACATAGATAACTTGCTATTGCTGCTACTTTGAAATTGTTCTTTGAGCTGAGCTCTTCAGTTTTTGAAAACTTGAATGAAGCTATGAAGCATTAGTGGTCTGTGTGGCTGGCTGCCTGCTCTGTAATTGATCCAGCCACACTTTTTCCCTGATGGCAGCTGTGTCTGTGGACTCAGCAGTTCTGCCTGATTAGTGGGCCTGCTAGATGTTGGCTGAGGAGACTGAGAGGTCAAGTGTGTGTCAGCAGGACTCTGTGCTGTTGGATATACCCCCATCATGTCTGCAGCAGACTCTAGAGGGGATAACGGCAGCAATCTCACCCTGTCCATTATTTGACCTTGGCTATATGCTTGATGTGAGAACCCAGTTCCAATACATTCCCAAGGTCCCTTCTCCTTTTCTTATCAGCCAAGCCAATTCATGTGCATTTTTTTCAGGACCTCAAACTCTGATTCAACTGAAGGGACCATTGACTATTTAGTGAGAAAGTTGAAGTCCTTCAATTTAGATTTTTAAATTCCTTGCTCTTGATTAGATGTTATCCAGATATATTAGACGTAAACATGAATCCATTCAGTAGTTCATTAATCTATTTTAAGTGTTTTAAATTAAGGTCTTGTAGTTTTTGGAATGTGAAAGCTCCTTGCAAGTAAACAGGTCCCTATCTAACAGCTCAGGGAGACATCCAAATGTGTGATGTCTACTGATTTTTGATGGAAAGAAAATAATTTCTAATATGTAGTTTACTGATTTTTAATATTTTTATCATAAATTTCTGTTTTATAGTTTTTGTTATTATAAATCTAAAAAATGGTTTATCTGCTCAAAAATAATAATTAAGCATTTGAGTAATATCCCTCAAATTCCTAAACTCAGAGTACCACATTAGAGCTTATTTAGACTTTTTCTATGTCAGTTAAGTCCAATGTTTATTTTTCAATCTTTACCAAAGAAAAGAATATCTTCCTGACAACAGTGATCGGCTTTTAAGTATTTAACAATTTTTCTTCTTCATCAAGGTAAATTAAAACATACTGATCAGTCCTATTTTTAGATTACTGTATTTCTGAGGTAATTGTCCTTGTATTTAGACAAGAAAGAAAGGGAAAAACAACAGGAGAGAGAAATGAAAAGTCTGAGAAAATAATATGAAAAAATGTGTCTAAATCTGCAACATGCATTTGAGTGTTACAACAAAAATCAGTGTACAGGAATATTTGCATTTGTTTTTCCTAATAGGTGTTTACTGCATAATTTTACATTTTATTTATGTTCTTCAGGAAAAGATTCAATAACTTAATCATTTCCAAAGAGAAAGTCATGCTTTTATTTTTAACTCACCACTGATCCTGATGTAAAGATACATAATAATGATCCAGCTGACAGTGCACATAGATCATGCTAGAAATAGTCTATTCAAGTCCACTAGTCAATTCAATGTGGCAGCTCATAGAGCTGTCCTACGTCAAATCTAGGTCTGGGAGGTGCTAATTGGTTCATTGTGGCCACTTCTTCCATTTGAAGTTGACTATCAAATTGACAAATGACTCCAACCAGAAAAGTAAAGTTATTTATGTATTTGTTTCCCTACTGGTTGATTATTTACTTATGTTTATTGATATAAAATCGGTTTACGATTCTATATAGTTTAGTAGTGTAGCATCACAGATCTACAAATGGATGTTAGCACACCACGCCCTCCACAAAAAAACCAATCAATAATTCTCTACCACAGTCTAGGGGGCACTCTTCCTCATTTGTTCCCACCCCTCCCCTTCCCCCTCCACTAGTCTCAGTTTTGCAGTCAGATTTCAAGAATATGGTTTGTCTTGATTTTCTCTGTTCCTTTGCCTTGTTTTTAATATTTCACATAGGTGAAATCATCCAGTACATGTATTTCCCCTTCTGACTTATTTAGCTTAGCATAACCCCCTCCAGTTCCATCCATGTGGTCACAAGTTGTAAGAGTTCATATTTTTTATGACTGAGTAGTTTTCCACTGTGTGTGTTTGTGTGTGTATACATCTTTCTCCAACTCAGAGTAGTTTAAATACTACATTCCAAGAAGGAGAATGAAATTCCTACTCAATTATTAAAGATGTTTTCTTGGCTTCCCTCCTATTTAATAGGTCTGCACACACCAAAGCAACATGCTCTGTCTCTCTTAGGGTTCTGCTTACCTCTGTTTCTCCTCCTTTGTCACTGTGACACAATGGCTCATCTCAGAGGAGGCAGAATGGTATCTGATGTTTCAGGCTGTGGCAGGCATTGGTCTACTGGAAGTAGAATATACAGAAGTAGTAACTGAAAAAGAGTCTGCAACTCCCCCAACGATGACCAAAAAGTGATGCTTGATCCCAATTATCAGGCTGTCACATTTAGGTCAACCCATCGATTATCTGAGAACAAATTTTAAGTGCCACTTCCTGGATTTTCTGTGTGCATATGGGATGGACCCTAGAGAATTTCAGTGGAAATATCAGTTTCAGTGAGTCTGAGTCAGAGGACTAGTAAACAACAGACTAAGTCCATGGTGAATTCTAGGTGATCTGGTAGGAAATCCACTGCGGGCATCGGGCGGTGGCCCTGCCATTCGGGATAAAGGATGAAGCATGTGCTCTTACCTGGAAGCAACTGCCCCTATCCATTCACATTTCAAGTGGTCAATGGCTCCTTGGGGGCCTTCTTGTTCTTTTCTCTTCCAAGATGACTTTATGGTTTATTTTAGTGACCTTTCCACTGATACAAATGTTGATTAGTGGGGACACCAAGGAACTCACTCTCCTAACACAAATCCTTCCAGGATGCCCCAAAGGGGCGTGACAGAAGAAAGTGCATATAGCACAGAAAAAGCAGCTATGGGCTGGAGTGTCTCTTTGGCATTTTCTAGGAACATCCACTTTACAATTATAATCTTGGTTGCAATTTGGATAGTAGTTTTTATCTGCTTTTCCATATCTGTGTCCATGATTGAGATATAATGTCATCCTGTTCAATCAGGAGTTAACTACTTATTCTTATTGGTCAGTTCACAAAGGAGTGAAAGGGAATATTATTACTTCTATGGTTTTTAGAAGCTTTCTCAGACTTCAAAAATGCATTTTGAACATGTATTATGTTAACGTATATTGACTTAATTTTCATTTTGATGATCTCCTGCTTTGTCAGGCCCTTAATAAACCCTGTCCCGTGCAACAACGGGTACCTTGGCTCTTGTGAGAACGTCACAGTCTCCCGAGTCAAGTTAATAAACGTGCAGTTTTAAGTAGCCCTTGTACCCACCTGTGACTCTGCAGTTGCTTCTCTTCACTGGCCCTCTCCCTTTGCAAAGTGGTGGAGGCAGCGCTCCTCCCAAGGCTGCCTGCCAGTGACCGATCATGCAGGTCTCTCTCTTAGCAAACCTGTCCCTTTGGGGAGCAGCTCATTCTGTCTGCTTGTGTCTGTACAAGTGTCCTTCATTCTTTTCTCCCTTTTTTTATAATAAATTTGCGCTTTTGGATATAAAAAACTAAAATTAGAACCAAGCAGTTTTAATGCAATGGCAAGGCTTTGAAATAGATTTGGGGCTCAGTCCTCTAGATAACGATACACATGTTTTCCTGTGCAAACTTTTATTTGATTCTCACAGGACCATTGAATATTGGGGGAGGCCAGTGTATTAATCCTACTTTACCTGTTGAAGAACCAAGCTTCAGAGCCACTCGCTGTGGCTCAAACACAAATAAATGAAAAGGCTGGGACTGTTTGCAGCCTCTGCCTCTAAAGGTAATATGTATGTGGCCTATATTTAAGGAACGTGCGGGACTCTGTGCACTTCACAGCAATTTGGGGGTCAGGCTTCATCTCAGTGTGATTATAATAAAGCTCTGGGAACAGCAGGAGGAAGCCTGGTGCAGGGCTCTGCTGAGGTCTTGTCTCTCCAAGCTGGCAGACTATTTAGGGTGTTGGTATTTATGTAAAGATATTATAGACCTGCAATTACCTGTTCATCACTGTGATTGTCAATCACAGCAAGGCTGTTGTTTAAAAGTCTTGTCAATCACAGAGTTATCTCACATCAGGGTCTACCTTCTCGCCTCCACAGGCAGTGCTTCCTTTATGTCTCTTGAGCGAAGTGCTTGATTCTGGTCAGTTATACACTCTCTACCTGCACTCCCAAATTACGATTATGCTATGTTTTAAAAAGGAATAAGTGTGAAATTCATCTATTAGGCACACAGTTAAGATAGCGGGAACTGGGAAAAACATTACTGAAATAGGGGTCAGTTACATTCAGGTTCTCTGATGATGTAGCTTGACTAGCATGTCAAACACTCGCTCAAACAAGTAAATCTTATTCCTCCTCTGGTTTCTTGAAGAAACAGTTCACCTCCATGCATATCGAGTTTCTTTTCCTGTGCAATTTGTCTCAGTTTTGTCATTAGAAGGGGGAAAAAAATCTTTTGCCTCAAATCACCTTCTGCTTAACAAAATGAAACTTACACATTGCTGTTGGGGCTGAAGGTCAATGGTTAAATTGCTTTTGCTCTAGATGACACGTTTTCATGGGCTGAATTGCATCCATGAGATTAGCATCATTTGTACCTATAATAAATGTACAGGTGGGACTAGAGAACAGAGTCAGGGGAAAAATGCTTAAATTCTCTGTCTTCTGCCTAGCATGAACTAGTACAAATTATCTAAATTTCATTTACTTGGGGACTGTGTTAACAAAAATGAGTTAACATTTTTTTGATTTTAGAACATAGAGGGAAATCTGAAGATTGACTTGTGGGGCAGCGCTAGCCATAGATGAGCTCTAAGGGGGCCCCAAGGCCAGAGGCACACATGGCCAGAGGTTAGGGCCGCTTGCTAGAGTCCACAGGGCCCCTTCATTTGTAAAATTGAGTTAGCCAGGGAGCCACCTAGGTGGCCTGCATTTCTAAGAGTGATGATCTCTGTGCCTGACATGCAGGCACAGAACATGTAGACATTTAAATGTTACTAGGAAATAAGCAAATTTAAAGAAAGCTAGGTTCTTATGAAGAGGCAGAGTGATCTTACTGCTGACTTGACTGTCCCCCAAAAGAACAATCAAGAACTTTGGAAGTAAAATATCAACACTAAAATTTAAGGAAAGAGTAAGGGGGAGGAGGAGGGGAAGCAGAGTGGGGAGTCCTGAGGAGAGGATTTTGGAGATGTGTTCTCTTTCCCCGCCCCCTCATTTGAGTGGCCACAGAGTTATGTTTGAGTTGTTGACAGGAGTAAGCTAGGGCTTTCAGATTGCCTTTGCTTTGGAAAATTGATAAAAACAGGTGGGGCGCCTACTCCTGATGGTGCTGCCCCTTGCTTCTAACTCTGCACTCTGTTGGTGAATTGTCAGTAAGGCCTTTCTCATTTCAGTTCTCAAATGTAACACCTTTCCCAACCAAGGCTCCATCCCTTCCCGGACAAGATGCCAGCCCAGGACACATCAGCTCACTCAGCTCAGGCTGGATCTTGGGGGTTGTCTACCTCAACCTGCTGCCTTTCTGCCACACTCCTGTGCCACACAGCTACTGTCTATGCCAACTCCCTCCAAAATCTGAAATTTTGGGGTCCTTCTTCCCATAACCATCCTTCCCAACTCACTCTTTCTTGCCCTGGTTACACACTGGTTTTTTAACTAGCAATTTGCTTCTATCCCACCTCATATGTCAGCATTTCCCTTAAAAAAGACAATGAATTCTAAGACTTTGACACCATAGTAGTGGTCATGAAAATACAGGACAACAGCCATGGGAGAGCATCCCCTGACAGCTGAGGTGTGAGGACAGCCATCCCCTGGCACTAAGTTAGATAACAGACATGACAGTGCCCATGCCTCATGACAATAAACATTCTGCAAAGGATTATAAACAGTAATGAGAAGCCAACTGTGGTTCCTGCCTTGGTGGTGACCACAGCCCTTGGTAAGCAACACACTCCCCATACAATTGATATGTAAGGTGGCCTGTCACTTGATAGTTTTTGAGTGATATGTTTATTACCTCTCTTAGAAAAAGGAAATAACCAGTGCACACAGAGAAAGCTTTATGGAGGAGTGAATTTAGCTAGGGTTTGATACGAGAGCAGATGTTCTTTAGTGTGTGTATATAATTTCTTCATTTTAAATAATCTGTGTAGAAAGACAAAATATCAATTACAAAAGACCAAAAGGGATTACATTGAAAACTAATATCTCCTTTACCACGCATCTCTAACCTCAATGTCTCTCCCCAAAGGTTATTCCATTTTAACAGAACTTCACTCTCAATTGGCGTAAAATGGAAGTTGGGAGCCAGCTACATTCCTTTCTGAAATGTATCTTATAATCAGCAAGATATCTTTCTTTCCTAACACAAATAGAATCAAACTGCACATCTTCAGCTATAGTTAACAATATATGTTGGAACCTTCCCCATTGGTCCAAATACAATCATCTCCTGTTTGAAGGCAGATTTCATTTTATTGTATTAATATGTCATCAAATATTTAAAAGTTTCCTATTAAATGCCTATCCACTCTTGAGGTATTTTATTGATTTTTCCTTTCTCTCTCTCCTCTCTCTCTCTCTCCCCCCCCCTCTCTGTACTTTGGATGGAATATATGATTTCACTGTCTTTAAAACCTGGGGTTCCTTTCTTTTGGGACTCAACTGTATTATGACTCTTCTGTGGTTATATGCTTGAAAAGAAGAGAACATTAGTTGTCTTGGAAAGAAGACAATATTAATTAAAAACAGTTTTCATTTATCGATATAGTCACTACTATGTCCTTTTTCTCCCTATTGAGGAGTCTCAGTTCTGGGCTGTAATTGACCAGTGCCCAGTACAGAATTCCAAATTGTAGAGGATCAACTGAGGGAAAGCTTCATCTCTCTCTTTAGAGAAGGTTATTGTCTTTTATTTTTTTGCTTTATAGAGTATGCTCCTATGATTCCAGTAATGGATCCAAACTTCCATTTTATGCCAATTGAGAGTGAAATTCTGTTAAAATGGAATCACTGGAAATCTACTTCCCTGTGTGTCCCAGGAAGACTGCTCACAGTGAAAGGTTACATGGAATATCTTTCCAAGTTTCATGATAAGACACTCCATTGGGCAACACTAAATAAACATCCATCTGAATTATAATACCTGTTTATTGCATCAGACTTACATGAAAACTGGAGAGAAAAACATGACAATATAAGTTGATACTTTATCACATTACTTAATAAGACATAAATCGTTTTTTCCTTAAAATGAAAGCATTTAAAACCCAAACATGGTTGATTTGTTTTCTGACACAGAACACAACATTGTTATACAATATGATAATCTTAGGGCTTTTGCCAAATTTTAACTCCTGAATTGAGACACTGTTTTTGACAAATATGTTGTTAATTACTTTTGGCACCTCTCAGCTCCCAGAATGAACAGCAGTGGCCACAACATTACTTTCAAACAGAGTGAAACCAAACAGCCTTTGTAAGAGTCTCAGGTGGAACACCAGTGTTCTCTCATCAGTCACCATGGTGTGCTTGAGTTGTGCCTCCTTGCTCCTGTGGGTGTGTTCCCATTAGCACGCAGCCCTTTCAGTATACAATTAACATCACCGTGAGTGTTCATACACATGTGCACACACACAACCAGACACAGAACGTAAGAAATTACCACAGACCGATGCCTTGAAACAACAGAAATTTATTTTCTCACAGTTCTAGAAACCAAAAGTCCAAAATCAAGGTGTGAGCAGAGTTAATTCTTTCTGGAGACACACAGAGAAATTCTTTGAGGCTTCTGTCTTAGCTCCTGGTGGGTTCCTGGCAATCCTGAGGCACATCCTGCTAATCTGTCTCTGCTTTCACTGGCTGTCCTCACGTCTGTGTGTGTCTTCTGAGGACACTCATCACAGATTTTATGATCCAGTCTAGTTTAGAATATCCAGAGTCCTTACTTTAATAATATCGGCAAAGAATCTTATTCTACAGTTTGAGGACTACGTTCTCTTTCTAAGATCCTTTAGGCATATCTTTTGGGGGAAACACTATTCAACCTGCTCCACTCATAAAATATGAAATTCCCTGGCACTCCTTCTAGCGCACATGAGACAAATCCTTCTTTTTTTGTTTTTGTTTTATATTTTAGTGTGTCATTTGGAGAATTTGAAGACTTAATAGGTTGTATATAGTTTTCACCATTCCCAGCTATGAATATTTTCTCAGCATATCTGTCTCACCTTTTCCCAGGTACTAGTATCCCATGGACTTTGTCATGGTTAAAAATGTCAGCACTTACCAAATTTGATTGTATGAAAAATTAATTGTTCAGTTAAGGCCTTTTAAAAATTATGGAAAGAGGCATTGAATGATAGGTGCTGGGATCTGACCTGCTTTTATAAAATTTGCAAGCAAAGCAGTAGTAAGCATCCTTTGTTAAGGACTATCTTTTCAAAATGTCTATGGTAGGCAGTTTTGGGAGACAATTACAGAATCCTCCTGTGAAGCTGGGGAGTATTTATGATTCAGGTGTCCATCTGGGCTGACCCATAGTGTTCTTGTGGGAAAAGAGAATAGATATGAAGGTGATGACATCACCCCATGCCTTATTTGAGAGTCCTTAGTCTCTGACCCAGGAAACTCATGTCTTCTGATGGCATCTGTGAGATGGCAATTTGTTAGTTCAAAATAAGACTAAAATTTCAGCAAAGGAGCAGACCTCAGGCCTTAACAATATACAGTATTTCTTTTCTTTTTTCCACTTATAGTGATTTGCAATGGAATGAGAGAGACAAAGAACATGTTAAAATCACTTAGAACTCAGGTCAGAGATAAAGTTATTTATGTAAAGTTACAGGAAAATTGCCAAAAGTGTCTTTATTTCATCTTAGTATTTTACCCTTATTTTAATACTTTTAATATGATATTTGCTAAATTGTTTCTAAATTTACAAATATTCTTAAATTTGTCTCTTCTGTGTTTACACTGTTGACCAGGAAATGCCATTTTTATATTAACAGTATAGTTTATCATACACTTATTATTAGAAGTCTATGCAAGTAATTTAGAGCACCTGTTTTTAAGGTTAAACTATTCGTGAGAGAGTATAGAACACGGGTTGGTGTGAGCTGAGTCATAGTTCTATTTTTTGGCAAAAGATAAAACTTTGTAATTTTCTGATCTGTTTTTGCAACACTCTATATTATCGTATTTATCTTTCGCAGTGTAGATTTCACCTGTCTGATCCCCAGACATTAAAAGTTTCTTTTACTGGAAATCACTGAGAGGTGTGGAGATATGTACACTCTTAGAGTGGAGGTCTCCATGTTTCTGACCAAGGTCTGGGTAGTTTCAGCAGAAGCTGGACTGTTCCAGGACACTCCCTGCCCAATCACCAGCTTGGCCCAATGAGATAACAAGAACTCTCAGGAGGTATGCTCCCCAGCAGTGTCTCATATATTGACAGAAGATATATATTGTTGTGATTTAGGCAGCTTTCAAAGTTGTTTATGCTCAGTTATTTCATGTCTGTTCATTTCATGAATTTTTATGGATGCCAGCTGGCATTGTGGCAATGTCAAGCGTCTTAACTCCATCTTTATCTTTTTTTCTCTATTTCCCTATATAGCTGTCTCTTACCCTGGATTTACTTTTGCGGCCTTTCTGGGATACATGATAGATCAAGACTACCTGCCAATATCTGTCCCTGACAGTGGGGCCTAACATTAGAACTTAAACTAATATAATCTACTGTCCCATGTTGGCAGTTCTGGCACAACTATGGATTTATTTCTCTGTGATAAACAGGCTGGCATGAAGGCTGCTGCCAGGCTTTGTGTAACAGTTTCATGATTAGGTAAGTGTAGTTCACCTAGATGCTCCAGGAAACACCACCTATGGGGATGGGGACTATGAAATAACTGAAATAACACACATCAAAACAAACTCCTTACTCATCAATATTCATTTCAAGAACCTCACCTTCATCTACTTGCCAACTCTAAGTTATTATTGCAAACTTTCTGAAACCCCAGCCAGTTTTCACTTTGACCATCAACATTTTAATCACTCAGTCCAAGTAATAAATACCTATAAGTAGCTTTTTATTATATCCCCTTCTGGAATGTTACTGTCCCTTTTAGCAGTAAGTTGAATGTATCTGTCTTTTATCAACAGGCTCTCCTAGTGTTTTTATGGGGAATTCAATGGCAAACACTACCCCCAAACTTATTTGCAATTGTCTGCTTAAACTTGCATGTGGAATCATTGTGCTTAGCTTCAGCTTCTCCTCTTGGTGTCAGAATTTTGTAGAATGGATTTCATCTTCAAGACCTTTTCTACCAACTTCATGTGGTAGAAAATTCCTCTTTTGGTTCACTGTCATTATTTTACATTTTTATATGTAACTCCAGGTTGCCTGTTTGTTTACTGTGAATGTTCATATCCAGCACTTAACTTCTACCTAACTGCATCGACCCTTCATTCCAAAGTAACACTTGCAGAAACCTTGTCTTATATGGCAGAGTCTGGGATATTGTAACATTTTAAAATGCTTATTAGCTAATAAAAATAACTAAATAATAACCAAATAATAACACAGAAAACTACACAGCCACAAGAATCAAAAGCAATCATTTTCAACAAAGTGGATGGGGATTTAAAAAATTATATGCAGCAAAACAACTCAGAAGGATTAAAACAAATATTGGACAGTCATCTATTGGTCAGTTTGGCAACTTAAGCTACTTTCAGAAACTCTTGGACATCAACAAACATCTGAGGGCTCTGAGGTTGAGAGAGGTAGAGGTGAAGAGACAATGGTACATGAGGGATATCAGGGTGGGACAGAGAACCAAAAGACCAATAAATGATTTGGGACCTCCCTGGTGGCACAGTGGATTAAGCAGCGAACTACAAAGCAAACTGCAGCCACTGCAGCACGAGTTCGATCCCTGCTGCTGGCCAGGGAGGGGATCCACATGGCCAGGAAGGGAACCTACATGGCAGAGCAGACCTTTCCTGCCTAGCCCGCTGCTCCGCTCAGCAGTGTATGGAATTCACGTTGCTATGCAGGGGTTGCTTTACAGTCCGGAGCTCAACCCACTGTGCCACCATGGAGGCCCTCCCCTCAGCAGTGTATTTCAGTCGATCTGCCTGTTCTGCTCCCCACTCTGTCTCTGGTGAATCCTCTCACCTCCTGCACCTCTGTCCTGTACCCCAGCTCTTGTATGCATAAATAAATAAATCTTTTTTTTAAAAAAAGAACCATTTGATGTGCCACTTCAAATGATTTTCTAACTTGTGAGGTATTTTTTCTTTGAGTCCCAAAATAACTTGTACTTTCCCTGAAACTTTTGTATTTACATCGAAATAATATGGGTTTTTTATTCACCACACCTTCTCTAAACTCTTAGTAACTTGAGGAGAAATATGTAGCACTTGAATATAATCTCTAAGAACAATACACCTCAGTAATGCTACACAGAAGAAAATTTGGATTTGCTTGTTCAGTAATATGGGCAGGGGCTATAAAATGTAGAATTTTTTTCTCGAAGCAAATTCTTATTTCTTGTGTTCCTGGTCAAATCATAAAATTTGTGATGACTAGTTTGGTACTAAATATTATTTTATTATAGTTTTTAAAATAGTTGTTACTTTATAGACCAATTTCTCCATTTTCTCATTTAGTAAGTATTCTTCTGCTTCCCTGTATTCTTCAGATCCTTGCCTTCATAATTTCTTTTTGTATGAAACAAATCAAATCCCATGACACTTTTATGACACCTTATAAAACTAATGTTCAAACACTTTGAAATATGAATATTCACACTCAGGAAAATTATGTCTTGACAAAATATGAATGATTGTCAAGTTACTGCTCAAGTATTAACAGCTGACTAGGTTTGGTCAGTCTGATCCTTAAAAATTCACAAATGTGCTTTGTGTACCAGAAATACTTTTTCCTCAATACTATTTCATGAATCCTTGATATTTTCAAGCCCAAAAATAAAGTGAAATATCATTTTTATCAACTAAAATCAAAGACATTGATTTGAGCTCATTCAAATATGAAGAATTGAATTGTTTGTTCCTGATACACTATTGGAGAAATTAGGAGTATCAATATTGGCAATGCCATTCCTGCCATTGGTTCCTTCATTGCCATAAATCTCAGGGTTGATGTCAAAAAGATGCAGTCATCTAACTCAGACTCTAATCCTTCAATTAAAATATAAATTTATTTCATTTATCTATGTACATCAACACCTGTTACTTGAACCCATTGTGTTACCAGTTTTAACAGCATCTTTTCAGACTGGATATAATGACTAAGCCATTTCATTATGATATTGAGGCCAGTCTCTGGTTCTTCTCTTGTTTTCATGGAAATTAAGAGATTGGAATGTCCTAATTTGCCATTTTACTGATGTCACTCTCAGGCAACAGTAATTTTTTTAAGACAGTCTTTTTACTATTTCTCAACAGTTGTATTAGAGCCTGCTGGTAAAATAGCTGTATATGATTTATCTTATTTTTCTCATTTTACAAAAAGCTTAACACCAGAATCTTTACCATTTTCAAGAGCATCCTTAGATTTATTCTCCTTACTGTTGCAAATAAAGGCAGTTTCCTTAGAACATGAAACATTTCTAAGCTTACAGAACACCTTTTCCTCTATGGGGTATGCTTTGGGCCTTGGGTTGATTCTATTCTCTTGTTTTGTCCTAGTTGGCATAGATCTCCCTCCCTGTGTGGGAAAGGCCCCTCAGACACTGCTGTGCCTACAGTGGAGCCTCTACTTCGAGTTTGGGGGTTGCATGGAGGAAGGGCCCCTCTCTCAGCCACTATCACCGGGAATATAACTTTGAAATCCAAAGTCTGAGGGGGAGAAGAAGTGCCATGAATATGTAACCCTCCATTGGAAGCTAAATGGAGAGGAGTCCCTGCCTCCCCAATCCTGGGACTGTAGCATCGCCCAAGCTGAGCTCTGGGAAGTCAGCGTGGCTCACTTGCATTGAACGTTTGCTGTTCTTACAAAGCTCTAGTAGATTTTTGTGACTCAATGGTCCCCATTGGTTATCTGCACTCAGAACAAATTTCAGAGGCTTTAAGTTGTTGGTTTTGTTGATTTGTTTGTTTTAAATGATTTCCCCCAGTATGGCCATCTCACCAGAAGTAGATGCACAGGGCTCCTCTTGCTACCTTTGTAAAAGTGACAGAGCTCCTATTCCTTTAACACAATACCAAGGCAAACAGGTCTGTGAAACTCATGGAAGTTTTATTATATGCAAATCTCTCCTTCAACTAGAATGACTATTTCTAGTTAAAGAGAAAAACTCAAAGAAATATCAAATCATGGGAATTGAACAGATTTTATTTATATAGTTGATAAGAATAAAAACACATCAGCGCTTTATAGTTGGCAACCACCAGGAGGTGCCTATCTTAATATATCAGTGTTAACGATGACATAATGTACCCCAGGGAAGGATAGCAGCAAAGAAACAATTAACTTACCATTTAGTGCCTTCATTTTGCCTGCAGTGAAAGACTAATGAAATAGAAGGAGCAGCCTTTTTGTATGCCTTGTTCTGCTTCTGTGGCTGATTATCAACTTACAATGGCTGAGAATAATGGCAGGGTAGAACACTTCTGTGAAACAGGTATTGCAGCAACTCCAAGCACTCAGGAGCCATCTGCCAGCATGAACATCTTTCATTAATTTGTATCAGACGTTTTCCAGTCCATAAAATAGCTGAACTAGAGATTAGATAGGCTGTAGCAGCCTTTATCTGGGAGAGCAAATTGTCAACTCAGTATGAAATCCAAGGACACTTTCAGTTAATGCTGCAACATAGGGGACCAGGTCAAAGTTTCCTTCAAGATCATGCCATTTGAAAACTGAGTCCAGTACTCAACCTGAAAATACTCAATAAAAGACACTGCCTTTAAATAGATGTGTGGTTTGAATCCTCCTTCCTAATCTAATGTTTTCATGGTGTGTAATGATCATCTAAATAAATTATGAATCATAGTAATATCTTCAAGATGAGAAGAACTCATAGATGGATGGTGAGTTTGCCAGTTTTCAGGAGAAATTCATAGCAAATATCTGACACTGGTAGCATACCTTATCTGGTACATGACAAGGTGCTCCCCACTGCTCCTTGTCCTCCCCCAGTTAGAAAGTACTTCTAGCTATCCAGCATTTTAAAGAGGTTATGCTAAAAAAGCACTTAGAAGTATTTTCCTAAAAGGAACTTTTCTACTTGCTTCCAGACAGTCATTACTGTGGAGTTGTATCACGAGCACTGCTAACTTAATGGCACAATCTATTCATGCCCCATTTAGTGGAAGTCAGACAGTCATGAAAGAAAAAGGCTTCCAGCTGCATCAGGACTATGAGGATTTGTGCTGGAAGAACAGATGAGGTTGGATAGGATGGGGGCAGTAGACACTGTGCTTCTAATTATAATGCAGACTTAATTTTGTGGGTAGTCTGAAGTCTCTACTTTCACTTTCATATTTTGAGTTCAATTTTCTTAATTCACATACTCTTTTTATGATTTAGAATCTGCCTAGATGTTCTTAGATGTTTCTGCCATGGAGACATGAGTGCATTGCTCAGTTAGACAAAGGATGCCTCAGTCATAAAAGTGATATACATCTTGAATAAACATCGATTTATATCCATGAACTTTCTCACATTAACATTTTCAAATATAGAAAAATGGTAAGATTAAAATATATCTAAAATTTTCCAAGTAATTATTATTATTATTATTTTTTTGAGTAGAACAAGGGTATAGATCAGAAGTTCAGGGGGTGAGAGGAGTCACAAGAGGCAGAGTGGGGAGCAGAACAGGTGGATCTACTGAAATGCACTGCTGAAGGGAGCAGTTGGTGAGACAGGAGCCTTCTGCTGCAACACATGTGGGTCAGCTCTCTGGCAGGGGATGAAACTCAGGCCATGGCAGGAATGGCCCTGAGACTTAAACCCTAGGCTGCCAAGGAGGCCCAAGTAATTATTTCTTAACTCACAAAAATGTCTATATATCTCTAAAAACTTTTTTTCTAACTCATTTACTATTTTCAGTGGAACACATTAATTTCATAGAATAAATTCGTTCCTCAGTCAAATGTTATACTCAGTATAGTGACAGGAAATAGAACCAAATGTAGCTTGTGTGTAAAAATTTTAGATACTTAGTACAAATCCTTTTATATATTATTGCTATGCTTGCAAAAATTACCTCTATACCAATTTTAGTTATATTAAGAGCATTTTTTTTGTTAAGAATATCAGATACATTCCTATTTTTATATTATAAAGACAGAAAAATAAGGAGAGGCAAGAATAATTGTCCTCTCTATCAATTTTGAATTAGTAAGGATCTGTACAACTAATAAAAATTGTTTAGAATGGTAATTCATTATGCTTATTTTTAAGCTATTGGTTGCTACTAATTCCTCATGGTTATTTTTCTTCTACTCTCCCTGAACTAACTCCGGAGTAGGCACATAACTATTCATACATTTATTCAACAAATATTTTTTGAACACCTACAATATGATAATTATATTTCAAGATTGGCAGTCCTGCAGTTCCTTGCACAAAACAGAACAAAATTTCTTGCCCTCAGAGAGCGTGTGTTTTAGAGCTGAGACAGCCAGAAGCCACTGACTGTCATTCTAGTGAACATTTTCTAATGAATATTTTTCCACATGGTTGAGGTCAGTCTCTGAAAGTCCACTACTTATGTAAGATTGTTCATCTTTTTTATTTTTAAGGTATAGAAATATTACACCTCCTTATGCTAAAACTTGACTTTCCTTTTAGAATGTTTCTGGATTCCTTGTTCAGTTTCTGCACTGCGAACATGTGAACACCTCACTTGGAGAACAGTTTTTAGATGCAGCAAGAGGGTGACCTTTTAACTTCTACTGAATATGACTATAATATTGAGATGCATATTTTTTAAATATTAAGTCTTCAGAAACTCTAGCTCTACAAAGGAAGTGATACTTTCATATCATTGAACAAAATTCTATTATCATAATATGATGAACGAACATCTAGCGTTCATTCCAGGTATTGTCATTGCAAAGTTTGATCCTCTGCAAAACTTCAACTCCTATAAAACTGAAACAGTTAATGTTTCACTGAGTGTATGTTCTTTCTTGGAATCTTTTGAAGGAGCCACTGCTGCTTAAAGGTCAAACCCAGAGCCAGTCAAAACAGCCTGAATCTGCAGAGTCTAGCAGAGAGGTGCAAACATGTAATGAAAAACCTAAGTATTGCTTATAGAAAGCCCTCCCTTCTTGTTGACTTTTAAAATCACTCCCTCTCCTAACACCAAACAGAAAGGCGCTTCAGAACATGAGTTCCCCCTTCTTGGTTGTTAGAACATGAGTTCCCCCTTCTTGGTTGCTTGTCAAGCAATAAAGTTCTTGTTGGGCTTTACTGAACTTAGTTATTGTAGGAATTGACTAACAGTCACCAGATGCACACCCTCCTGGTGTCTGTGATGGGAGTATTTCTGACTTCAAAAGTAATAAGTTTTATTACTTTATATAATAAAAGTCCACGAGATAGATTACAAAATTGACTCAGAAGTTCCACATGACAACAACCATTTGTGTACTTGCTGTCTGTAGAAATGTTAACTTTCATATATTTTTATAAATTGATGATGATGATATTTAACTTTTCCTATCTGATAATGTGAGGCTAAATGCCATTGCTTTAACTTTAATATAGTGACTCACTTATGAATTTTACCATCTTATTAGGATAATGGAGTATTTATATTTCTTATTGGCTCATCTGAATTCTTCCTCCATTAGGAGGATTTGCCCAGTGCCACTGCTACAAAATTTTGCCATTTATTCCTTGGTTAGATTATTTAAAATCCCATTTTATTCTCATTTGATTACACAAGAGTTTGATTTTTTTTATTATTTTCTTTAAAGATTTATTCTTTTATGCATATGAGAGCTGGGGTATAGGATGGAGGTGCGGAGAGGTAAGAGGATTCACTAGAGACAGCGTGGGGATCAGAACAGGCAGATCTACTGAAATACACTGCTGAGGGGAGTAGCTGGCAAGACAGGAGAGGTCTGGGTCACCTCCCTGGCCAGGGATTCAAGTCACAACTGCAGTGGATGCCAATAGCTTCATAGTGCTGAGTCTTAACCCATTGCCCCACCAGGGAGGCCCGATATATTTTTTATAGCTAAATTGGAATCAGTATGCTAGAGGGCTCAGACAGTGCCCATGGTGTGGAGACAGGTCCCTGTCAGTGGCTTCTCACCCACGTGCACAACTGCAAGACCACTCAGACTCAGTGTTCAACAACAGAGTTTATTTAACAAACAGGGGATTGGGGAAAAGGAAAGTTTCTAAGGCCACAAATGGCCTGCTGTCTCACACAAGATATTATCCACAGGGTCCAGAAGGCCCAGACAAAGGCTGCTTCTGGAAGATGCAGTGACACTGCAGTGGCACACAACAGCTGGCTGGAGGCTGGGTCAGGCGCTGGACCTGATAGTAATGAGCTCAACAGCACTGGGAGGCGGTGCCAGAGAACAGACACTGTAGACAGCTCTTTGACTCACTGGCCAAGTCCAACAGTGTTCTTTGCAGGTTACATCAGAGACAAGGCTGGAGGCAGGTTTAGCGGCCAAGTCTCTGTGCAGGTCTAAGGAGGTCTGGGGGTCTGAAAGTTGTCTAGAAGTCCATGGAGTTCTACTGAATCCCGTGGTTGATGCTTCTCTCTCTTCAGGGCTGGGAGCAGAATCCTCTCTTTGGAGACTGAGAACAGAGTGAGTCAAGCTGACTCTTACTTTGCCATATATCCCCTCTGGCGTCCCCCATCCTCAAGCCTAACTGGACCATTTTTAATCCTAAGTGTCTTATTGGACTGTTTAGCACCAATCAGTTCATTTTCCATTTTCAATGCAAATAATTAGCTAACTGAGCTTGAACCTGATTGATCCATAGAGCTAGAATCTGATATCTCCATTGCCTTTTTACCTGATTGGTCCATTTAGAATCTTAGAGCCAGGTATAGTAAGGAAAACAAAAAGCCCAGCCAGGCCTACACTCAAGTCAGGGCAGACTCATTGATCTATTGCTCCGGAAAGCCATGGCTGAAGCATGGCAGCAGGCTGAGGCCTGCACACCTGTGCCCCAACCAAGTTGCCTTGTCCTGTAGGCCCCTGGGCACTGTGGGTATCTGCTTATAAATTCACCATTTTGTGTTTTTAGGTTTCCAGCTATTTAACGCATAGAAAATTATATAATCACTGAAGTATAGTTTATCTATAATTTTATATTTATACCATTCAAATATATACTACTGGTAGAGAATTTATCTTCAGGAAATGTGTTGTTGAGTAAACTATACTCTTTCATTGAATAAACCAAACCTTCATCCACGCTTGTGGTGTACTTTCATCAGATGATAAATTCAGACACACAGACACATGTGTCATTGCCTTAATTATTTTTTATTGCTAATTTCCAGTTGACTAGGCTGTCTCATAATTTTTCTTTTGGAGCTTTCTGAGAATTTATTTTGGTAAATATTTCCAATCATTTTATTGATAGTGAACTCAATTTATGTTTAATATACTCTGAAAATTAATATATCAATTTGATTACATTTTTTTGAATTTCAATCTTGTTTTCCTTTTGAATTATTGTTTGTACTTTGTTAAGAGTTTAAGTTTTAAAACTGCTATTTTTCTGAATTGTTTTTCTAAAGTTTGCTCCCATATGCTATTATATATTTTGTGTTCTTGCTAAAAAGCTACTCAGTACAAAAAGAGTCATATCTTTCATGTTTTTATTTACCAACTATATATTCCTAAATAAAACATGACTTTCCTCATTCTATTTAATTATATTATTTCTAAATATATTTTATCATCAGTAGTAAAAGTATATATTCCTTCTTTTCTTCTTCCCTTATTATCTTCACAACACGTTAACAGTTTCAATTTTTAGTTTTGTTTTTGATTATTAATTTAGATAGCATAGAATTTGGTTTTATTTGTTATGTTAGCTTCTTTTTTCTTTTTGGTTGGGGACATATTTTGACACTGAGAACAAATGTTCTCACTTTCCTTCCTATTTTCTTTCTTTTGTTAATACAATGGCTTGTATTTGCTTTGTCTTCTTTTCTAGTGAATTTCTGATACACATAGAATTTTCCCCTCTCATTGATTTTTTCAAATTGCTTACTATAAAGTCAGTTTTTTAAATTACTATGGCACATAGTGAAATTGACACAATTCCTCCTTCTGCCACTTATTTATAACCATTTTGGACAAATGTAATGAAGGAATGGGGTATGGTTTAATGTTCTAATATCATACATGCTATAAGATCACTAGAAAGGAAAATAGAATAGAATACTGGAGCTAGGAGACACAACTTCTAACTGTGCTGCAGGAGTTTAAGTCACTAACCAGATAAGGCCTGAAAATTCTTGTGATGTCTCACCAGGGGTCTGTTTTGAGAGGTGTAATAAAAAGTACTGCTGAGGAAAAGAAGGTAAAATGAACAAAGGCGCAATTTGTGATGAGGTATATAATCTTCAGTAGGTGGTATGAATCCTGGTTATAAAACATTTAACAAAATTTGAATGGTCAGAAATATAATATTATTTTTAGTTTGTCTAGTGTTATAGTGTGCTTTCCTTTTTCTAAGTTTTTTTTTTCCTGAGATGTCTAAATGAGTTGAATCTCTACAAATCCACGCAAATTATATTCCCCATTATTTCTCTTTTCTTGACTTTTCAATTTTTAATCTTCATTTAGTTTGTTAGTTTATCTTAAATTGTTGCATGCTGTAGAATATTTGTTTATTGATTTAGTACTAAAATTTTGGATGAATCAATTGATCTTCTCTTCAACAATTTGTGTGTGTTCCCTTTTGATAATGGCTATATAGGTAGAGAGCAGTGAGATCCTCATTTCTTTTTCTGAAATAAGCATTTTATTGTTGAAAATCAACAGAATTTTCTCTCTCATAGTGACTCTTTTACTTCCAAGAAATTCTGAAGAACATTTACTCACAAATTTAGCTCATTCTATTTCTCCAGCTAAAGATTAGGAATAGGGGATAAATCCCACCCATTTGAGTGATGCTGGGCACAGTGGCATTGCTGGTTCTGATGGGGGTTCTCTTAGAACTATGATGAATTCCCACCTCCAAAATCTAGGGTCATTAATAAACATCTAGGTATTGATTGGCATGGATTTAAAGGTATAAGGAGCTTCCTGGTTGCTGAATTCCATTTTCCTACAATTGCTGTCTCATGAAATCCAATCAAGGTCACTGATTATATAGTCACTGAATATAGTCACTGAATTGATGAAGCCTGACCCTACAGAACATAGCTATGACTACCCACTAGCTCACTAATAACTGTCTGAGAATCTCTATTTTTTAATCAGAATATAAATTTATATGAATTAGAACATACATAAATTTTTATTTCCTTCATGCCTCTCTCGTTGGAGCCTCAGATTTTTTTTTTTTAAATAAAAGGCATGGATAGCCCTTATCACAATCTCTGAAAATTAAAGTGACATAATTTATTATGCCAGGTATTTTACAATCATTTTGGACCAATTGGTATATAGTACAGCTTGTCAATGAATCTTTGGATAATCTTAATGTTAACAATAACAGTAAAAATCATGTCCACATTTTCAGAGATCTGAAAATTGGCAGTAAGTAGATTATCACCTTTGTGATAGTTGAACTGGTAGAATCAGAAGGAAATAATTCAGAAATAAGGTGCCCATTTAATTTACTGCCAGTGCAGACAATTAATGAATACCAAATGTAATGTTGGTTAGCATCTGGATTTCAAGTAAATGCATGTTCTTTCAAGCAAAAAGAGCAACTCTGTTAACTCATTATAAGTAGAAGTCCCCAAAGTCAGGGACACATGACATTTCTGTTTTGTAATCATAGTACCTGTGTTAGTGACAGGTATTGATGAGTGTGATTAGATACACACCTGAAAATATTGAAAGGGTGATAAGATCTTTCAATGGTTAGATTAAATATATATATTCACATATATATATATAATTTCTTCTAAAAATTACTACTTTGTCCTCTGGTATTTTTGTCAGAGTTCTTACTCATTTTATCAGTGTTGACCACTGCAGGGAAGTTACTGTTGAAGAAAAATCATAAAAATAAAACATATACCGATCATCTGCTGCCTCCTCTAGAAATTATATTTTGAAAACTGGAAATAATATTTGCTCCTAGGACATATTTGTTATTCCTTTAGAAGTGTGTTTGTTCTTATTAAGAAATTTAATATTTACTTAATATTATATTCCCAAAGCATATTTTTCTTTTCATCATGTATGTTATTTAAGATTTAATAATGATGAGTTTGAGGACTTTATCTTAAAAGAAATGATCAATATTGAATTGATCATTCATTCCTTTAAATTAAATACTCTCCCTCCACACATTAACTCACAATTTTTCAACCCATAAGCAAATATGGGTCTTTGCTTGTGAGATTCCTGTAATAATCACACACATATGGGTGTATCATGGGGAATCAATCTGTAAGGACTAAAGAGTTCTAGGAAAAAGTTCTTTATGAGGCAAGAGAAAGAGAAAGCACCATGACTGGTTTATAGCCCAGAGGATCTTCTAGAAGATGGGTGACTTTGATTGTAAATCTGCCCTTGGATTTATTATTCTACATAAGTGTCTTGACTGTTAGTGGGTCCTAAATAGAAACAGGTTCATTTATAATATATGAGAGGGGTTTAAAGTTTTATGAGACCCCAAGAGTTTCCTAGAACTACATTAAACAAGACACCACTTGGGGGTTAGAACAAGCTTCTCTGTACTAACTGGTCATGGTCTTCAGGGCTCCAAAGCCCTAGAGAGCACAGAGGCACTTGGAGGGTAAAGAATTTGACTCAGCTAATGGTGCCACTCAGGGTTCGTGCCAAGAAACAGGGACATTCCTTGCAGGAATAAGTGCCCCTACCTGGTTTCAGACAACAGGTATAGTGTCAGAGAGAAAAGCAAGCTGAAGGATGCTATTTGTTTGACAAGCTAATTTGTTTGTGGGTACATAGAAACCCAGAGATTTGGAGGCAGAACTTGGAAATGAAGGTGATTTTAATTTTAGAAGCATATACGTTTAGAAATCTACTATGTGTTAACTTTAATTGTCACCTGTTTTCCATCAAAAGTATTGAGGGAAAATGTGAACTTAGAAGTTTATAGACCAAGGCCCATCACTACTCAGTGAGTATCTGAAGTCTATGGGATAAAATACTTTCCTTTTTATGTAGCACTTCAGGATAAATTATTTTGTTTTCTCTCAGCAAACAGAAAGATGAAGAATATGGTAGAAATTACCAGATGACCAGTAAAACAGGCTTCTGGATGATAATTAAGATATCTGAATGATATCTGAAGTAATGAACTGAATAATTTAGTTGGTAGGATGAAGAAAGTCTCCAAGTCATCACGTGAAACTGGTTCCAAGGAACAAAGTCAAATAATATATGCGATACCCAAGTGAAACGTGGTTCCTCTTCCAAGTGCAACAAGTGATATAAACACCTCTCAGGTACTATGCAAAAAAAGAAAATCTTTTTTTTTTTTAAGATTTATTTATTTATGCACACAAGAGCTGGGGTACAGGTCAGAGTCATGGGAGGTGAGAGGATACACTAGAGACAGAGTGGGGAGCAGAAAAGGCAGATAGACTGAAATACACTGCTGAGGGCAGCAGCGGACAAGATAAAAGTCTGCTGTGCCATGTGGGTCCCCTTTCTGGGACTTGTGCTGCTGTGCAGCGCTTGCTTCACAGTGCAGCGCTCAACCTGCTGTACCACCAGGGAGGCCCAAAGAAGGAAAATCTTAAGGAAAACTTTCTTCACCAGAGCAACAAACTGAAGTTTGCATAGTTTTGAGCAAATGATGAATTTTAAGAGGTTAGAAGCATTTTGCCTGGAGTTTATAGCATTCTTGACAATAGACTTATCTCCATAAAGATGATCTACACTGAGCTATATTAACATAATTACAATAACGTAATATTTAATGAAGATTAAACTTTTAATCTTTTAGAATTAAGCGATGTATAAAATAGATAAGATACAAAATGTGGAAATGAATATAAATCACATTTGACAATACGATTGGCAAAATGATAGGTAACAGAAAATAAGAAATAATCAGCAACAAAAATTAAATAATAAACTCAAAGAGAGAAAAGGTCTAAGGGGATGGCATAACTGATCCTTATGTTTTATACAGGATATAAATATTATCATAACATGATATATATAAGGTAGTGGTATATGTTCATTATTCATTATTGGGGAAACTTATGAAATAAGTTAGGGAAAATTTGGATTGTTTACCTCAGGGAAGAGACAGTGGAGGAGAGAAAAAGGGTCCTTCTATTTTGTCCATATCATTTCCTCTACATTATTATAGCAACAACGGAAAAATAAAAAGCTGTTAGTACAACATGTTCTCTACTCTCTTGCTTACCTCAATTACCCAGAAGCCATGATAAGGACATAGTTTTGTTTTACAGACACTCTTAAGGATATTTGCAGGAGAACAGATGAAGCACCTGGGTGGGAATTGGGGGCTCAACACTGGGATTGGGTGTCTCTGTCTTCTATCAGGTTAAGAACTAATAATGTAAAATATATATATATATAATTAAAATTAAAAAAAGAACTAGGCACATCACTTCACTTGCAGCTTGGTTTATTCTTATTTTAAATATCTAAGCATTTGAATGATATTTATAGTTTCCATAAAAATTTCACATGTAAAAACATTTATTCAAAAGGAGTCATATGTATAACCCAGAATATAAGCTTGTAAAATGGAATGACTACACAGAGGGAGAAATATGGACAAAACAATCCTTGACTATGTGAGTCACCTTTTTGTAATTGAAAATAACTCAATTGGCCTTTCTTTGTTAAATAGATTACAAGTTCATTAAGCCTAAGGACTATTTATTACTATTTCTACAATCCACCATGGTGATCTGCTTAAACCTTATAATCAAATGTGATTGTACATTTTAATTTAATGTGTAGACTATTTGTTAAACTGACATTAAAATTTCAATGTGGTAATCATCTCCTTTTTGAAAATAACAAACAAAAGATTTTATAGAAATTGTCATTTTACCAAGGAAACTGTATTCAAATCCAGATTTTTTTCTCCTGTAAGTGATCCCTTTTGAAAATATTAAACAAAAGATTTTATAGAAATTGTCATTTTACCAAGGAAACTGTATTCAAATCTAGATTTTTTTCTCCTGTAAGTGATCCAACTGCTAGAAAAATTAGCTCCAAATTGAATGAATTTATATTTTCAGCATTGACAAGTAAATGTCAAAACGGATGCCACACTTAATAATTGTCACTTAGAATTGTTTGTTGTATATACATTTTCTATAATTTTTTTCTTAAAGTTTATATCACTAGCTCCATTTGTGTACTTCATATTCCTTTGACCTAACTATATATATACTTTAATTAACCTCTGTACTGCTATACTGAATCTCACTTCATAATAAAATGTTATGTGAAAGTGTAAAAATTGCTTTACAAAGCTACCCCTGAGAGTTTGACTAGTAGTTACACATTGTCTTTAGTTTTTTTGTTAAATTGCAGAAACTATACAGGGACATAGAACAGGATCTTTAAGACTCAGGGGCAAGGCAGTGAAGCAAAGTGTTGTCTGCCTATAAATTGGAGTGTCTTTGAATTGTTTACTGATGGAGACTGTGATTGAGCACATTTACTAAATCATTTCTCCTAAATGACACAGGAGTGGAAATTGGGGTTATAAGGCATGTACCCTAACATACTTTCCAGGCCATTTCTGGTGTGAATTTGGTTGGGCTTCTCTGAAAATTGGGATTGAGACCAGGTTTTCAGCACAGGGATTTATGCGAGATGTGATCCCTAAAACCAGAAGAGATGGCATTGGGATGAGATAGTAAAGTAAGAGAGTCACTGATGTCAATAAGAAAGGTTAATTTCTTCCAGAACTTGCAAGTCATACAAAAAAGACTTCCCAAGTTGAACTATCGATGTAGGACATGCTGACTCTGCCAGGTAAGCCTGCCCGTTGTTGAGTCTGCTGCTCCAAGAGATCAGCTTCTTGTGTTCATGGCTGCACATCTGGCTTTGAAGCTAGAATGCTGGGTGGGTTGCTCCAGCTGGAGCATGTTAGAGATTGTTATGGCCTTGGAAGAAATCAGGCAAGTATAAGGGTTTGTAAGTAGGGCTATCGAAACAGAAGACTGCAGGACACTTACTGTCACATAGACTAGCATATTGTGTTGAAAGAACAAAACTGAAGAAAATCTGACTGTATCATATTTCCTGAACCATCCACATGATTGAATATTATTTATGAAATGAATAAGAAGTGTTTTCTTAAATGGTGAAACCCATGAAAATTAATATGATAAATTTTTGTCAATATAAGGATTTTCAAGCACTGAGCTACTTACATGTAAATTAATATCAAAACTATAATTTTAATGTTTTAGTCTGATTAAAAAACTATATTTGTTATTGACACAAAATGAAATGATGCCATAAAACACATTGATTAATCCATATTTTAAAAGGTAGTCTATAATCTCTATCACATAATATTTAAGGGTGGTATAACTCCTCAAAAGCTTGGTGATTAAAACAATTCTGGAATTTTCCCTAGTAAAGTTAAATATTCTAAAATCTCCTCCCTTCATTTTTATAGTTCTGTTTTAAAACACTTAGTTATGGGCCTCCCCGGTGGCGCAGTGGGTTAAGCAACACACTGTGAAGCAAACCGCAGCCACTGCAGCACGAGTTCGATCCCTGCTGCCGGCCAGGGAAGGGACCCACATGGTGCAGCAGACCTCTCCTGCCTTGCCCGCTGCTCCCCTCAGCAGTGTACTTCCGTTGATCTGCCTGTTCTGCTCCCGCTCTCTTTGGTGAATCCTCTCACCCCCCACACCTCTGGCCTGTACCCCAGTGCTTGTACGCATAAATAAATAAATTTAAAAAAATAAATAAAAAATAAAATATTAAAAAAAATAAAACATTTAGTTATTCTATTATTTTGTTGTTTTGAGTTTATGAAATATACATGCCACTGGTTGTTGTGTCAGTCAGTGATGGACAATGGAGAGTCAATCTCTGTGATGGATGTGAAACTTTCCCATGTTTAAATGTATTTAACAAAAATCTATTCAATATTTTCTAGTTATACCACATTTAATGGGGCAGGCATGATAAATAAACTTATATCCTGGGCCTCTCTGGTGGCACAAAAGTTTACATCACAGCACTATGAAGCTATCCACAGCCACTGCAACACAAGTTCGATCCCTTGCCAGTGAGCTAACCCACATGGCACAATAGACCTCTCCTGTCTCTCTTGATGGTCCCCTCAACAGTGTATCTGCCTGTTTTGTTAATCTGCCTGCTTTGTTCCCCACTCTGTCTCTGGTGACTCCTCTCAATCTCCATACCTCTGGCCTGTACCTAAGTTCTTACAGGCATTAATAAAATAAATCTTTTAATAAAATAAAATAAACTTATATTCTGAACAATTCTTTTCATTCATCTAGAACTGTCTGAAGTTTTAGAATTTTACTCTTCTTAAATGGATTACTGTAAGAAATGTCAAACATAGTAGTTTATATATTTTTCCAGTATTTGTCATAATCCAACAGTATACTTTGCTGATAATAAGCTAACAACGAGTATCTGTAAAAGGAGGCAGTGAATATTATGGTGGTTGATGTCATCATTAATCATAATGATCAAATTTGAAAAGTAAATACAAAAGACACGAGAACTTGAATTCAAATTAAAGATCATGCCTTGTAAACAGAACAGAAATCATCAGATCTAGTAACATGGAAAACTGGTAACCTGGAAATTGGCAAGAATTGAGTTAAACTTTTTGAGGTCGATCATAGAGGACACTGTTGGTAGTTATAACAAATGTAGTAAAGTCAAAAATAAAAATCATTTAGACTATCTCCAGCATGTGGCCACGTCTCCCAAATAGCATATTCTTATTCAAGACAAGAAATTCATCATCATTGAAATTTGCATTTTCATTCACTCCAAGTAACATTCATCTTTTCAATGACTGTTTTATATATACACATAATAATTTTCAGAAGTGTAATTATGATATGCCTGGGCATGAACATTTTTGGGTTTATCCTTTATGGGATTAACTCAATCTCTTAAATCTCAAGGTTTATTTTTTTGGATTTTACACATTTAAGATGTTTTCAGGTATGTTTCCCAAACTTTTGCATCTCCTTCCCATTTGTGTAATAGAACTCCTATTATACGTGAGTAACCTCTGTTACTATTTGGTTTTGTTCATTGTGACACAGATCTGGAGATGTTTTTGTAGTCCACTTTTTTGCCTGTGTTGATTCAAATTGGGTAAATGCTATCAGTCTTTCAAGTTCATTGATTCTTTCATCATTTCTACTGCACCATTGAATTTATCCAATGAGTTTGCTTCTTAACTTTTGGTTAATGTATGTTTCACTTCTATTTCTTTACTTCTATATCTTATTTTTTAAACCTATTCCAAGATATAATTTCTTGTAGTTGTCTTTATTATGATGAATGTCTTAAAATCCTTATCAAATAATCTCAAACATGACACATATCCTTGTTGGTGTGTGTTGATTATATTTTCACATTTGTGCTTCTCCTGATTCTTCTCATAATGAATAATTTGCAGTTGCATTCTGGACATTTAGATATTATGCTTTAAACTCTGAATCCTATTTAATCTTCTGTTTTGACATATAACTTTCTGTTGAGATATAGCTGTAAATGGGGGTATTCATATTTACCTTCTGACTCCCCCTGATACTACCTCAATAAAAGTGGTGATGATTTAGTGTCTCATTGCCCAGGGGTGGGTAGAAGTTCAGTTCTGCATGTGCCTACTGACACTTTCTGTCTGATGTTCTTGGGTATGCTTTACCATAGACAATTCTGGAAGTCAGAAGTGTGAGATCAGAGTTCTGGCATGGTCTGATCCTGTAGACTCTTCTTGATTATAGACTGCCCACTTCAGTGTCTTTAGATTAAGAAAGGGGCCAGCTGTCTATCTGATCTCTCTTTCAAATGCACTAAATAACTCCTAAAGTCCAACTCTTAACACATCACATTAGGATTAGGGTGTCCTCCTATGAATTTTGGGAGGCTTATTCTGTTCATGAAAACTTTCCTGGGGGTGTGGACAGTGACACATCTTGAAATAGGGTTGGAAATTGAGACCTTGGGCCTTGTTGATCATTGGGCCTTGTTTGACATGATCCTGTTTGGGGAGAGATCAAGAGCCTCCCTGCTCTACCAAAGAGGAGCATATAATTGGTATTGGGTCCAATTTTCCTGCAGTGTATGGTTAGAGTAGGAATGGGCATTGCCAAAAAGGCTTTTTGCTGTGAAGCTCTCAGTTGTTTGGGTACAGACCCAAGCTATCATAAAGCCTATTAGCCTGTGTCTGTTGCCAATTCTTGGCTGGAGATTTCATCAGCATCTTTTCCAGAATCCAGGAGAAACAATGAAGAAACCCACAATGATCATAGCACTGAGGTACCTCCTGCCTGAGGTCTGGATGCTGCCTGCCTTTTCACCCTGATTCAGAGCACCCCTGTTCTTGTCTATTATGTTGTTTCATTTTGTTGTGTTTCTGGCCATGGTTTTGGCTAGAAGAAGAGAGACCTGAGAGGAATGGGGCTGCTTCATCTTGGTTGGAATCAAAGTCTGGCAGGTGTAGTTAGTTATGGTTTGTAAGAGTTATGTGATGATTTAGTGCTCGGAAGGAGTGTTTTTTCTTTATTTCCTATCAAATAACAATGAAATAAAAATGGATGTCCTGAAATAAAGCCACTGTGTTATTCATTTGATTTGGATAAGGCTCAAGGAAGGTTCACATGTGAACTTACATGCAACTGGGCTCATTTTGAAAAGTCATTCTGATTTGCATTAGTTTATTAATATCACAGTTGTGAATCTGGTATATTATTCTCTAAAAATCATATCTCCCCATATTTCAATATATATTCCATTGAGGCAGCAATCAGGCCCTTAAAAGACAACCATAGAACATCAATTAACTCCATTTAATTTGTGTACATTCTCTGAAAGCTCTTAGAGAAGATTGCTGATGTAAATGCATAGACATCAGTTACACTTGCTCATGGGAGGGCTTTGTTCCTGTGACAGCAGAAGTTTTGCAGAGAGGTCATGGGTTCACTGTGTGGATCACATCTCTCTGGAGATGGCTCCACTGTGGCTGCCTCTGATTTTCTGCCAGGAAGTCATGCAGAGAACATCATATACACAGAAAGTGTACGAGGTGTTGCTCTAACTCAGAGTGCTCTGAAACATAGAGTTTTAGTTCAGGTTTGGAAAGAATAGAACATTATTCAGAATTCCTTTCAAATCACCATTCTTGAAGAACAAGTGGTATACAGAAAGATTTTAAACTTAAAAATACACATAAGGGGTATATGATACAAATTTAATTTTGATGAATGAAGAAGACAGTTTACATAAAGTCCCACTTCAAATAAAGATAAGATAGAGATAGCTTGGGATATTGTTTTCCATTCAATAATGATAATTCTTTCCTACTTTTGAATGGAAGAAATGGGCTTATGTTTACAATTCTAGAAAGACAGTGTGTTATAGGCAATCCAGTAAAACTCACGTTTTCATTGAAATGTTTTCCCAAACACAGAAATATAAGCTTTCTAAATAAATTATTTTTATTCTATGGGGAACTTTTTTATTTTTGGAGCAACTACATTCTCCAATTCAGAATTAAAGTGGTATAGTGTTTCTTTTATCAACTTTTAAAAATAACTCTTAGGAAAAAAACAGCCTTGATATATTTTCTTAAGTAATTCAATGAAGGGAAATTGTCTTTTCATCATCATTTGAGCTTGGAGAATATGTCCCAAATTAAATAATTTTGGTTAATAAGAATGGGAATAATCAGTATTCCATTTTTCTATTCTTATATGTTTGTAATATAGCCTTTCTTATTTAGGAAACTTTGTAATTTTCATTTTAGCTATTCTGCCTTCTCTTTCTAATTCTTTTCTGATCAGGTCTATATTAGAATACTATGTAAGTCACTTCAATAAGTATTTGCTGAGCAGAGAAACACCATTTTGAGGACTGCTAAACTGGATTTGCAGTTAGAAATGTTAAAGAAGTGTTAAAGACAGACATACTTATTCTGGCTATGTATATTAGAGTGTTTTAGAGATAACTTAAAATTCAGCTAGGTTTTCAAGGATGGGTAGGATTGAGATCTATAAAGATGTTAATTAATATATTTAAAATATAAGGAAATGCATGGGAAAGATAAAAAATATGTTAAAGCAAGGGTTGAGAATTTATATGGTGTATTTTCTTTGGAATAAATACATAATAGTGACAAACTATAGAGCTGTGTAGGTTCAGAGCAATGCATAGAGAACTATTAAAAAACCATGAAATGTCAATTTGTTACAGGGCAGGGAGAGGGGCACCCCAGTACCCCCAAACCTGCCCTCTCTAAGTGGGTTTTGCCATCTGCCACATCAAGACAAACATATAATACCCTTAATGGAAAGGAACTTTAATACAATTAGGGAACAATACAGAAAGGGCAAAGAATACAGTTACTTAGTTAAACATCCAAAGTTACCCATCTTCTTGAGGGTAAAAGTTCAGTCAAATAGGATTGGCCCAAAGCAAGGCCCAAGAGCCTGACACAAGTCCAAAGAACCTTTCAGTAGATACCCATAGAAAAGGGTCAGAAAGAGTCAGACAAATCCGGGAGGAAAAGAACAAAATCAAAATCAAGATGAAAGCTGCCATCATTAAGCTCACCATGGATCTCTCACTCGCATCTGTTCCAACCAGTCCAAGACCAAGAAGCAAGCACAGTTTCTTCACATGTCCCTTTGCTCCACGTGCCTCCTCCAAGCCTCCTTGCTGCTCTCCATTCTGCTTCCTTCTTCCTCCTTTCCTTCTGTCCTCTTCTCTTCTCTCTCCAACATCTTCTTATCTCTGCTCAGCTCCACTCACTTAGGGCAGAACCGGGATTCTGGAACTTACCCCTTTCTTGGGGACCACCCTGTTACAGTTTGTTACAACATGAATGGGAGTGGAGGGGGTTATGCTAAGTGATATAAATCAGAAGGAGGAAGACAAACATCAAATGATTTCACTCATGTGGAATATAAAAAACAAATGCAAAGCAACATACAAATCTTTGAAATCTGACAGCAAAACTGAGGAATTCCAGAATGGGTAGGTAGGGAAGTGGAGCAAAGAGGAGAGGGGCCCACTGGACAATAGTGGAAAATCATTGGTACTTTGGTAATAGGTGTGGTGGAATAACATAACCTTGCATAAAAGTGTGAACCTGCAGCCCTCAAAGACCCAATGATGTAAATCAAGGTTGCCTCAGAAACATAATTGAAAAAGAAAAACAAACAATAAGAATGATTTTGCAATCTAGTCTTTGGAAACTACAGAATAACGGAATTTGAAAGACTGTTCCATGGTTTGAAACATGTTTTTAGGTAATCCTCAGTGACTATCTAGTACTAATTTTGCTGACTTCCAGATTAACATTAGGAAATCAAAATTATAATCAAATGCAAAAATGTAATCAAATGTAAAAATCAGATTTCAAATCATAAGTTGTTGATTAAGAAATCAGTGAGATGGAAATCAATGAGACATGATTCTTTTATATTACTTTACTTTTAAGAAAAAAGTATTTTAGTACTAATTTAATTTCTACCCAAACAGCATGAATGGATTATGTTTTTTCCTTGTGGCTTTATTTTTTAAATTATTATTACTTTTTTTTTTTTTTTTTTTACTGAGGAAACATTGGGTTATAATGTTATTTGTATTTTGGAAGAATAGGCTCCCCTCTTTCCAGTGATGGTAACACAGCACCCCTAGGATTTTTAGTGGGATCACCTTACCTATTCAGGAAAATTTCAGGAAAAATGAATTGTCAACAATGAATTATTTTGATTGATACATAATTTGCTTGTTAAGATTTTTTTTAAAAAAGCTGCATCATCAATGTCTCATAGTTCTTAGTACAAATATTTTCTTAGCTGTATCTGTAAATATTTAAAAAATTATTATACATGGTATTAATCAAATTTCAATTTTCAATTATTTCTTCCTAGTATATAGAAATCACCCTTTTATACTGACCTTACATCAAGGATTTTCATAAACTCATATGCTTCAGTAACAATTTTTTTTTCTTTTTAAGATTTTATTTATTTATGCATACAAGAGCTGGGGTACAGGCCAGAGGCATAGGGGGTGAGAGGATTCACCAAAGAAAGAGAAGGGAGAAGAACAGGCAAATAGACTGAAGTATGCTCTGTGGGGAGCAGTAGGCGAAGCAGGAGCGGTCAGCTGTGCTATGTGGGTCCCTTCCCAGGATGGGGATTGAACTTGGGCTGCAGACACTGTGGAAGCCTCACAGTGGGGCATTCAACCCCTTGTGCCACCAGGCCCTTCAGTGACTTTTACAAAGTCTTTGAGGCTTTTAATCTAGATGTTGATTAACAAACAAGCAAAACAATTTTATTTTAAACCTACTAACTATATAATTACTCTTTCTTTTTATTGAAGAGTCTTATGTTTTACTGAGGTAATGTTTGTTTAGAACTACATATGGTTTAGAGGTATAGGCGCACACCTTTTCAGATGTATGTTTCCATGGCACACTCACCACCAAAGCCCCATTGATCCTCCACCAGAGTCCATTGGGTCCTTCCCACCTTTGGTCCCCTCCATGCACCCTCCCCACCTTGTAGATATCAGCCAAATTTCTAGCATTTATATGAGCTTAGTTTTGTCTTTTCCTTTGTTTTATTTCCTTTGTTTATATTCCACATGTGTGAAATCATACACTATTTGCCATTCTCCTCTGGCTTAAAGTATCAGATAGAAACGATTAGTATGTTAGCCTTTCTATTTTTCTGTTGCATGTTATCCCTTTCTTTTCTCTCTGTCTCTCCTTCCTTCCTCTTCCCCTCCATTCTTACCGCTCTTCCTTCTTTCTTGTTATAACCCTTTAAATATATTTAGTGTTAGTAACAATATCTTCTTTTATTCATTTCATTAAATTTTTTGCTTACTTTTTTATTGAAGTAATGTTGGTTTACCACTTTTTATGTGATTCAGAGTTGTAGGATCACACCTCTTCAGGTGTATGTTACCAGACCACCCCTACCACCAACATGGCCAGAGTCTTCATCATACTCTACTGGGCCCATTAAAACATTTCTTAGCTTCCAAGCTATACGAAACAGGTCATCAACAGGACATTTTATGGTTTTTGCAGAGCTTTAATGGTACTTGATATTTAAGATATCAATGCTTTGTATTTAAGGGGAACATTTAAAAATAATTGCCAGATGAATGGATGAATTACTGGTACAATGACTATCAACAGTAACTCATTTACCATGCTAGATGGGTTTGGGATTTTTTTTTTTATATTTAGTCAAAATTATTTCCCCAGTTACTTTTTTTGTATTTCACTTTTATCCATTCCTCTGTTACCACCCAACTGACTCTTGGCTTGAGATATTGCCTAGTGTTCAAGGTGCTTGGTGTGCAGCTGAGAGACAGTTACCAATAACAACACAGGCAGAACTTTTGAAAAGCCTATATTTTTATTACCTTGATATTAATGTCTTTGATGTGGCTACAGTAACACTGGCATAATTTAATTGTCACATTTTCCTAATGCCAAAAGTAGGGTGAAGTTTAAGACCAAGGGCTTGATAGTATTTCAAGTCTTTCCCCAAAATACTGTTTTCATCTTCAATAGCTTTTGTTCCAGTTTAGAGAAATTTACTTTCAGGACTCATTAGCTGATTAAAAGAAGAGAGAGAGAGAGATAGAGAGAAAGGTGTGCCGCTCAATTCACAGTCTTGGAATGCACATGCAAGAAAACATGAGCAGGTGTCCATTTTTTCCAGAATAGCAGTGGTTCCATTTGTACTTTCTGTACTTCACAGATTTCCTAGTGGATATGAATAACCTTTATAATCAGAAAAAAAGTTTTTTAAAAAAGCAAGTTTACTTGTAATCTTAGTGTCCTTCTATCATGAGTTTTAAAATAAGCTAATCTCTGGTAAGCCCTCACCCTTTATCTGATAGCTCCCTCGCAGGAAATGTTTGCAATTTTAAAGGGAATTTCTGTCTCTCTTCTTAACCTAACATAATTCTTGAAATTTACATTTAAGAAACATTTGAAAGTCTTCAAATTTTGTTTTCCACAACAGTTCTTTAAGGAACAGTGGTTATTATTCTCTCAATTTGATGGTTACAGATTTAAAAGTACAAACATCAGAGGCATAACTAAAAATGAGATTTAGATTTCCTAACTTTTAGCTTCATCATGACAACTCTTAGGAGGTTCACCCCTCATCAATTCTGTTATGATTTAAGAATCACACAACAATCTGGCTGCCCCTTCCTACAAATATAATCCCCAAATGCCTGCTGTCTTTCCTTGTCATTAGTTTTCCACATTAAAGATGTAGACACTGTAATTGTTTTCCACTTAACACTATCATCAACCGAGCAGACACTGGAAGCCTTGACATTTATAAATCTTCCTGTCTCTAGGCAAGTTTGAGTCCCATCCCTCTTTCTCTACCATGAGCTGAGCAGCTCTAACTGCAACAAAGCAATGTTGAAGAATATGGAAGAAAGTGAGTGCATGCACATTACTAGTTCCTTCCCTCTCTGTTATATGAATGTTTTCAAGAAAATCTGAGCTGAACTTCAGCTCCAGCTTCGGGTAGAATTCCCACATTTACAAAGCAGTGTTGAGTGGTAATTGAATATACTTAGATTTAGGTCTTAATTACCTTTCTGATTGGGGGTTTATCTTTAGCATGGTATTTTGATAATGTAGCAGCACCAATTATTTTGTGTGATCTCCCACTGTGTTAAGGAAGTGCAGAGCGTAATTTTGAGATAAGTAAGTAAAAGTGTATCAATTACAGGAGCTTTTAGTTATATTTTTTACCGGTATTTAAGCATTCCCAATCATTGGGGTTTAACTATGTCTTGATCATCTTTTAGTTCTGCATCTTTTGGCTGCAAAAGAAAACTATGGGATGTGGGATTAAAGGGAAGGTTTCTGTACTTAAAAATATAAAAAAGGTGTTTGAAAACTATTTTTCTTGAAGAAATAAGTTGAACTAATAAGGTCAACCATTTTTAGGTAGACACACAGCATTAATGTGGAAATATCAAAATAAATACAGAAGGTGATCGTGACAGGTCAAAACAATAATAAACATATTCTGAACACAAAGATTGTCCATTACATTCCTGAGGGTGATAGTTCACATTCACATGCACTGATGAGACTGTAACATTTTTACATCTGTACTGTAGAGCAAATGTTTGTATGGGACTGTGTTTTAGTTTGTTTGTTTGTTTGTTTGTTTTTATGGGACTTTTTTAGGGTTTTTTTTTTTTTTTTAGTTAGTTTTTAGTTATGCCTCTGACATTTGTACTTTTAAATCTGTAACCATCAAATAGAGAGGTTAATAACCATTTTTCCTTAAAGAAATGTTGTGGAAAACAAAATTTAAAGACTGCTTCAAATGTTTCTTAAATCTAAATTCAAGCATTATGTTAGGTAAAGAAGAGAAATTTCATGGGTCCAAGGAACTGGAGTTTCCAGGATGTCTTCATCCATTGTTTCCTTTAGTAGATATATGATATGTGACTTACATTTTAAGAGGAAATATGCCACAACATTTCTATGCAACATTTCTAAATGTCTATGTGTTCTAGACATTTGCTCCAGCAGCTATTGAGCATGTACTTGCTTTTGACTTTGAATAAGACAATGTGTAGAAACAGAATGACGATCAAATGTGCAGTTGGAAAAATACTGTGTAGGAGCTCACAAAATGCAATTTTCTTGTTGGGTAATGTTAAAAAATGCAAGAGAAAAATGTCAGAGTAAATGTACAGAGTCTACTGAATCGCAAAGACCCAAAGATTGGAGCTCCAATACTAGCATAATTCCCTGATCAACAAAAGGGACAAAAAATTAAGTTCTGAGTCCATCCATTTCCAACTTTAGAAATTATTTACAATGTCTCTTCCCTCCATTCTTATGTTTGACAACCTGCCAGTTTATTCAATTTCTCCAGATAAAGAATAATCTAAGTAAATCTGTTGCCATGGGAGGAGGTTTGGCAAGCCGAACCACGTTCTAAGTTTTTAGCATTACTTGTCAAAGAGCAAGAGACCATGGTTTTGGGGTAAGGGACTAGAAAAGCTTGCTAGGCAGCTAGTGGTCAGCTCTTCAAAAGTTTCCAAAGCAGATTGAGGGCAGAAAGAGCACAAGGGACTGAGGTGATGGTGCGCAGGTGAAATGGTGGTGGGAAATCTATGGGGGCCACAACTGATGTCAAACATATATAAATAAAGAAAAAGAGAAAAGAGAAAAAAGTTTCCAAAGCAAACTAAGAGCTCTGGTCTGTGTGCCGAGATACTATTAAGAAAATGACTGTGCCCTGTTTCTAAGAATTTAAAAAAATTAATAATGTATATGTACATCATTTTTAACAAAAAAAAAAAAAAATATGTGGGGTATTTCATACCTTTCAATACTTTGCCTTCACCTGAAGAACATTTAAAATTCTAATTTAGCACAAATTTATGCTTTTTAAAGAATATGTTACATTTTCATCAAGGAATATAATTTTAAACTGAACTTATTTTTGTATAAGCTTTTAATTATGCAAATGAATGACAACCTAGATTATTTAAAATTATTTCATTGTATTGTCTCTTCATATTAAAATATTACCAACACTGTTCACATTGACATTATGTAAAATAAATGGCACTTGCAGCGTCTTGAATGACTTAGCTTTTCTTTAGCATTTAATCGTGAGAAAACTATTCATTACTTCATAGACTTCAAATCATGAACATTATCTTCTTAATTCTATACAGAATGAGTATTCTAAGACCAGAAGTTTTAATATTAACTTAATATCCAAGAAAGTGGAAAATATAAAATATTCAATGCAGGTTGGAAGATAAAAATATAAATATCACCAATATACATTCACACATTTAATTATGGCATTATCTTTAGAAATACATTTTTAAGTTATTAATATTTTTTTAAAAGTAAGTTTTTAAGCACAAGGACACAGACAATTATTGACATGTTTAATTTTCCCATTCGTAGGGAACATTGTCAAGTTTCTTATGTAAGCAAAAAACTAAGAAATAAGTAATCAAGCATCACTTCAATATGATGTGTCCAATAGAGATATTACTGTGTTCTAAGTAAAAATTGTACAAAATATGCATTTCAAGTTGTAAAAGAACAAAGGAAACAACACATTGTATGAGCTGACATTTAAAGTCTAATTTTTCTGATGGTTTTAAAATAAAGTGAGGCGTAAAGATTTATCTTTTGTTTTTAATGGTGAAAGTATCTAATGTGTTGACAAAGTCTAGATAGTTTAACCACGATGCATATGGGAATAATGGAACATCAGTGGTAAGCTGGAGTACAAGAAAATAATGTCAAAAGGAAAATACAGAAAATAGTAACAGATATAATGGCAAATATGACAAAAGGTGGTGTGCATTTTAGGAAAATATTTGTTTTATCTATTCAGCAATAATTTTGGTCTATTTTGAAAGTCATTGTTTTTTTGACCTAATAAAAGTTTATTTATTATATTAAAAAAATTTACCCTTTAAAATACATTGCTTATTAATACCAAACATCTTGGTGTAAAGGATTCTTTTCTGATGCCTTTCTTGAGTTATATAGAACATTATTTGATTAAGTAGTTAATTTTTTTTGAAGCTAAATTCATGTAAGAAACTTTTCACTTTCTTTTGAACTTGCAGTGAAAGTTTTCACTTAAAAATATACCACATATAGTGGTATATTTTTCCTGGTGGTGCAAGGGGTTAAGACACAGCGCTATGAAGTTATCTGCAGCCACTGTAGCACAAATTCGATGGTGCACCAGACCTCTCTTGTCTCGCCTGCTGCTTGCTCCCCTCAGCAATAGCTCTTTTTTTTTTTTGGATTTAAAAACATCATTTCTCCCTTTTCAGTTTTAATGGAGTTGTCCAGAAAAATTAGGCAAGTTAAAGTGGAGTCATTTTATGAAGACATTGCTATATTTTCTGAGTTGTATTTTTCTGACAGTCTACCTTGGATATTATTTTATTCTTTCATTATCAGAGAATGTAGGATAAAAGTGTATTTTTATCACACCAAGCAGCTCTGTGGCTGATGTGTTTTTTATAGGGTGGCTGAGGCAACTTGACAAATAATATCAAAAGTATATAATGATGATGAAATAATTTCCTTCAGTGCTAAAACTATAAGTCCTTTGAAATTCCTAGCTCCTTTTTTGGCTTATTTATTGTCCATGCTACCATCAAGGTAAAATAACACTTAGTGTACTAACATTTAGCTTTTCAGATACAGTGCTTGTTAATACCAAAACATTTTCAGTGTGAAGGCTCTTCCCTAACATCCTTTTTCAGTTATGGAGATCACTATTTGGTCAAGTAAATGTAGCTTTTAAAACAAGAAATATAATTTAGGAACTTTTTACTTTCTTTCAATTTTGTAAGGAGACTTTCACTTTAAAACATAGTAATATTATCGGCTATGATGACCTTAAAAAATATGATGGACTTTAAAAAATGGTGTGTTTGTGTGTATGTGTGTGTGCAACATCTAAATACATATAAAACACATGTAAAATAAATTTTAGATGAAACTATAGGAAAATCCAGGATTAGGGCCTTGACATCACTCTAAACACTTAGGAAATAGAATGATGCAGCAATTCCACATTCAGATTAGTGATGTCAGATCATTACAATAAAATTATTTACAACAAAAACTTTTCTTTACATGCGAGAATTCTGGGTAATAATTCAAAGGGTTTTACTGAGTGGAATGAGGTTGCAAAATCCATGATGGACATAGAGGTATACTAATGATTCTAATACTAACTTGTAGAAGTTGAGATTCATAAAGCATATAGTATAAATAAGCATTACAAATGTCTCTGAGTCCATGTTTCATTTGACCTGTCTGTGATGAGGGCTGAAAGCCAGAGTGAGGAGATGATGGCTTTGTCTTGTAACAAGTCTGATGTGTCATACTGTAAAGCCCACATTCTTTTCATGCGCAAATAAACAAACAAACAGGGCCTCCCTGGTGGTACAAGGGGTTGAACACAGCCCTGTGGGACTTCTGCAGTCACTGCAGTGCAAGTTCCATCCCCAGCCAGGGAGGGGACTCACATGGTGCAGCAAACCTCTTCTGCCTTACCCACTGCTCCCATCAGCAGTATATATCAGTTAATCTGCCTGTCCTGCTCCCCACTCTGTCTCTGTTGTCCTCTCACCCCCAACACTCTGGCCTGTACCCCAGCTCCTTTATGGATGAATATAAATCTTTAATAAATAAATAAAACACGTACCCACACACCACAGATGGACTCTGGATGAAGGGAAGGAAAAATGATATTCAAAACCTATGCCACCACAATAAGAGTGGGTAAAATATTTCTTGACTTAATCATCCCTGGTTTGCAGGGATAAAATTATCTGTGTCATGGTCATTGTTTTTGAGTTTTCCCTTGCCCATGAATATTAATAAGTTCCCTCACAATCTTTTTTAATAATTTATTAGTAATTTACTTGTCAGAATTTGTTTTCGAAAAGCAACAATAATGGCGACAGCAACAAATGTTCTAAGAAACAAGGAGTTGGCCATTTAACTGGAGACAGATGGGAGCAGCTGTCTTCCTGACATTGTTCTACTGACTGTTTGACAATGAATAAATCTCCATAAGCATTTCCCTACATGGAAATATGTTACAGTGAAAGAAGATGCACAGGATAGACTTTGCACAGTGCTTAGAACATGGAAGCCTCAATAAAGGTTAGCTAGATGAAAACTTTTAGAAATTAGGCTAGCAAGTGATCCCCCATAATTTAAAAGAAATGACATTGCCAACCTTCAGCATTTCCCTTCATTTGGACATCAGGATTTCATTAATGTGTCTTTAAAGTTGCTTCACCTTTTGATTTTTAATACAATGTGACATCGTAAACACACCTCTAGAAAATTCTTGCACATAAATTGCTCTATAAATGGGCCTACGAATTTATTATAATTTTGCAGTTGTTTTTGTTTTAATCTAAATTCTGAGTTTCATTTTATTTATTTTTGTTTAAAGATTTATTTATTTATGCATACAAGAACTGGGGTACAGGTCAGAGATGTGGGTAGTGAGAGGACCCACCAGAGACAGAGTGGGGAACAGAGCATGAAGAGAGGTCGAAATACACTGCTGAGGAAAGCAGGTGAGACAGGAGACCTCTGACATACCATGTAGGTCATCTCTCTGGCCCAGGACTGAATTTGTGTGGCAGTGGCTACAGATAGCTTTAGTGGTGCAACTTAACCCCTTGAGCCACCAGGGAGGCCTCTGAGTTTCATTTTTAGTTTTTCCATTGTTAAGTGAAATATGCACTACACAAATCACATATCTATCAATGTATATGTCTTGTAAAAATTTACAGAGATAAATGAGCCATTTCCCTCCACTTATCCTGGTGGTGGGTACCTCCTTCATATCATCTGCTCAAGCTGAGTAAGTCCTGCCTTTTAAAAAAATATGCATTCACATAGGATAACCTTGCTCATAGAGAAGTATGAAATTGACTCTATTAATGTAAAGGACAATAAACTTATTTTTTAATTGTTAGTTTCTTTTCTGTTTTGTTGTTTTTAACTAATAAGATTGTATAGTTCAGTTTTAGGTTTATAGAAAAATTAAGCAGAAAGCATAGAGATCCCATATTACCATTAAACCTCCCACCCAACCTGTCAGTTTCCCTTACTTTTGATATCTGAATTAGTGTTCCTGAATTGTTAAATAAGTGATGAATCAACTGATGCATATTTTAATAACATCCATTGTGTACATTAGAGACCATTTTTTTTGCTCTGTATTTTGGCAAGTACGTGATGAGGTGTATCTGGTAACATACCAAATATTTTCAGTGCCCTCACGTTCCTCTGTGCCCCACTGGTTCATCCTTTCTGCTCCCCAGCTCCTGACAATCACTGATCTTTTTATTGTCTCCATAGTTTTTTCCTTTTCCAGAATGTCATAAAGTTGGAATCAGATGAGTCTTTTCACTTAATAATATGAATTTAAGTTACCTTCGTGTCTTTTCATGACTTTTGACTCATTTCTTTATCTCTGAATATTAGTCTACTGTACTGATGTATCAGTTTGTTGATTGCTTCACCTACTAAAAGGGTTATCTTTGTTGTTTTCAAGTTTTTACAATTATCTATAAAGCTGCTGTAATTATCCATGTGCAGGTTTAGTAACTACCTAGGTTTTCAACTCAGTAGAGTAAATAACAAGGAACATGACTGCTGGGTCATATGTAAGAGTATATTTAGTTTTTGTAAGAAACTGCCAAATTGGCTTCCAATGTCTCTGTACCAAGGCATTTCCACCAGCAATGGATGGAATTTCCTGTTGTTCCACATCCTCATCAGCATTTGGTGTTATCATTGTTTTGAATTTTGGTCATTCTACTGGGCATGTGATGATATTTCATGTTATTTTGCATTTCACTAATAACATATGATATCAACTCTCTTTTCATAAACTTATTGTGGTTAATGAAATATTAGTTTTAGAAGAGAATGAATATATTTTGCTTTATAATCTATTCTGCCAAGCAAATGTATCCCTCCACTTCATTATAACTGACCCAAAATTGGAATCACATTTTCCTTTCGCTTATTTCTTTTAAATATAGCTACAAAAGCATTGGTTTCTTTTTTAATCACACTTTTGCCAGTGTCCATACCTTTTGCAAGCATCAGCTTTTTCAAGGTTTTAATTTGATATAATTCATTAGTCTTCCTGACATATCTTACAGGGTTGCACCTTTCTTTGAAATTGCCCTTGATTGTATAACCTCCAACTTTTTTGACTTATTCACTTGACTTATTCATCTGAAATCTGAATTCTGTAGTAATATGGCAAATGTACTCTCATTGGTGAATTGATATTTCTTATCTCCTTCATTAGAATAATTTTATTATAATGTCATAAATAACTGAGTGCTTTATTAATTATATTGTCTTTGACATTTAACCATAGACATAAACTGAAGTATAAAAATGTATTTTTATAGGACCTTTTCTCTTATTAATGTTAAAGAAACAAGGAAAATAGTTCAAATTCTAAATAAAATTAACAGTTACAGACTTGGCAAAATCCCTTCCTAAGATGTATGTGTGTGTGATGCACATATATCGATTCTTATATACATATATCTATAGAGAGACAATTCAGATTTTTACATTTGAGTCAACTTGTGTTGGAACTTTCTCCACTGGATTTGTGGAAAGTTAAAATATAGTACTGTCTATTCTCTTTCAGAGTTTTAGATTTATGGGGCATCATTGTGAAAATGTGATATTGGCATAAGCAGCTGGAAGTAATATGAATGCTACCTACTTTTGATATTTCTTGGCTTCAGCAAGCTACCCACGTGTAGTCATGTGTAGTAAACTACCTTCACGTGCTAAGAAGGAACGGTGGTTGTGGCCGCAGTATATTCATCAAACACTGTTGTGTATTGAGCCTGATATCATGGTCTTGACTCTGGGTCTAGGAATGGGCAAAGCACTTGGACTTAACTGTGATGTCCTGCTACTTCTCACACTCCAGCTCTATCCCTTGATGAGCTTCCAACTCCCTATACTCAATCCTTTTTGTTTGAAATCTTGGTTTATATTTCTTTCTCTGAACTATAACAATCAATGAGTTTCTAAGCTCAGTAATATTTTTCTAAAGAATCTATTTTGTTCTGTACAAATTCACTTTTTTTCACTTATAAAATGTTCTGTTCTTTTTAAGAAATCATTTTTATTTGAATGCATTGAACCATTTTGATTATTTTATATATTACTATCTAAAATGGTTTTATTTATAGGATAATGTTCTTTCATTTTTGCTTTCTTCCTTATCTGGTTTCTCTTTTGTATAGAGTTAGAGAAGTTGAGTGTGACAAGTGCCTCTTTACCTTGCTACCAACCATTTGTAGCATGCCTCAGGTAGCAGGTATTCAAGTGCTTGTTTCCTTAGAGCATCAAGGTAAGTTCTGGATGTACTTGGGGAAGCTTCTTACTGCAAAATTCCCCAAGGAGTGGATGCACTCTACTTTAATGGCTTTTAGTTCCCACACTGTTCCTGTCCTGCCTCTGTTACTGGAGATCCAACCACAAGAGGGTCATATTTTAATGTTCTGGTTCTGATTCTAGTTCATGGGTCATGTCCCATGACTTGTGGGAAACATAGATATCTGTGTTTTGTCATATAGCTAGTGTGATTCATCCATGGATGTCTCATTTCCACTTTGCATTCTTGCTTCCAATCTCTCATCTCTGAGCTTACAAGGCACACTGCCGTAAATCAGCAAAATTAGGTTAAAAACTGATGTTGAAAACAAAATTAGACTGAAGTTTTCTCATTTGCATTGAATTTCTTAGATTTCACTCAAGTAGTTTGAGGAAAAGGGGTAGAAGAAAGGATATTTCCATCCCCTTAAAGAGGAAGTGAAAATACAGACTGCACCTCTACCTGGAAGGCAGGTATCTCTCTGATGTGTTCTTGTTCTTTTCTGTTCCAGGCATCCTCAGGGTTTGGGGTGTGAAGGTGCTACAAATATGACCTTATTAAATGTTTTCTGTTTTATTTACACTTTCACAAGATGACATTTTATCCTCTGCCTTATGTTCTGGGTTTACAATTCTGGGAATACAGGAGAAAGTATGACACCCAATTTCTGGTTGTTGCTCTAAACTTTCCAGGTCTTGAGTCTGATTCTGTTTCTTGTTCTGAAAGCTGAATTTTGTTTTTATGAGAATTGTTGTGAACTTTTGTCATTGTTTAATAGGATTTCTCTTTAGAGGGCTGGGTATTTTTCCATGTAATCCCCATGGAAATACTCCCTCAAAGTTTCACATATGCCTGCATGAACTATGTTGCCTAGTGCTAATTCTATTTTAATTTCCCAACTTGGGCTCTTATTGAATTCTTGTATTATTATCAGATTTTCTTCACTCATATTTTGCAAAAAGCATAGCCTTTGACTATCCTGGAATAATGCCTAGTCTCTGACTTAAGTATCACTTCCCCAGTCAAATATTTAGAACTATTTACTGAATGCCTATACTGAGCTAATCACGTTTCCTCCAGAGGTCTTCAGGTCCTGCTCCTTTTATCTTGTGTGTAATGAAATACCAGCCCTTGAATTTACATTCTTAAATCTGTCTCAGTTCTTTCACGTACCTGGACCCTCTCAGAGCATCTATCATCATCTCAGATGCTTAAATCTCTGCTTTAAACTTGACCTTTATTTCTGAGTTGTTCAGGATTTCTTTTCCTGTCTTTTGAGCTCATCTCTGCATTAAACATGTTTTATTTTTAGTTTAAAATGTGCAGAAAGATTTCAGGTTAATTTATTCTGAGGTTTTTAGGATCTGGAAACCATGAATACTTTGCAATCATCTTCTCATAAAAATACTTTTAATGAAAATTGGGCAGCCATGATTCACTTTGCAACATTAACACAACAAAATCTTATTCATGTGGATTTTATAATTCATATAGCAGATTTATCTAGAGATGAAGACATGTTATTTCTATTCTTCTACATGTGAATAAAAGGCTTATTTTGAGAATATATCATACAAAGTCTATAGGATTGTGTTTAATGAAATCAAGAAAAACAACTGTTTTTAAAAGCATTTAGAAAGAACATTCACATAAAATAGTACATGCTAATACTCATCATTATTATATCTTCATTGGAGTCTATCTGACGGAATTATAATTAGAGGAATATTTTATTTTATCCTAAATTTTGATTTTTATATAATAACATTAGAGGTCTTTGAGAAATGTTCTAACTTAAACTTTTAATGATTCTCTCCAATTAGTTTGAATCTAATCATGATAAGTAATTATGAGAAATTAAAATGCACAATATTAATAATATATTGAGAAAATGTGTATACGGAAGATATTTTTTTCAGTCATGGATTATATTATGGAAGAAATTATTTTTAATAACAAGCTGCATTCTCCTTGAGGTGCCTTTTCTCCTAACTGTATCTTGCCACTTCCTATCCTTTGTCACCCCCTTATCTCCCTAAATTCAGTTGGGAACATTTCAGAAAGCCATTAACTAACTTTTTAAACTTTGATATTACATAATATTGATTGAGTTAAATAAGAGTTGTGCAGACTTTTCTATAGGATTCCGGATCCCTGACCCCAGCATTAATTTGAAGTTCCTTATCATTCAAAAAGCCTGAGCATTGATATGGAAATGGTACAGCCAAGGTTCTGATGTGCTATAGCTTCCTGCTGTCATTCTTTAAAAAGACTGACCATGGTCACTGTTCTACTTTGCAAGCAAAGATAAAGTTTGTTCAAGGTCAATCCTCAGAATGTGGCCTGGTTTGCACTCAGTGGATTTGTCTCATTTATTCATTGATAAAGTAGAATGTGTTATTGGTAATAAAAACCATGAGGACCTCTATCCTTCCTACAATAAAAGTATATAACTAAGGTGTTAGTTCTTACTGGTTGTCAAAAACAGTTTCACTTTTAATAACACCAATTAATGTTTTCATACCTTCATGCTGTGAAATTGGAAGTAATTTGGTGACTTTAGTGATGGAATTCATGGATCAGAGATCACTGGATTTCTGAATCAGTGAACGAATATATGATGATATGTGATAGGAGGAACACATAGACAACTCTCTTCTCAAATGTTTAAATGCTGGTCATAATGTAGCCACATAATCTAACTACTGATCCAAACAGGTAGACTATCTTCAGTCAATGATGGGAGCCTTGATAGGTTTACACAACATATAAGTGAGAAGGGGGAAAAGAACTAGACATTCATGAGTTGGAAAACTGAACTATTAAAGATGTCTCAGTTATCACATCATGGTAAATAGAAACCATGAACATTGTTACAGATCTTGAATATACATTCAAATTCTTGAGTATGGAAAGATTTGCAGTTCTCTTCAAACCTATTTGCTGTTACTTTATGCATAGATTCTATGCCATGATTATCAGGAAGCCAAGAGCTTTCTAATTACCAAATAATACAAATATCATTGTTTTCAGACTATGAGTGCAAAAAGCAGCATTATCTAAAATGCTGAGCACATATGTGTGCAGATAAATGTGTGCGTGCACACACACATACAAAGAGTTTCTTAATTAATTGAACTAATATGTTTAAAAATAAACCAATGCTACAAGAAGAAAGTGAATATCAAAAGCATATATAAGCAAAGACCAGTTTTTGGTAAATGGAGAAAATTAAATTAAGAAGCTGGGGATATAGAGCACAATCCACCCAAACAAATGCCTCTGAAAGCCTTCAGATGAAAGACCAGCTTTTGTTTTGTTATCTTTCCCTCTAAACTGTTGCAGATCAATACCTCTGTATACTACAATAAAAAGGAAATACTAGAAAAATAAAAATACATAAAAATTCAGGGCTGACATTTTTATTCTTACACCCAGTAGACATAAAATCACTCTGTCAAGTTGCCATAAAAAGTTTTCTGTGACCACTCGCATTGTCTGAGCTCACTGCAAAGAGATAAGTCATGGTTTTCCAGCCCTTGTGGTTCTACATACCTCAGTTGAGCTTCGGTGTTTATTGTGCCAGTGTACAAAGAATAAAAAATGAGAAGGAAAACCGCTCACTTGCAGAGACCTGGTAGTGCCTAAGACTCAGGATGCCAGGTCAGATGGATGGAGGATTGACATAAGGACTGTCATTGGGATAGGACTAGCAATTTCCAAATCCTTTCTCATCCTCCTGTTCAGAACGCTCACCCAGTTCCCTGCTTGGTATGGTGGTGACCTGGAAAGCCAAGAAAATTCAAACTATAATCATAATATATTGTTTTAGAAGGCAATGGGATTACTGATACATTTTTTATTGAAGTGTAATTGACATAAGTTAATATTTAACTTCCAACATATAATATGATGATTCAACCTTTGTAACAATTATCATATGAAACAGTTATCACAATAATTCTAGTTAACATCTTTTTAAAGCATCTTTCAGGTTTGTAATTGATTATAGTTCCCATGTTGTGTATTGCATCTCCTTGACTTATTTATTTTTCCATTGGAAGTTTGTACTTCTCTTCCCCTTTACCCACTTCATTCATCTCTGACACTCAACTACTCTGATCACCACCACTTTGTTTTCTGCCACTACGATTTTATTTATTTGTTTGTTTTGAGATCACAAATACATGAAATCATGTGTTGCTTGTCTTTGTCTGATTTATTTCACTTAACATAATACCCTTAAGGTCTATCCACATTATTACAAATAGCACAATTCCTTTACTTTGCATAGCAGAGTAGTGTTACATCACATGCATATAACATGTTCTTTAGTCATTTATTGATCTATGAACACTTAGGTTGGTTTTGTATCTCAGCTATTGTAAATTATACTGCCACAAACATGTAAGTGTGTAGACATCATATCAAATTATTGTTGTCTCTGCATTTTGATAAGGATGCCCTCCAAAGTCTTAATGCATGTACTTTGTATTGCAAACACAGGGCATTTAGACACATGCAAAACTCCAAGGTTCAAAACATACCATATTTTATATTCTTGAGATTTCATAGTTTGATCAATTAAAATTTCAATTTGGTCACTATTAGTTTCTCATTTTTTCACAAATCATACACATTTATTAAGATTTTATTAAATTGATGAATAAAGTCTTAGAAGAAAAGAGACACTGGTGATCTTTAAAGATCTCTTTAAAGTCCCCGGTAGTCAAGAGAATACCTAAGCCTTTACCTATATGAATGAATCCTTTAGATCTGTGAATACGTTAAAGTTAAGGTGATAAAAACTAAAAGACAATTCTCTACCTTGAAAATTTAATCATCTAATTCAAGGTCCATCTGACTGAAAGTTATAGAAAACATGCAGATGTTATTTTTCTCCTTTGGTTTTGAAACTTAAATAAGAAATCTATAGAAAATGCCAAGCTCAAGAACACTCTATGTCTGGTATGTCATGGGTGCTTGAAATAGCAAACAGGCTGTACATAACAAGGTATACAAAATCATAAAATGTAAAACTGGTGCTTGTCAAGTTCAGTCCAGTTATCCTCATCACTGGGCAGCATGTTGGGGATCTTGCAGCTGATGGGGAGCATCTTATATGTCCTGACTTTGGGCTTTTGAAAGTACCCTAGAGGCACCCATCCATGGTGACTGGTGCATCTGCCACAAACATTTCTCTGAATCTATCTTTAGGGTACTTTGATCAGATGAAAGGTTTCTGCTTCCTCCAGAAACACAACCTACCCCAAGTTTGGTATCACACAAGAAACAAAGTCCAACCTTGAACTCAGTAGGACTATGAAGACCCCATTGGCCTGGAAGGAGAAGGTGAAATCTCTGAGCCCAAGCCCTCACACGTAAGAGCTCAGAAGATTGTGGGTGAGCAATACACTGCATGCTTTCTCTAAATTGGAGCCAGAAGGAGTTGATGATGATACACCTTTGAGATTCACAATTAGCATGAAAACTCACATATTTCCTACCCAGAAACTCAGTTTATTTGAGTTGCTTTAACAGAATTGTGTGAATATTGATAAATTAATCACTGACCCTAAGAATGAGAAACTGGACAAGACCAAAACTAAGCTACTTACCACCTAACAGTGCGGGCGACTTCAGCAGTGCCTGGGTTCACCCTGCACATGGCTGGGTCTGGAGCGAACCACAAGGACAAATATAACAGAATTCTGGATCTTGGTGGTGGGGAGCATTCAATACTATTAAGCTTTTGCTAGTCAGTGCAGCATGAGTTTGTTCCCCCAGCCAGGGATCTATGTCACTATATCACAGACAACTTATTAACACCCTCATTTTTTTTTTAAGTGCAAGGTTTTGAAGTGATTGTATTTACTCCAACTTTAAAAATTATAAATTATACTTAGCAGGAATTTATTATTAATTATCAATCATCAATGTCACCACCTTTTAGTTGTTTTGCTTTTTTGAAATAAGCATTCCATGACTGTGTTCTTTATGTAGCATGTTGTGGTCAAATAAATGTTTCTGGACAATTAGCTATAAGCCTAAGTTGTTGCCTCTGTTTTAAAAAATATAAAAAGAAGGGCCTCCCGGGGTGGTGCAGTGGGTTAAGCAACGCACTATGAAGCAAACCGCAGCCACTGCAGCACGAGTTCGATCCCTGCTACTGGCCAGGGAGGGGACCCACATGGCGTGGCAGACCTCTCCTGCCTCACCCGCTGCTCCCCTCAGCAGTGTGTTTCAGTTCATCTTCCTGTTCTTCTCCCAGCTCTGCCTCTGGTGGATCCTCTCACTTCCCTGGACTCTGGCCTGTACCCCAGCTCTTGTGTGCATAAGTAATCTTTAAATATATATATATAAAGAAGCATCCACCCCCTTTTGTGTCTGCACCCTCCAGGACACATGGCCATACTGCTTTATTTTCTTACTATTTTATAACTCACTATTAGGATTCAGTTTTTAAATTTCATTATTTATTTTTATAATGTGAAGACATTCTACTGAGTAATGTTTGTCAAGTCATTTTAAATTGTGTTGCCATGATGTAAATATACTACAAAGGCAATACTTGGAATTGCCAACATCCATAACCACTCCAGACCTTCAGAACATATGCCCACACCCATTCAGAAAAATAATTTGAGATTTCTGCTCGACTATATCAGGAGTGACATGAGGGTCTTTATGTACTGTGACATTGAAAGGACTATCATTATGAAAAAAAAAATCAGAGCAAGTTATTTGGTGTTAATGGGATTCTATGTTTGTGAAACATGCTGAGAAATTTAGAATAGGCTTCAAAGAAAGACAGATTGACACAAATTGGATTTAGCTACCAGTTTCATATGAATTTATGGGAACAATAAAACGGGTTAAGTTATTCTTGACAGGTTTAGAAGATTGAAACAAGGGGGATCCAAGGCAAAAGCTATATAAACCTCAGACTTGGAAGTATCATGATCATGAATAACACATGAAATATGGGAACTCACTAAAGAAAATGGCAGACATTTGGGGTTTGAAATTTTTCTAAAAGATATATGAAGATGGAATTTCCCCAAATTATGGAAAAATTAACATTTGACATAAAGGAAACTTGCTATGTATTTTTACATAAAGAAAATTATATTTACTTCTCTCAATATTTCTTGCTTAATTAACTGACCATAAAATTCTATTTAATAAACAAAACTTATAAAAAGGATGCATGTATGACTTACCATGATCTTTGAAAAAATAAATTATTCAAATTCAAATCTTTGAGTCATATATAAGATTGCCTAAACTGAAAAAAATGAAGAATATGAATATCAAAGTTTAATGTAACCAAGATGGCGGAGGGCATTCAAGTCCCTTTTTCTCTACAAAGCTCAATAGTGAGACATTTACCGATGAACAAACAAAGCTTATGGAGAACTTGGGAGTTCTCTTAAAAAACTTGAGCAACACGGTGGAACACAAAACTTGAGTATAATTACACCAAAAACAATGATACACAGCTTCATGTTGCTTTCCCTTCCCCCAAGCCAACATTGCTCAGCTAGAAAGAGTTGCCCTCTACCATCATGAGAGGGAAATCCCACTAAGTTGCTAACTTCTCAGTCTTTTTTTGCACCATATAAAGGTTTTGCTTTGATTTCTCTGTCCAGTGGCCAACAAAACAGGTATGAAGACTACAAACTAGGCGGAGAAACAGATACTATACTAAGAGTAGCACCTGCTACTCAGCAGAAGCAGCCATATTTCTGGTAATGGAATGTATTAGACAGGCAGACATACAATTTTGTTTTATTCTTTTAAAAATTATATGAAATTATATTTTTTGATTCCTAGAGTACCAGACATATATATTATTTTACTCTTATCATGCATATGAGAACAATCTCATTTTATGACAACTGCAAACAATGGTGATAACTCATGCTAAGAATGAAATACAGTTAAATTCTGGGTAACATACTTTCATTTTTTTAAGATTTATATTTATTTATGCATACAAGGACTGGGATCTAGGCCATAAGCAGGGATGAGGAGTTTGAAAAGATTCAACAGAGGCAAGGTGGGGAACAGAACAGGTGCACATACTGAAATACACTGCTGTGGGAAGTAGTTTGCAAAGAAGAGGTCTGCTGAGTCATGTGGGTCAGCTGCCTGGCTGGGATCAAACTCATGCTGTAGTGACTGACAATAGCTTGATAGGACTGAGACTTTGACATCTGTACCACCATAATGGCCCCTGAGTGGCATATTTTTTAAAAGACATTGTGAAAAATTATCATCTTCATTTTGGTGTCTAAAACAACTGGTAAAAAGAAACATATTGGAAAGAATGAATGTTTTCTCTATTGCTATGTTTGCATCAGAAAAATTCTGACCTGATCAGGGCTGCTTTGACTTGTTTGTGGTTGTTTTCAGTTCAGAAGAATATGAGAGAGAGACAGAGACAGAGAAACAGAAAGAGAGACAGTGAGTGAACAAGAGAGAGATTGATTTCCAATTTCTTCTGGATGTGAAAGAGGAAAAAAGATCAAAACCATCTTTAGTGGGTTCTCTATTCACTGCTTCTGATAAATTTGGTTATTCATGTCTTACAAGTGTCTTCATGTACCTAGTGCAAATAATAATGATTTATTTTCGAATCACAGCATGGTTACTGTACATGCTAGTTTTTTCAAAAATCAATGCATATAGAATCTCCTCTCCCTCTGCCAGTCATCAAAATTCTTGAATGACTGAGACAGTAGGCTAATGTGATTGATTTCATGTGAACAGAGCTGTTGGAATACAAAGTCTTCTTCCCAAATATTAGAATACTACCTAAGGACTGATTTTAATTCTTTTGGTATAGGGACTGAAAGCCACAGCTTTCCCCAAATGGTTTCCGCAGTAGATACAATCATGACTCAAGGCTTCCCTCAGACCACGTCTGTCTACTCAGGTTCAGGCCCAGATATACAAGTTTTATACAACTAACTGTTGAGATGGGACAGAAGCAGAGGTTTGACAATCACCAGAAGATACAGCATCTCACTCTTGACTTCACATGTCCCTGAGTACATAGTTCCTCATTAGAAAATGAAGCATGTGGAGCAGAGTGGGCCTTTTCTCCACTCACTTAAACTGAGCCCCAGTCAACTGCACCCCAACATGCAAGGTCAATGAGGAACAGCAAACCCACGGACTTGACCCTGGAGACCTGAACCAACCTAGCAGGGTCAACTTAGCACCAACGTAGCTGGAGAGGTTAGGCCTGAATAGAATATGCACTTCTGGTGAAAATCAAAGTTCACTTAGTATGCCCTGGTTGCTCTGTGATGTTTGCTATGCAGAATCATCATGCAGTTGACAGGCACTTAGTGAGCTCTGCAGTTTTTATTACCATGAACCAAACTAATATTTTTTTTCAAACTATAAGTGATAACTAATTTAACTCATCTCGACACTTTCTGTAAATATATAAAAAAAGGGATGGAAATGAAACAAAATAGCATATTTAATAACATAAAATATTGTCTAAAACATAATTGTTTTGTGGGTGCATATGTGCATAGTGTGCATATGTGTTGAGTGCCATGTGCATGTGTGAAAGTGATGTACTCTCTACTGGTGTGCACTGTGAATAGCATGGGCATGTGTGTTGTGCAAGATGTATATGAGTGTGCACATATTAGTGTGTACATACATGTATGCCTGGGTAGGTATTTTCTTAGTTGTTAAGTAAAACGTACTTCCCTTTGTGTGCCATGGTGCAGTCATTGGGAACAACTAAAACAGACTATGAACCCAGTAGGCATGGACAAATGCAGGTCACTGGCCAGCTGAATGGGGTGACATGAAGACACGGTAGCAAGTGGCTTGGTTACCACTACAACCTATAGTATATGTTCTACTGTCTCTGGGTCACTGATGTCACTTCTAAGCAAGAAGGACAGTGAAACCTTCAGGAATGAATGTTCTCTAAACTTAAAGCTACATAGTTTATAGGGCCTTCTAATCAGAACAGACATCTAGAAAATTGGAATGAAAGTGCTTATAAGATGACCTTACTTCTTTTGACGGTAAATTTAAGGTCAGTCTATAGATACAAAACAAAAGGCCAGTGGCACAGGCGTGAGGAGCTAATTCGCAGCCCAGGCTTCTGTGATGTGCATGAGAACCAGCCTGATTCTCGCACAGGACGACTGTACTTCATAGACTCTAAATGAGAGCATGAGGAGGTCAGCTTTTCAGTGACGAGATCTGGAATCCTCCAGGCAGGCAGTGATGGCTTTTGGCAGTCCTCCGGCCCTCACAGGCCTGGGTTGTCTGTCCACAGGTGGTTTCTGGGCTGCCAAGTGCACTCTGTGCCAGGCAGCCCCTCCATCCCATTCAGAGTGTCTGTCAGAGGAACACCTTGTTCCTCAACAGCAGTCTAAGAACTGAAAGGAAAAGAACTATTGATATTTATCAATCATTAAACAAGTCAAATAAATAGAGTTCAGAAAAAATGTGTATGTGTGTGTTGGGGGGGAAAGGACACCAATGAAAAAGGCAGAGGTAAAAGATGCCTGCAATGGGCTTGTGAACTGTGAGCAGTTATAACACCTTATGTTAACATAGTGCTTTAGGGTTTACAAAATGCACACAGCTGTGTGAATGTAAATAATTATAAGCACATAAAATAAGATTTATGATATTTTATTTCTTCTGTTTGTGATTTAATTGTACTTATTTTATAGGTGAGACAAGTAAGTCCGTGATTATTTTACTAGCACACGTGTCGATTAACTCTGCACTGGGACCCCCCATGAGATTCTCTGGACTTTCATCTGCTCCCACCAGTGCATATGTCTCTATATGCTTTATATATTATGAAAAGATTTTCCTTCACAAAAGAATCAAAGACCTGGCTGATTAAAAATTTTGGTGTTTTAGACTTTTTTTTTATATAACATGAACTTAAAATATGTATGCAGAATATTGCCACAAGTGGTCCTATTGAAAAGACAGGAATTCTATACTGCCAAAGCACTTGCAAAGATATGAAACAATGGTCTTCAATAAAAAAAATGTGAAAAATAAATTCAGAGGTATTTATAGGTTAAAAAATCCAAATATATATGAAAAGTCACGTGTGATGGCTGAACAAGGATTAACTACATACAAATTTGAAATGCCACAATATTTCTCTTTTTTAAAGATTTATTTATTTATGCACAGAAGAGCTGGGGTATAGGCCAGAGTTGCAGGAGGTGAGAGTATTCACCAGAGACAGAGCGGGGAGCAGAACAGGCAGATAGACTGAAATGCACCGCTGAGGGGAGCAGCAGGCAAGGCAAGAGAGGTCTGCTGCGCCCTGTGGGTCACCTCCTTGACCTGGGCTCAAACTCGCGCTGCTGTGCCGCAGCTGCCTCACAGTGTGGCCATCAATCCCGCTGCACCACCAGGAAGGCCTGAAATGCCGCTATATTTCTAACAATATTAAATAAAGGAATGAATTCTTATCAAGCTTTAACTGCAAAATTTTGTTTCCCACCTCACCAGCTCTATGATATATTGTAACCCATACACATAACACAAAAACAAAACCAAAAATTATCACTTATTAGGTTTCCCTGGTAGCCCCGGGGTTAAGTCTCAACGCTATCACTGCTATGGCCTGAGTTCCATCCCTAGCTGATCCATAAGATGTAGCAGACCTCTCCTCTTTTGCCCACTGCTCCCCTTAGCAGTGTATTTCAGTGGATCTGCCTGTTCTGCTCCCCACTGTGCTTCTGGTGAATCATCTGACCCACTGGGCCTCTGACCTGCACCCCAGCTCTTGTATACATAAATAAATAAATATTTAAAACAAAACATAACACACCACGCATATTAAATGTGTTCAAGTTGATGAGTTGGACACAGGCACACTTCTTAGATACCATCTTTACAACCGAGATCGTGACATCGCCATCACATCCAAAGATGTCCTTGTCTCCCTCCCTTTGTTTTGTTATGATTTTGGTTTTGGAGTTTCGTGGTGAGTATGCTTACATGGGAAACCTCGAAAACCTAGAAAGTATTTCAAGCACACAATACAGCACCATTATACAAGCGCTCCACACTGCAGAGCAGATAGTTGGAACTCACGCATCTTGCGTGATTGAAACGTTATACCCATTGAACAGCAGGCTCCCATTCTCCCTTCCCCAAGCCCTGGTAGCCCTCCCTGCCCACTCTACCCTGTGCTTTTACCGGTATGGCTACTTAAATTCCTTAGGCGAATGACCATATGAAGTACTCACCCTTCTGTGGTTGCCTGTTTCACATAATGTGATGTAATGTGTGAACGCTGAAGCCTAACTTTGAAGGTGGTATAATTCACTTCATTTATACAAATTTATACACCCTACTTATCAAAGTTCAGACTTACTAATGTTAACTTGATACAAAATAATAAATTCCCTTAATAATAATTTCTCATAACAAGCTGCCACAGATCCTCAATGGCGAACAACAGTTGGTGGAACTTGTGTTTTTATCCAGGGTTGTGGTCAGGAGGCTGGACGCTGGCCTGACCTGGCTGCCTGTTAGCTGATGCATCGCAGCATCACCTGGTGATGCAGGTAGAAGAGGGAAATCACTCATGGACCTGGGGAACTAGGGCTGGATCTGCTTATGGCCATCTGCACCACTTCTTATCAGCCAAAGAAAGACAGAGGCGATTCTAGTTGAAGGAGTAGGAAACAAAGTGCACACCTGTCAAGGATAGTTACACACAGTTACAGGACATTGTGGTCACAGCCCAGGGTAAGAATTTGACTTTTACTGCAGTCAATCTACCATTCTAAATCTCTCTGAAATGGAAAAGCAATTCTGTTTGCAGCTGATATGCACAGGCACAAATTTTAATTTGTGCACAAAGTAAAAATATGAATGAAAATAAATGTTCACTTACCTGACTTTAAAGTTAAAATATCATGCCTAACATATTTTTCTGATTATTAAAACTGTACACATTCATTATAGGATAGATGAAATTTTTAAAAATAGTCTCTATTGAATATTATGAATTATGAATTTATGACTATAAAGACATTTTATTGTTTTCTAGAAGGATCAAAATTTTCAATATATGGCATGCACTAAAGATATCACTTAAAAACAGGAACTATTTGTCTTAATTATGCCAAACACTACATAAACTATATGACTGCACAGTCTAATGACTTGCTTGCTTTATTGAACCTAAGTGTGTGTGTGTGCGTATGCATGTACATGCCTCAGTTAATCATTGTTTTAGAAAATCAAATCATGGAATTATGTGAGAAGTTAAACCTGCTTCTACAATCAGCCAGGCAGCCACATAGAGCAGACATTTTGATGGAGATTATGATCACATAATTTAGTAATACAGTTTGTAATGCTAAATTTTATAATTTACTTATGAAAATGAATGACATCTCTTATATGGAAGCAGACAAATTATCTGATACTACTACTTGATATAGAATTTTAAATAGGTAGAGGCAGTTTTATAAAGGTAGCATAAGAGGTTAGTGCAAGTATAATGTAGGGCAACAGAGAATATTCTGTAGGTTTCTGGTTTTGTTTCCACCATTATTTTTCCAACATTGTAAGGCACCAGTGATGCCAAGTGAGATCAGTGTAACACTGGCTCCAGTAATGCCAGTGCCTCCCAAATATTTTGCTGGTTGAGATATGTTTGCATGCATTTTTTCCTTGCCTCAGTGGGGAGTGATGCTAAGCATGCTGTGCACATTTGCAAAAGGTACACTGAAAAATGAAGTTCCATATGTTTTATGCAATTCATTCTGAAGTTTATTTACATCTTCACAGCTATGGAATAATATTTTTTTCAATTTCTATGTATTTACATTCTCATTGGGAAAAATTCTAATTCTTCTATAAGTTTGCATATAAATGAAGTGATATCTTTGAACAGAGAAATACATGCAAGGAGACAGATTTTGGGTGAATGGAAGTCAGTGAAGATCAATTTCGGAGTATACCATCATTGTCCACACCAACCACACCTTGCTGTTACAGACAGGAATGATTTGTGGGGATGGAACAGGAATACCTGCTGCCCACAGGCTTCCACACAGGTGCTACTGTATGTCAGAGTGACAATGCTGTGTCTTTACTCGGAATTCTCATGGGAGGAATTTGGGGTGATGACTCCCAGTTCGTAGTGTTTCAGTCATCATTTCTCACAGGGGATGAGTCAGGGCTGCAACACCTGCTCCATAATGTTTGTTCACCGCGTCCGCAGCAGGTGTGGACCAATGTAACGTAATGTAGGGGACAAGAATTGTTGAGGGAAAAGCAACTTTTTATTTCTTCCTTGAATATCATTAAAGGTGAAATTAAATATGTAGTTTAAATCCACAAGCCCTCTTACAAAGATTTTATTATATTCCTTCACTTTTCTGGCGATGGAGAGTATAGAATTAATATGGTATCAAAGTATAGTAAAAAAGATAGGCCCTGATGACTCCTTCCTTATACCACAAAGTTGTCTTCTTAGCAGGACACTTTCTTACATAGTATGGATAAGTACATATACTTTTAATTAATATATATATATATACACAAATATGCATAGCTAATAGATGTATCCTAATTGACATATAAACTTTATTGAAGTACATATATACTCTATTTACAGGTATATGTTATATAGTTACATGTATAAAATATAAAAATACACAAACTATATAAAATATACAAAAATAAAGAAATATATTTAAATTGTTGTCCCTCATACACTTATTTATTTCCACTTAACTGAATACTCAATTTTTTCAATTTATACATAAATTTAGATATAATTCATTTTAAAGTTGATGTTTAAGACATGCAATAAACTTTCTAAGAGGAACTTCACATCAAATAAAATCTCATCGTCTAAGATAGAAAAATTCCCAATTTTTCTAGAAATATTCTGTTTTGGTTAGTGCTATTGAAGATTATGCTCTCTTAAAATTTTTACTCATTGTTCTAAAAACCTTTCATACTTTTTTCTTTCCTCTGTGGACTTTCGGTATTTAATAGCAGTTGCTGTTCTGAAGCCCTGATGTAGTTCCAACGGTGTCAACTTGGACATGGGTTTGGGATTGGCTTGGTCACTTGCAGTGAGGTTCATTTCACTCTCAGCAGATTCAGTTTCCTGAAGTAAAAATAAATATCTAATTCTAATATTGCATAATACCAGAATCTTCTGCTAATTATATCGACTTGTACTAATGTTGTTAACACGCTTATTTATTCAGGAGAAAGGGTGTTTGGAGCAACATAATATAGGGACTAATGTCATTAGCTGTAGAGAAAGATGCCATGAGCTCATAGTTAGTGACATCTGCAGCTATACCCTCCGGGCGGCCACCTACTCGCTTCAGCTTCTTCATCTGGAAGTGGGCATGGTACAAACAATGCACTTCAACCGAGATTAAATGAATTAATATATTAGAACATGTTATACATGTTGTATAAACCTTCATCATAATTATACATTAAAATATAATCATAGATATAGAGAGAATATGCTTTACATGTATTTTGAAAACCTGGTTTTCAACTTAATATTTTGTCAGTTCTGTTTGTTTTGTTTTTGTAACAAATTTGGTTTCTGGCTAGATAACACATGCCCTTTTTATAAGTTGTTGGGCCACTTGGTTGAACTGAAATCTTAAAAAACAAACAAACAAAAAAAACCAAGTAGATGGGGATTTGGCTCCTAAACTCAAGTTGCTTTGGTCAGACGCACCCCGTCTAGTGAGATGTGTCTGCTCAAGGTGTGCACGTCAAGCTGCCGTGTGTGTGTGTGTGTGTGTGTGTGTGTGTGTGTGGGGGGTAGGGGGCTGTTTTACGGCTCCTTTCCATTGTTGTGTCAAGAACATGTCCTGAATAGAAGAGAAGCATGGAGTAACTTTGCTTGTCCCCTTCGTATATTTAAGGTCAGTCTAGGTTGAGCCACACCAGGCTAAACCCACATGTGTGAGTGAGACCAGTACTGACTAGAATGACCCCTAACCCTGCTCAGGCTAAATGACTGCCCCCCAACTCATACAAAGGGTAAAAGCTAGTTGTTAAAAGCCACTGCGTGGTGACTTGGGAAGGTGTAAGACAGCATCAGGAAGACAAATAAAAGCGTGAAAGAGCAGAATAAAGATGGTAAATATTTCTATCAAACATGGCTTGTCATACAATCCCATTACTTACTGAACACAGGAAAATAATGCACAAGTATGCAAGAAACATGTGCAGTGTTTCATACAGATGAGCTAAAACACCAGTAGTCTGGACAGATTTTTCAAGCGTTCACAAAGTCAAAGCTGACTTCATGTGTATGATTAGCTAAGAGGATTTAACACATGATTAAGCACAAAGATGTGCATGGGTGGGAACTTATGAAGCACATTAAATTGCTATATTCTGTTTGATATAGAGAGCATCATAATCTCAGGAAGATTATGATTTCCTTTTTGGAAATCACTCGGGTCTCTTTTGGCAAGGAGAATTGAAGAAAGAAAGAAAAAAAACACACACACACACCCCTGTCTGGATGGATATGTGCAAAGCTGTATATTTGGCTGTATATCCAGTTCAGAGAAGTGACAGAATTTCAGATAAAGCAGGTACTCAAAGAATAATAAGGAATAAAATGATACATTTTATAGAAAAATTTTAAGCTCTGTATTTGAGTTTATTTTTCATTTAACTTTTAAAACATTATTATAGTCGAATATTAAAACGATAACAGTGAGTATATTAGGATTATAGTATTTCACTACTGCACATCAGTATAGGGGAGAGTTATTAGCTGGCCCTCTCATGGGTCCTAATCTTGACCACCACCCCTGGGATGATGATGTTGTCCAGACAAAGTTCCCCATTGTAGTGGCACCATCTTCCTGATTTGTTGCTGTTTAAATTTATTCATTCGCTTGTTTGTTTGCAGTAACATTGGTTTCCATCACTGTATATGGTTCAGAAGAACGGGTTCACCCTCCTCAGATGGTTCAAATCCACCAGTCCTACCAGATCCATTCACCAGTCTTTTCATTTTCCTTCCTCTCATCTGAGAGTTTTTCCAGCAAAGAGGGTTTGCTGGAGAAACAGCCCCCGGTTGCTCAATTGCACTGGCAAGTGCCTTGGCATGTAAAGTGTTGTTCAGTCTTGAACCCTTTGTACATTGCTGGCCCCACCTGACCAGCCCAACAGGTCTTCTGAGTTATGAAGCAGTGGTGTCTGAGGGACTTGCTGCTGTTGGACCACTTCTTAGGGCATGAGGTCTGTGTTGATAAGTCTGTATATCTGCTGTGTTTTTGTGTGTGTGGCTGTGTACTATCAATGTTTCACCTGACTGTGCCTTCCATGGTTTATGTGGAGGAGATGGGACCTGCCAGTGTTTCTGTTGGGTCTGCCTGGGCTAGGGTCTTGGGGACACCCAACCATTACAGTCTGCTGATGGCATCCAGGAGGCAAAAGACCCCAGTACTCTCACTTCCTTATATGTACATTTTAGCATTCCAGCTGGCTGTTACTCCAATCTACCTTCACCCCAGCACTGGAAACCCCTATGTAAACTCTCAAGTTCCTGGGAGTGTACCCGGCTTCCCTACTTATGGACTCCCGCCCAGGCAAACAACCCTAAATAAACTTACCTTCTAAGTCTTGGTTGCCCAGGACTTCAAGTTGGCTTCTCTGCTGTTGGCCTGCAAATCAGCTAGAATACGTCTTCTGTGAAATGGAGCTGGATGTGGGAGGGCAGGGGTCTAGGTAAAAGCCACCACCCTCTCCTTGTAGAGGGTGTTTGACTGGGAGATCCCCAACTTGTTGGTCTACGAGTCCAGTCTCCAGGGGCTCTGACTGGTTGCCTTTGCTGATTTTGACCATGTTAATACAGGATCCCTATGAGCAAGTTTTGCTAAGTGCAGGACATTGCTATTCACCCTGTCACCCCTTTATTCAGTATGCGCATTGCCCATATATACTCTCTGGCACTACTTTGTTTTTTGTGTGTGACCTAAATTTTTATTTGAATACTCCCTCTTGTATCATTTTCATTTTTACTGGCAACCTATGTCATCCATCTTTTAAAAGATAAATATTTGATTTTATTAATAGTTTCCCATATTCTCTAGTCCATATTTCATGCATTCTTATTATAATATTTATTATATCCTTTTACCATTTCTTCCCCCAACTACTGATTTCAAGAGTTTTCTTTTTCTTCTTTTATTGCTATTCAGGTTTACTATTTATTAATTTCTATGAGGAGGCCCTTTTGGAACCCATATTTTATTTTTCAGTAGTATTACACAGCAATAACATAATATAATCCTCTTATAAGTCTATAAACCTATTGTGAAGATAATAAAAGAAGACACAGAGGAAAAATCATCACTTTCTTTTGTAGGCTTTGAACTTCTATGCTACACCTGTGCAATTTCACTTTGAAATATTTAATAAATCATCTTTGTTACAGACAAAGGCTAAAAGTATGGGTATTTCAGAGAAATTTATCTGATGACTCCCCCAAACTGAGAGACACTGGGGCAAATTTGAGAGGATAATATTTTTGAAGATAAGATGTTTTCTCTTGTGTGGGTAGCTTTGTTTTTTTTGGTTTTGTTTTGTTTTACTAATTCAGAAGCTACTGGATATCCTGAATTGTTCAAATCCTCTGGTATAGTTACTGTTTAGATTTGGGTGTCCCCAAAGACTACACTAATTTCCCACAGTTGTATTTCTTAGTGATAAAATAAATACACCTCACATATTTTGATTTTAGGTGATGAATTTTTTCTGGACAATTTCTATCATTTGTTTCTGAGCAATATTTTTAGAAACAAAATTGGAAACAAGAATTCTATTGACATGAGTGATTATATTTTATAGGAGTAAATAATCCCTCCTATGAATTTGTGTTAAATTTCTGTGTTTTCTAAGAGTTGTGTCTTTTTTAGGGGACTATCTCAAATTGGTCTATGTTATTGATCTAATGTAATCAGCATTTTATGTGAAGTAGTAACAGCTTATGCTATTGCATTTAGTTTATCTAGTTCTGATTTTTCAGTTTAAATAAATAAAGCTATATTACAAAAATTTATAAATTTGAAATACAAATATGATCATATTTGCGGGTTTGATGTCAAGTGACTGACTGTTGAGATAGATTATTACAGTATAGGGTCTCACCCTGCATGCATCTCTGTGCTGAAATAAACACTAGAGCAGGTCCTTGATTATAAAATTCTATCCAGAACATAAATACCATTCAATGCATTGCCCAAGGGGCCCCTCAACAATGAGAGGGTGAGATGGATGTGTCCTTAGCAATATTGTGACTGATTATCTGGAGTTGTGGTAAGTCAACCTACATATGGAAAATAAGAATGCCCATTTTATCTAATAGTTTACACATTACATTTGATTTGGTAATGCAAAATTAATGATCTATCTACACTAAGAATTCTCATGATTGAGATTCCAATAGAAAGATTGTTTTTACACTTTATTTTTATTTTATTTTTTTAAACATTTATTTATTTATGCATACAAGAACTGGGGTGTGAGCTAGAGTTGTGGGGGGTGAGAAGATTCACCAGAGATAGAATGGGGAGAAGAACAGGTAGATCTATTGAAATAAACTGCTGAGGGGAGCAGCGGGCAAGACAGGAGAGGTCTGCTGTGCCATGTGGGTCACCTCACTTCCCTGGGATTGAACTAATGCTGCAGTAGCTTGGATAGCTGCACAGTGCTGCAACTTAACCCTTGTGCCACCAGAGAGGCCCTAGACCTATTTTTATAGGCAGTTTTAGTTTTACAGCACCATTAAGAGACAGTTCTAAGATTTTCCACATCCCCCTCTGCATATGTGCCCAGAATCCCTCACTTTCAGTTCCTGCACACTGACACATCATTATTCGGAGTCTACAACTGACATTGGGATTCACTCCGTGGATTTTTCACATTGTCTATACCGACGGGTCTCCACCATCACATATCATACAGAGTAGTTTCATTACCCGCAAATTGCTCCACATACCATCTAGCCAAATGTATATGTATTTATATACAAATAGATATTTAACTTGTAAAATATAAACACATTTTTAAAAGAATTTTTTTTGTGTAAGGGACTATTTCCCTTGTCATAGGAATATATATAAATATTAAAATAAAATATCATACATGTTATTTTAAGACAACCTGTTGCTCAATCTAAACATTTTTATCTCTTTTTAGTCTAATTTTCTAAATGTATTCACTGAACTTACAGTACAAAATGATGCCTATATCATTTAACCAGGATGATAAAAATGAATAACTTAAGAAATATGCTCTTTGGGTGACTGTTCTATTGACATATGACATTAATAAGCACTTATTTTTAACTTAACTCAAAAGTTTGACTTTTTTGCATTGTTATTCATGAAACTGATTAGAAAATAACATTACAGTCACCAAATGCATTTGAATCCCAGTAAATTAATAAACTGACACAATTTCTTCCTTTGAAGATAATTTCTGTGCAGCATAACTGGCATTTGTGCTATGCAATGATGACATGTTCCTCTAAATTTCTCTTTCCGTTTAAAACATTTTAATTAGCTCTACCTATTGATATATATATATATATATATAAACTTATAAGGAAGAAATTCATTCACTTCTCTAGAATAGAACATCATCTCCCTCTACTCCACCAAAATTCCCTGTAGGAAAAAATAACAAAAGACATTACATCGAACACAATGTTAGTGTGTTTAAGAGGCAGGCATGGTAATAAACATTAGCTGGTTAAATAAGCACAGTAAACAGCCACAATTTTGTCCTTACAAAGATATATTGAACAGCACTGCCCTTTAGGGGTTATAGAAAGTGGAACTAAGCTACTAAAAATGGAAATTTATTCTTCAACATATTGCTGCTTAAATGGGGAATATTTTGATGTCTCTAAGGCTTTCTGGATAATTTTATTAGTTTATGACCCTAATACTTCAAGACCACAAAATAGCCTTTTCTTTTCTTTCTTTTTTTCCTTTAAAGAATGTTAGAGTGTATCATCTTTGCTGTGAGTACCATTTCTTTATGTCATTCAAGGTTTTGTCCCTTAATCTAATTGCAAATATATCACATTATTTTGCTGAATAATAATAACTGCCATATAATACAAACATTGGGAAAAAAGCTTGGCAGTTAAGTCACCATAGATGTTATAGAATTTTCTTTACTGACTTTTTTAATGCAAGTATATTTATATGAATGGCATTTTTGGTACCACTCTGGTCCCTTGTGTATTAAATAGCTAGCACAATGTTTGACAAAATGAACCAAAGGTTGCAAAACAAAATTACTGTAGTAGCAACATATTCATGGTAACATAAAATGAAATCATCATCTGCTAGAGAAGGTAATAACACTGAGCCTGTTAATTTTCTGTACCTTGGGCTGAAATATTCTTTTAGGTATTGAGACACATATGATTTCATGTATGAGCCATTTAATACTTTTTTAAGATTGATCATAACTTAAATTTCTTTATGCCTATGTCTTTATTTGAAGTGCTATTTTTAATGAAGTCTTTCTGTGCTGTAAAGTTTTCAAGTGGAGATAATTTTGTTTAGCTAAGTATGTCTGACTATCCTTTTTTATTTTACAAACATAATGACAATAAGCTATGTGGGGGTTGATCTTCCCATTAATTTGCAAATAATGTATATTTATTCGTAACAGTTATTCACATATCTTTAATGAAAGCTTTACTAATTATGTCCAATAAGTGTCAGTTCCATTACAAAGGAAATTTTAAAATTTGTGTAGAGATTATAGAAAGAAATGACTAAAGAATTAGAGAAGAACTAGTGTCCATTTAACCAGGCATAAATCTTTAAGAACTGAAACACATGTCCTGCTTTTAGTTGATCTCTGAATATGGAAGTGGATTCTCTTTGATTTACATAAAGTTTAAAAATTCCTGGTTCACAGGAGACCTAGCAAAATTATTAACCGAGCAAGGACGAGGCAACGTCAGTGAGCTCCTCAAAGTACAGCACTTTCCCAAAGGAGCAAGATCAGGAGATTGAGACTCATCTATTATTGTCAGTGAGAAATGCAAAATAAAATTTTCCATTTGTAATTCACTCAATCTCTGTCTCACTTTCCTCTTCTGGTTTCTCTCCCAGCCCAGGACCACCACAGCATTCAAAAAAGCAAATTGCTTTCCAACTTCATTCCCTAGTGTAGTAAGTTTATAAGTCAGAAATACTTCACAATCAGTATACATGGGTAGATAGAAGACAGGAAGGCCTAGTTCACCCAAAAGCTGAGCTAGGAAACAGTCAAGTGGTGCTATTTATCTTACCTGTTTTTTTCCAGCATTCTTGGAACATTTAAAACCAAAAAAGTTTCACTGATAATTACAATATAACTTCCTATAATTCTGAAAATATGTGTAATGCTATTTCAGTGGTGTTCTGATAAATGTTTAACAGTTGACCCATGAAATTCAATGCATTTCATATATATATAATATATACATTTATTATAAATCTTTCTGATATAAAAAATCTGCAATAAATGTTATTGTAAACTCTATCTAGCCAATTTATTCTCACACGGATTGCTTTCATTGAGTTTTGCAAAATTTTTGTCCATAGGCAGTCTACATTTATACCTGGTGATCAACCCTAATTCTGGCATACATGTTAGTTTATAAAAGTGAAAGATAATCTCAGAACTTCACTATTTCATCAATGGCATGATTGTATGCTTTGATCAATCAGGATAAGTATTGTCAGAAAATGGATGAAAATTCATCAATTCTTGTGCTCATCACAAATTGATACAGTTTCAGACATGACACACTTTTAAATTTAATTTCCATTATTGGTATTTCCCATCATTTTCTTAAGTCTATATAATTGACCATAAATGAAATCAAGTACTGATCAAGTCAAGCTTGCCTATTCCCATGAATTTCAAGTCAACACCATGATGTTATTCAAAATGAACAAATGCACAGTAACTGTGAATATGTGGTATTTTCTTCACACATATAGATGAATATAAGCCACAGCATATAATAGGTATAACTAATCTCATGAGTATAGATAACAATAACATAATTAGAAGTGAGTACAGTATGATTTTTTATATAATTTGTTAAATAATAAGTTAATGCAATCTAATTAATGTCTATGTTTGACAACTGGTTTGCAATATTCCTGAGAACTTAGCAATCAGTTCTCACAATCTAGAGTAAGCTTATTCTAACACACCCCTATATTTGTATTCACGCCGGATGAAGACCATTGCCCCACTTTGATCAACACGGATGACCTTTTATCTTTTCCTCAAGTTCATGTCTTGTATCTCTCTTCTCTTCCTTTATTGTCCCAGGTCATCATTCCATAAACTTTAGCAGCATAGGTCCAAGGCTTGGGACATTCACAGTAGGTTCAGGAAAGGACAAAAATTCCTTATTTTAAAAAATCTGAGGACTTAGATCAGGAAGGCAATTATCAAGCAATGTGCTACTTGCTATGAATAATGATAGTCTGCAAGGACTTGGTAGAGCCTGAGAAGTCATGTGTTACTCTGCACAATAAGCTGAGTCTGATTAAAAGGATAATAAGTGCGTGGCATCCATGGTATTTTTATGCAACAAACACTTATGTAGAAGCCATGCAGTACCAGGGAAATGTTGTAATCACTTTACAAATTTCAACTCATTTAGTCCTCATACCAACCCCTTGCAGTGAGGATTGTTATTAATAACATTGACAAGCAAGAAAACTAAGGTACAGAAAGGTCAGTAAGTTGCCCAAATAGGGAACAGAGGCAGAATTTGTACCTCAGCAGAGTGATCCCACAGTCTGTGCCCCAGTCACCTTGTGTGCTTGCTTGTCTTGGAAACAGAGTGTGCATGAGGGCACAGGCTGCAGTGTAGGCTGTTCAGGAGAGACAGGGGAATGCAGCTGGAAATGAGGAAATGAACCACCAAGAAAGCACCGTGAAACACATTTGCATTTTATTCCATAGACTATAAAAATCTTGGATGATTTTTGAAGAGTGGTACCATAGCTTTTGAATTATTAGCATATGAAAGCTTGTTTTAAAACATGCAAAGTGGATTTAGGAGAAAATTCCAGTGTCTGAGCAGATTAATGCTTGATCTCAACAAACTTGAAAAATATGTTGGAGCATTTAGTGAGACTGGATGTTCTAAGGCAAAAGATGACGATTTAACTGTGAATTTTTATTTTTGAAACTGAGATTTTTAATTATTTTTTATTTTTTAAATTAAATCAGGTAGTGTCTACTTAGTATGTATTTGCAAATTATTATAGCCATCATCAATGTATTTTAACACACAATAGTGATACCATAATTTCAGGTTTTCAGGCCTGGTCTCCCAGCCAGGAATGGATCCCAGGCTGCCCTGGCAGCGCTAAGTCCCAGTCACTAGACCACCACAGGTTGGTATCTCATGAAGTCGCAATAGGAACTTCTCTGACGCTCATGCAAACAAGCGAGAAGAAGCAGATCTGTTTAGAGAAAAAAAATAAAAAGTTTATTGAGGAGAAAAGGAACAGAAATAAAGTGGGAGTCCCAGGCTAGTGGAACCAGGCCAGAGAGGGCAAGAGAGCCAAAGAGGGCTCATGCTTCTTTCGCTAATTATTCTAACGCTCCATCAATCTCTTTGTGATTGGTTAGTTCTTTGTGGTCTCATTCACTGCCCTAACGTCTCTGTGCCCAGAACTAAGTCTCTGGTCCCAGCCTTTATCTTAGCATACCTTTCTTTATTATCCTCATTTCAGACTGTCCTGTTGCTCCTAGTCCTGGGGATGTTTGACTAGTCCCCTTTGGAATTTGTTGCCCTTATGCTAGAACCTTCCTTAACTCTCCTGAAGACCCTGCCTACAATGTCCTTGACCTGCCTAATTATCCCTAACTTGCCCTACTTGACCTAGGACACAATAGCAAAATGGGTAATTATAAAGCTTGCACTGAATTCCACGGCACCTTACTATGTGGTTATCACTTCCTGTGTATTTCCTCCTTGTCCCATCACATTCTCTCTTACCCAGAGCCACCGCTAATCTGAACTGTGTGTTGACCATTCATCTTTATATAGATTTTTTACATGTGTGTGCAATGTAAATATCACCTTGATTGTATTAGGTTGTTGACGTTTATAATATTTTACTTTCTATTGAATGTTTTCTAAGACCACATTATGTGTGGTTTAGGGTTATTTTCTTTGCTGTATAAAATTGACCAGTAGAAATCTATATTACACTATATTACTTATGTACGCACTTTGTTTCCAGTTTTATTTTCTTAGTAGTATAGCTATGACCATTCTAGTAAATATTTTAGATACACCTGTGCAACAATTTCCACAAATCACACACAGGAGTGCAGTTCCTAAAACACATAAAATAAAAATATTTAACTCTACAAGAGAATGTCAAATCGTTTCCTAAGTAATCTTACCAATTTGAATCCTTACCAGTGGTGCACAAGAGTTCCATTGCTCCATTTCCTCAATAGTAATTTATATTATCATATTTCATAAATACTACCAATTCAGTGAGTGTGAAATGAAATTTCTTTTGAGTGTATTTGCATATGCCTGATTTCTAATTGGTTTGAACTCCATATGTTAATGCGGTACCAGGTCTCTGCAGGGGTCTTTAGCTTTTTCTTCTTTCTTCAGAGATCAGCTGCTGATCCTCCTTTCTTCTTTCTTTGGAGGCCAGGAACAGAATCTTCAAGCTGGTTCCTGCCCACCTTATGTGCTCTTTCAGGGTTGTCCACCTGATGAGCCTGACTGGACCATTTCAATCCTAAGTGACTTAGCACCAATCAGCACATTCCTGATTTTTGATCCAAATAATTAACTAATGAGATGGGCTTGAACTTGATTGGCTCATTTACATCACACTGGATAGGTTCATTCTATGATCCAGGTGCCAGAAAAGGAAAAATTTGGTGCCTACACAGGTGAGCTCAGGGCAGGTTCATGGGCAGGTGGACTCCAAGAAGCCTCAGCCAGACATAGCTTCAGTGGGACAAGAGGCACTCTGCACCCAACACTCCTTCAGCTGGGCTGGGTGTAACAACATGAAGTGGGGATGGACCAGGCTGTAGCAGCACTGAGATAGGGGTCCAGTTGCTGTATGGTGAGCTCTCCTGGGAGCCCCCTGTTAGGCATGGGACTCCAAAGGCCTCTCTAGTGTCCGTGGTTGCATTGACCCACAACACGATAGATGGCCTAGTGGGGACCCATACACCTTTCTGCAGCCCTAAACTAGAGGTCATTGCACTTGTTGCTCCCTCTGCTGGAGCCCAAGGCAACCTTGCCATTACAGCCGCAGTGGGGCTGCAGGCCCCGTGGTGGGCTCATACTAAGCCCAATGTGACTGCTGGCATCTGCCTGCAGCCTGAGCCCTGTGGGGCCACAGGTGGAGGGTGATAAAATGCCTGCCAACCATTGCAGTTTGTGCTGCCCTTTGGAGCCAGCTGCAGGAGCCCTGAGGAAAAGAGGTTCTGGCACTAAAACTCAGCTAGCTTCGAGGCAAGCCATTAAGTTTAACCTCTGGTCCCCCTGGTGGCCTGTAGGAAACTCCCATCACTGCCTTTGGAGACTTCAAGTTGCCCACACTCAAACCTGCTTCACACTAGGGGAAGGGTTGTCCGTAGGCAGCATGCTTGGCAGTGGGCAGGTATTCCAACTGCTGGAGCTGCTGCTGTGCAGCCTTCCTAGCTGTGCACACCCACTACTGCCTGCCCACACTGGGTCAGCAGGGCAGGAAACCACCACTGCCACTTAGCCCTCAGGCACCACTTCCGGGAGTCCATGACAAAATCAGTCATATCTGATGGTTTGTGCACAGGGCTCCAGTTTCATAGTGACCATATCATTAACACAACTTACATAAATTTCCCTGTTTTCTGTAATTCTTCCTTAAATTATAACCCATGGAAGGAAGATTTAATCTCAGACTCTGGTTCTTGGGAGAAACTCAGGTTAAAATACCTACCTCCAGATTCCTAGAGAAATGCAACACAAGCTCTCCCACTCATGCTTAAGAGTCTGGTCAGTTGCTCATATTGATTATATTGGCATGTGCTTTCAGTATAGCTTCTTGCATCTGGGTTTCTACTTTCTCCATTCTGCTTTTATTTTCTGTCTTTAGTTTCTTCCTCTATTCATTTATGTAGCTGGAAGTTGTCAGGTATGAGATGTGTGGAGGAGAGGAAGCTTAGAGACACACACTGTATTTCCTGCTACCTTAGCAATGCATTTATAAAATATGTTTCATTGGGAGTTATTTTCTGTTGGAGTGAGAGTGGCTTTTAAATTGTCTAGTCTACCGTACTAGTTGTGTATTCTTGGCAAGTGATTAAATCTTTATGCTTCTGTTTGGTCAACTGTAAAATATGGACAATAATTATAACCACTGCCTAGTACTATTTTGAGAATTAATTGTATTTGTGTATGTAAAGCCCTTAAAACAACTCTTGACACATAGTAAGTGCTAAATAACTATTAGCTATCATTGTTATTGTTGTTGAACATCCTCAGAATAAATGATTAATGGGTAGTAGACTTCATATTTGCAATGATAGTAGGCTTTTCAGTGGGGCCATTAGAAGTTTTATAATAGCAGGAAGAAAAAGCAAAGAAAGGTAACTAAATACGGTAAAGGGTATACGTGATATCATACAAAGTAGTGATCTTTTAAATTTATGTTAAAATAATTATGGTAACTTACTATAAGCTTGACTACCCGGCTGTTGGAAATTTAGAATGAACATTTCAAAGAAAGACTGTATTATTTAAATACCTTTGGCAATTTTCTCTTAAAAGTTCATTCTAGTGTGTGTGGAGTATCAAATAATCTCTTAAATGATTAAAGAAGCTGTTATAAGCAATATCTATGTAATATCTAAGAAGTCATTTCCCAGGGGAAGGTCTCTAAGTTTTCCTTTGGTAAGGATGTGACAGATGTCCATAGTCAAGGATCTTAATCTGTCCTTTGCTACAATTCTAACCCTAAGAACAGTGCTTGACACAGAGTGAATACGCATTAAAACACTGAATGAATGACTAAACAAATGAGGAAAGAATACACTCATGTGTTCATGAAATTTATTTCTTGGATTACTAGAACCAATGAACATTGTACTGACTATCCCACTCCCCCATACTGAAATTCCAGATCGTCCAGACTTCCAATGCCTCCCATCCCTCTCTCCCCATCCCCACTCACAATCCAATCTGGAATGTTTGAGTCAGTGGTTACCAAGTTAAAGGCATCATCTCATTCTCATTCTCTCTGTCTTTCTTTCATCTGGTCTATTTTGAAAGTTAGCTAAGGTTCTACACAATCTGTTAAAATGGTGAAGAGCTAGTTAATGAAACTACTTCTAACTTGATTCAAGCTTGTCTTTTGTGTATTGAGGGTCTTTTAGACAGATGTATGCATATCGTTGGCTATTTAATTTTTCCTTTCCTATTGGTTGTAAATTATGTTCCACTTATTTCCATTCAAACCAGCACAATCATTCTATAGATTTAATCATAGGGTTTTTGATACCTATTTAAACCAAATATTAAGTCAGTGAAAATATATACCAAATATATATTTTTAAATTTCACAGTCAAAATAATTTTCCTGATTATTTCAGTTTTTAAGGACTTGTTTGCTTCTATCCACCAAGATTATGTTTGGGCATGACAGGAATAGATATGGCCATAAATTATAGAAGTGTGAGAGAAGGCATTATCAGCTATAGCATTTTCCACATGCGGGGCAAGCCCATAATCAGAATCCTCTACAATTCTAATGGATTCATTTTTATCAAGTTGGTAGATAAACTTCATGACCTCAACTTTCTGTTTATCTCTTCTATTGTAATTCTGCTAAATTTATGAGTGACATTTGAATAGCTGAGGATTTTCTTTGAAATTATTTTTCCATTAAGATCAGCAATCATTTGCAAACTTGTGAATTCATTAAAACTTACTTTACAAGAGAATGGATATTAATGCAAAAACAGTCACAAGAGTAGAGTTGATTGTACCTGAGTGCTTCTAAACTTCTTTTGAGAATTTTCTATTTAATTCATTTCACTTAGTTTCAGAACAAAATTTTAAACTGAGTTAAAATGCTAATCGTTAATTTCACTTCTAGACTAGTTAAAGTAATTACATCGAGATATAACATTCAATAGTATAGGTCATTTACCCTTTTGAAAAATGGTATAAAAAGTTACAGAATTTAGTTTCATATAATTGCCATATTTCATGGTTTTTGTCTTCTAAGTGGAGAATTAAATTGTGTCCATATATTCTTAAAACTGCAAATGAACTTATTTTTTTAAAATTCTTTCTTTTGTCTTACTTATAAAAGAAATATGTTCATGGTTTGTATAATAATAAAGATTATACCTATTAAAATATCCACCTATTTTGCCATTTATTAAAATATGTATATGGTTGCCTAATGTTATTGAAAAGAACTTATTTTCTTAGAGGTTTAACTTTTCCATTTACAGAATTTTGGTGAGTATTAACTCATATTTTAGGTTGAGATTAATAATAATTGCATTTTAAAAGTATAACTTAAGTACTAAATATTTTTTTCTAAATAGATCTCAATGTAAACAATACCTATTCTAAAATTTAAAACTTACTATATATTTGTAAAACTTACTTGTCTATTTGTATAAATCTATTTATCAGTGATAAATAAGTTTGCTAAAATATCTCCAGGGATACAAATGATAGGGTTAAATTCTATTATACAATATATTGGGAAATGTCTTACTTTCATAATGAGTTTCTCTCTATATTTAGAAAATCCCAAATCTATGTTCAATAGATGCAATTAATTAAATGTCATGGATGGGGTCATATGACCAGTAGTCTAAGCAAGAAATTCTTTTTCACATGACCATGAAGGCTGAAAGGTTAATGCATGACAGATGCTACATTGAAGGAAGCTATTACAAGGAGTGCTTTTCAATCAATGAGATGCTATTATGAGCAATAGATCCAATTTATTTTAATCAATGGACCTTTTTTTTTTACTACATTTACTCAGATATTCTATGGAATTCATATAGGATATTCTTCTTCACCTAAAGGTCAAGTTTTCTTTTTCATTCACATTTCATCATAATGCTCAGCTTTGTTTATATATTAAAATACACTTTACACTTTCACAGTGTTTACCTCTGACAAGTCATTGGACACTATATTATAAGAAATTGACGAATACCAACTGTGTGAGAGGAAGTAAAATAAGAGTACATTTTAAAATATAGTGACACTATTCCAAACCTTCAGAGACATTTTAATCTAATCAGGGGGAAAATAAAATCTCCTTAGCTAAATGTAACAAAACATGTCATTTTCTACCACTGTGGAAGTGAGTTATTTACTCTCCTGGAAAGGAATGTTGGTTTTTAAGGGAAGATCCAGATCCGGGTCATGAGGGTGATCAGAAGATTTAAACGGAAATCAGATCTTTATCAGGTGAAAAAAAGTGGCAAAAATATACCAAGAAAGGAAAATCTAAAACTAACAGAGTGGCTTAAATCTTACTTGTTTTTGGTATTCCAGAGCTACATGATGGGTAGTTTTTAAGGCCTACTGACAACATATCAATGACTTTTCTTTGAAACCAATTTATATAAAAAAACCTCAAAGTTACTAATTCATTCTTCTAACTATTTTGAAATTAATAATTTGGGCCAAGTATTACTGTGGGTGTTGGGGATACATCAATAATATAATGCCATTTACACCATAAAGATCTTCAAGAATCTTGGGGCAAACAGAAAACTAAAGCATCAGCTATATGTAAAGTATTACTTGGAGCATGCATTTATCTTCTGTTGAGATACAAAAATGTATGAACACATAATATCAATAAGGACAGTCACACATTATAATAAGATAAAACATGCATATTAATAGGGAGATTGCATGCCTATTTTTAAAGATCTAACCAGGATGTTTGGGTTTATACCACAGTTCTGAAATTTCTTAGCTATTTGTCCTTGGACATGTGAAATGGACTTACTTACTAAATGCTTTATTCCCCCAGATTCATGTTGGAACATCACCTCCCACCCCCATGTGATTTTATTGGGAAGTTGGTTTTTGGGAGTCCTTAGGTAAGATGGGAAAACCTTATGAATGGGGTTTGTGCCCTTATAAACACAATCCCATAGAGGCCCTCATCCCTTCCTCTGTATGAGGACACAGCAAAAGATCCGTCTGTGAACCAGAGAGCAGACTCTTATTGCCCCCCAAATGTGCCAATAGCTTGATCTTAAACATCCAGTCCCCACAAATGTGAGAAGTAAATATTTATTGCTGAAGCCACCCCGTCTGTGGCTACTTATCATAGCAACCTGGATAGGGTAACACAGCATGTTACCTGACATTTCATTCTACTGAAATAGGAGTGAAAATAATTGTACTTGCTCCTTCACATATACTAATACACACACAGATTTAAGGCTATTGATACAAATACATGGGTGCTATTGCCACCAAGAGTTTTTGTCATTCTTTTTAAAAATAATGTGATTATTAATTCAATCATTCCCTATAAAATCATAAAATACACAAAGTCCTAGCAGCAATGAAATTTAGAGGTTTCCTGTTACTTCAGCACTGTAGATTAGCTCATGAGATAAAGAAAAGTAAAATAAATTATTTGGTATTATAGTTGAAGAGTAATTTGACTTAATTATGAAACAAGATCAAGAGCAAACTGAAAAACTAAGTTATTTTGTCATCATCATGGAAAGATCATGCAAGTGATTGTATCATGAAGTTGTAAAAATGATAGTTTTAAACTGTCTCCCCTAGTAGAAGGAAGCAGAGTTAATTACCTTATCACTGGGCATTTCAAATAACTTCAATGAAGTTTTAACTGATTAACATTTCTAATTCATAATGATTCATATTTTACATGAATCCTAATGTATGTATTGCTTCAAAATTTTCTCCAATCACAATTTAAAATTCTTTTTGTGGTAACAGGCATTTTCTACCCTAAAAAAGATGATACTAAAAAATTTGTTTTATAAGATCCTTAAATAGGGAAAATACATTGGACGTTCATTTCATAGACTTGGAAGCAGAAAAACAAGCCTAGCATAGAAACTTAATTTATAATGTGAGTGCTCTGAAAAAAAATAATTGGAGTTTTGATAGATTTTATTGAAGGATTATCAAAAAGAGCATTATAAGCATTTCCCTCAAATTATTCATTCATAAAGCAAAGGCAAGTATCAGTATGACTTTGTTCCAACACTAGAATTGTAAAATAACATCTGTGATAGTAAGCTATTCCTGCAGATTAGAGACTGTATGCCACTCTCACAAGAGTGCATTTGAATAGGTCTTATTATGTGGACAGTGGAAGACGACTGACAGGTTTTAAATAGAAGATTTACTCTCCCTTCCCTTCTCTCTTTCTCATGTTCTTATGACAGTATAGGAATTGATTATCTGACTGTGTTATAAGGCAGTGGTAGTAGAATAACTTCATTTTTAAATCATAAAATATATTTTCTCACCAGAACTATCATCCATGTTTGCTGTCTAAGTAGCTGTGATCTTTTGGGTTCCTGGAAGAATTTACAGGAATCCAAAGATAATTGGGCTTGAAATTTTCAAAGGAGATGAAATAAGTATCTTTTGAAGGAGATGGAACATGTATCTTCTACCATGCCATGTAAGATATTAGTGCACAATCACACAAAAATTTATTAAATATCAATAATGTAGCATATAATTATTTTACTAAATAAGTAAAATAAATGGTTTCATACAAAACCATTACAATAAAATCAACAAAAGAAATAATTCTTGTCCTGTCTTTTCAAGGATCAAAAAATCTTTACTGACCTCAATTTTACACTATGATCAATAAACTGATCACTGTACTTCACAGATTTTGAATATCACAGTGTATTGGATGTCAGCATATTAGAACAATGTAGTAATAGTTATTATGTTTCAAAAAGAGGTAAGTTTGTATATGTAAGGAGAAGTTTGCCTTGGATGTCAAAACTCTTCAATCCAATCATAAGATTTGAGAAAGTTCCAAACTTATCTAGAATATAGAAATACAGAAAGTTGGAATATTCATCTCTCCCACATTTACAATATGAAAATATCAAGATAAAGTATGAGATATAACATTTGTCAACCATCATAAAGCCAAGTTCTCAGTAAAACTAAATGTCCTGCACTCTAGGAAAAGACAACTTTCCAAGGAGATGAAGATGGTTGTGTGGTCCAATATAGGATGGTGCAAAGGAAAAATGAGTAATCAACTACGGTTACCATCAAGATTCAATTGTTAGGTATTGGACATATCATTTGGGGGTCATATTTCAACCCATAATACCCTACAAACCCTAAAATATATAATATCTGTCCTTTAATGAGAAACTATTTAAAACCAACATAATTTTGGTTGTAACATAATAGCAATATATTTTGGGATTTACTAATGCAGCAGGTCTCCAATGCTATATCTTTAACATTTTTCATTATAAAGTAGCATATGTATAACAGCGGAAGCAACCTAAATACCCATTAATAATGACCAGATTAAGACAACTGGATTTCTACCCAATGGGAACTATATTTCCATAAGGAAAAATGAAATGTCACTATTTACTGCAAGATGGAAGGAGTTTGAGGGAATTGCTATAGTAAAGCAAGTGAGATTGACAAACACAAATTTTAGATTTCTACATACAGGACCTGACATTATGGTAATTTATAAAGAAGTGAGGGAGAAAGGATGTGATATAAGGGTTGATGGTAGGGAAAAATAACATAGCAATGTTCAATATTTAAATAAAAACACACATACACACAGAGTATTGTTCCCAGGACCAGGGTGATGCTCTTGCTTTGTGTCCAAAATATCACACTGACACCATTGTGTTGAATGCTGTATTGTCATTCATGCTCAAACCAAGGCATTATCAGTTGGTTTATATTCCCAGTGCCCACTCTTAAAAGGCATCATCTCTGATGAGATTGTAGTCATAATTATGATCAATGAGCGGCAGCTGAAATGGCTGTGTCAGAGATAGTTTGTCAGTGAGCTGGGTTCAGTCCAGAGAGGGAGCAGGCTCATTACTAGCCCACAACTCATCCGCTTTGATGATTTTTTAAAAAATGATTTCAGCACCTGGGACCTTTGTATTCTTTCTCCTGAGAAGAGTTCAGTATGGTACTGTTTGAACATGGTGCCCATGGGATGCCCGGTGGCCTTTTCTCCCATTTTTCTCCATTTCTGGGCATTGAACTCCCTCTCTGCCACCCCGGTTGGGCATCTGATTGCCAATGTGCTGTCTTTCTTGAAGAATATCCAGAATGCAAATATGTGACCAAGCACATAGATAGGGAGGGGGGTTGGCAGGGGGACGGGGGTGTGTGGAAATTGCTCTTAGAAAAGGATTGCTTACCTTGAAAAAAGATTTCCATGGGCTCTCATCAGGTAACCCTAATGTATTTCATGTTAATTCTTGAGTGAGTTTTATGGTAGTGTGCTGAAAGGGGTATAGGGAGTACTAAGGAGCATAGGTTCATGTGTCAGGAACTCCATACCCTGAAAATCCACTGGATGAGATGTTTCTCTGTTGCACAAACCAGTAGTGAAACTGGGTCATCGTGACTGAATATAACTCTTCCAAAGCTGTTCCTCTTATCCCCAAATATTCCAAATGGTAGAGCTTCCACTCCTTTTCTTGAACTTTTTCCAACCAAATGCCAAAGAAGGGCTGTCACTGAAAATGGTGACCCTGGCTTCCCATTCACAACCCGAACATTCTCTCTGTTTTCACGTGCCAGGTGAGCCCATTTGTGCTCATCCACAATTTCCCACAGTAGTCTTGGCTCCTGCTTCTCTTTTGCCCACGACAAACACTGGATATGAAAGTAACATTCTAGGCAGCGGAAGAGATTTTTGTCTGTGGAGTTAAGTCAAGCAGTGTGCAAATGGTCCCAGCCATACACCTATTGTCTGGTGAACACCCTCCCTTCTGAGAACTGTTAGTAGGTAGAATAAGGAGCACCCAGAACCTGGAAACATGCACACTCTAAATGGGTTCTACCATCAACCACATAAGGACAAACATGAATAAGACCTTCAATACAAGAGAACTTTAATACAATTAGTATATAATAGAAAGAAGAGAAAGAATACAGTTAAAATAGTTTCCCAATGAAACACCCAAAGTTACTCATCACCTTGTGGATCAATGCCCAGCCAAACAGGTTTGGCCCAAAGCAGGGCCACCGAGGCCCAAAAGCTTGCCATAAGTCTAGGAGACCTTCTAGTGGGGACCATATAAAGGGGCAGATGGAGTCAGGCAAGTCTAGAAGGAAAGGAGAAAACTTAAAGAACAAGTCACAATAAAGACTGTCAATATCAGCCTCCCTACAGGTCTTTCATCTCTTCTATGCCCTTCTAAGCATCTCCTTCCATGTTCCCCAGGTCCCTGGTGCAAGTCCAATGTCCAGTGCCAAGAAGAAAGCAGTTTCTTTCTACACGTCTCTTTGTTCCATGTGTCTCCTCCAGAATCTAACACTAGTGAGCATGTCCATAGTTTTATTTAAGGTTCTTAAAGTCAACATCACAAATCTTTCTTGTCTATATTCATTTTTTTTAAATTATAGAAAATTTCAAAAATATTTTAAAGTAGAAGATAATATTCTTGTTGCTTTTAGACATTGATTCGATAATTAAGAAAAATTTGTAAATGAATTACTCAAATTAAAACTTAATTTTATTGCACTTAATATTTATATAACTTTTTTGGTTTTAGTATATAATCAGGACTTTTCTTTTTTTTTTATTCTTACCTTATTAATGCTATCTAAATTCCTTCAAGAATTATGAAAAAATCCTGATTTTTATACTTGGTCAAAGAAGAGTCACAAGGAAACTGAGGTATTTGATTCTGGGAAGCTTTGAGAATACAGAAGCAAATAAGAACTGAAATTGGAGATTACTACAGCAGTGAAAACCTTACATTTCAGATCATTTTAAATTGGGGCTTTGTGAATAGTTAATTTCTGTCATTTCAGTATTAGAAATTTTGTGGGTAAATTCGTAGCTGGCCATGGACATAAACGTTCATTCTGTCATCAAATAAGATCCTGGCTAACTTTTAAATTGCCTCTAAATTAATTTCACTCAGTGGGGGGGGGTCCACAGAAATAGCAGAATCACTGTCCCAGATTTCACTTTCACACTGTCTCCAAGAATCTCACCTTCATTAACAATTTATGAGCAGTGAGCCTATAAAATGGTCAAAACTGCAAATATATTTCTATTTGCAGGCATGGCATTTTCATACTCAATTGCTTTCTGCCACCTCCATCTTATTTTGAGGATTTCCTATTATTTTGTAACTGTGAGATGTGAGGGACCACATATATTCTCCTTTCTTTAGTGTGTATAGATCTGAGATGTATCATGCTGAGTTCAGTCTTCCTGGCAATCTTCTCCACATTTTTCTTATGTAGCAGTCCTTTCTTAATGGAGGCTAAGAGTAGAAAATTGGGGAAGGAGGCATCACAAGACCAGAAACTAGCATCAAAAGAACAGAAACTGGAGGAACACAGTTGTTAAGCCAGCTGTAGAAACAAGAAGTCCTAAGGTCCAGCTGCCATATCAAGTTCCGATGTTATGGAAAGTATCCAGAGGTGCAGACCAGGGGTGAGGATATGGAGATGGAGGGTCATCACAGGGAATCACCAGTCCTTTCAAATTTACCTTGCCACTCCGTAGAGGTAATGTGTTCAACAACAGCTAACATTCTACAAGAAATGAATCCCTCACCAAAAAAGGCAAAAAAACCAAAAAACAAACACTAAATCAGTGCACTGGCTAGAGGCAGCTCTCCTGACCCCCTGTATCTATGCAGGTGTCTTCTAGCAGCCCCGCCCCTTTCAGAGAAGCTTTTTCTGTCCATTTGTGCCTCTGTAAGCATTGTTTTTTGTTTGTTTTAATAACAAACCTACTCTTTTGGGTATAATTAAATATCTCTGCCTTGTGGAGAAACTCACCTGAGAAATTCGCCATGTGCCACTGTAAGGAGAGCTCTGGTGAAACTTTCCCCAGAGTTAACCAGGGACTCAGTTCTCTGAACCCAACACTTCTTGTCACTGTATTTCAGTTATTTCTCTTTGAACCCTTTCTAGCCCATCTGTATTTTTTATGAGTTGCTGTAATCAAATAGCTCTAAACAGTCATGGTGTGTATCACTCTGTATCCACAATCTGGTTTTAGAAATAAAGACGTTTAATTATATTTGCCTTGTAGGCTGTTTACGTCCCCCTTCTCGTTCTCGAGAGGTGGCTGTGGCTCTGAACCTGAGCTTGTAACCAGAAGACCAGAGTTCAGGCTGTCACCACCCCATGCCAAAAGAGTCAGGAATGAATCTTTAAAGTGTGCTTTAATCAAATAGCTGGCAATCTGTAGGCCAGTGGTGTGTGTGGGGTGGGGGTGGCGGTGGGGGACTGAGAGGATTCACCAGACAGGAGTGGGGAGCAGAACAGGTGAATACACTGAAGCACACTGCTGAGGGGAGCAGTGGGTGAGACAGGAAAGGTCTGCTGTGCCATGTGGGTCACCTCCCTGGCTGGAGATAGAACTCGTGCTGCAGTGGCTGCTGATAGCTTCATAGTGCTGAGACTTAACTTGTTTCACCATCTGGGAGGCTCTGGCTTTTCTATATTTTGCTTTTAAGTCTCTTTGTCAGATGTTGATGTAGTGACAGGACCACATGAGATCCTTTGCAGGCTGTCTCTTTGCTCATACTTTTGTTAATAGGGTGGTCCCCAGGGAAAGGGGAGGTTCCAGGTTTCCAGCCCCACCCAAGGGAAGGTGGAGTTCAGAGGGGAGGAGAGGAAAGTTGGAGTGGAGACTGAGAAGGAAGGAAGACAGGTGGGCAGTTAGAAGGAGACCTGGAGGAGGCTCACGAAGCAGAGACATGTGAAGAAGCGGCAGTTGCTTTTCGGCTTGCACTGGGTGAGAGACCTATGGGGAGCTTAACAATGGAAGATTTTGACCTTGATTTTGATTTTGCTCTTTTTCTCCTAGACTTGTCTGGCTATTTCTGACCCTTTTTCTTTGGGTCCCTGTCAGAACGTGCCTTAGACTGAGGCTTCTGGGCCTTCGTGGCCCTGCTTTGGGCTAAGTCTGTGTGGCTGGGCATTTCCCAATGAGGAGGTGGTAACTTCAGTTGCTGGATTTGCAAACTATATTCTTTCCTTTCTCTTTTTTGCACCCTATTGCTAAATGCTCCTTTCCATTGAAGGTCTTATATACTAGAGCATGTTTTGTCTTGAGGATGGATGGAAGAACCTATTTGTAAGATCAGACAAAAGGTCAGAGGCACTAGGAAAAATAGGCAGAGTCATAGTGGAAACGAAGACAGTTTTCCTGACTGAGCTCTCTGGCGAGCTCCCGGGGCCAAGAAGCCAGGGCAGGAAGCTGCTCCCTTGCCTGGGGTGAGGGGTTTTTATGCCAGTGGATCAGGGAACAGAGCCAGGAGATAACAGGGCAAGGACATATTTCTTAGGCCAGTCTTTTCACAGTCCGTGTTAATTGCCGACTTACTCCTCCAGGAAAGGTAATGGAGACACCCTGCAGCAGACTCCCAGCAGCAATAAATCTAACATCACTAAGTCTAACGCTATTTAGTGTAGGCAGGTTTGGGGGTTCTGGAGTGCCCCTCTCCCTGTCCTACAACACTTTCATCTCTCTCATCCTGGTCTCTCCCAGAACCCCAATCATGAATGGCACAAAGCTGAATCTTCCCCATACTCATCCCCACAAAGACTTTAGTGAGAAGGTTTTATTTTGCGTGTGTTATTCAGCACTTCGTATGTGCTTTCTTTCTAATTTTTTTCTGCAGCCCTTTTGGGATGATTTAGTGTTTTTTCTTTACTAATTTGGAAGGCACACACATCATTTTTATTCTTATGCTATTTATATTTACATACATATTTGTTTGAAATTTTATACAAGGACATTAAAATACTTCTTTTCTCATCAAAATTTCCCAACTTATATGTTACTAATTAGGAATAGTAATCCTAGAGGAATTTATCAACATTTAAAGTGTATTTATTTATGCATACAAGAACTGGGGTACAGGCCAGAACTGCGGGGAGTGAGAAAAGTTACCAGAGACAGAGTAGGGAGCAAAACAGGAAGAGCCACTGAAATACACCGCTGAGGGGAGCAGCAGGAGAGACAGGAGAGGTCTGCTGCACCTTGTGGGTCACCTTCCAGGCCACTGGGTATCGAACTCATGCTGCAGTGACTGTTGATAACTTCATAGTGCTGCACCTTAACCCTTTGTGCCAGCAGGGAGGCCCAAATTTACCAACTTTTAAAGTCATTCAGGAATCATTTGCTCCAATTTCTCAAATATTCCCACTCTCTTTGCTCATCTCTCAAGATCTTATGTGTCTTCCGTAATAGCTTTTTTTCCTACTGACAGAAACATGTTTACAAGTTCTGTTAGTTAGGATCAAGTAATGGCAAATCAATTTATTTGTTTGGTTTCATGGGGAGATTCTATGTTTGCCCTTTCTCTCAAAATACATTTTGTTTGAGTATATAATTCTGGGAAGGCATTTATTCTATCAACTTATGAAGAGACTCACTTGTTCCAATTGATTTCATTTGTAGATCTTCTCTCTTTTATACACTCTCAGTTGTCTTTGCTTTTACTTACACTTTGCTTCGTTTTTTGGTGATTTTTAAAATTCCTTTAAAGTTTATTGGATTTGAGGTATAACTTAGTTGAGAGTCACTGTGATTCAATTTGAAGAAATTCTTTTATCTGTTTACACTCACACACTAGGGTTTCACTTATATTGGCCTCTTTTTACCTTTGAGGATTCTAATCTGTACTTCATCCTTCCCTTCAGAGTAGAACATATTTCTGTTAACTTTTCTTTGATATTTTCCAAGTCTATCTCTTTGTGCTAGATTTTAGGTAATATTTAAAATTCCTGCAATTTGCATGTTGTCTCTTAAATATACCTAATTTCTTCTTAAATGTATTCATTTACTTAAAAATTTTAATGTTCACTTTATAAATATTCTGCTACCTTAATTTTTTTCCCAAAACTACCTGCTGAATTATATTCAAACACTTCTTTTTATTAATGATTTTAAAATGCTATTTTTATTTTGTCTTGCTTATTCTTATAGTCCAATAGTCGAAGATTTTTTAAGTATTGATTCCTTTGTTTTTTGTTTCTGCCGACTCTTACTGATGGAACACTGTTTTCATTTGCTCATTGTGATATTAACAAGGAGCTTACATTACATGAAAGTGGTCCCTGAGAAGTTGTTGAGGTTAAATGAGGATCTCATAGAGAAAATTTGCATTTGATAAGTCAGATTCATTGTTTACTGACAACTGGGGTTTCTAAGGAAATTCAGTTAATCTTTTATTTGACCCGCTGTGTACTAAGAACAAAAGTAACATTCCCACATGATATCCCCTGTGGGTGGCAGAATTAGGTAACTCTTCAATCCAGTGAGACTATCTGATGTGGATATTTTGCTTTCCCTCCTTAGCAGGAGAGAGTCATCTTCTTGGTCACTGTTACAATCAGTGCGTCAGTTAGAACCCAACCCCTTCTAAAGTGTGCTGTTGGAATTTCCCAGCTCTGGGGACTTCAGTCTTTCTCCTGCTCTGGCTTTCTTCAAAACTACACGCAACTATGATTGGTGAGGAATTTGGACTTCTAGTGATGAACTTAATGTACATTTGTTTGTGTGTGTGTGTGTGTAATACAGTGTTGCTTCAATTAAAAAAAAATAGCAATGTCACTTGAGTTTGAAAAAATGCCCCTACGGTAAAGGTCAGTTGAGTTTTGCTCATTTCTTTTCTTCCTGTTTTTACTTAATTTTGACCTCTGCAGAATCCTTATTGTATTGGCAAACAATTAGTACAAAAAATCTAGCTTGAAGTGCTTTTTTAGATATCTAGTGCTTTTAGTTGTTATGAAAGTGCCAATTTCCATATCTAATGGACGCTACAGCTGGAAGTGATTCTAAGCACATCACATTACAGCAGTGACTGACAGTGGCACTGAGCGGAGACCCGATCCCATCCCCATCCCTTCCCTCCTCCTCCTCCAGAGGGCAACCCCAAGAGCATGCCCACCTTGCACCAACCTCCACAACCTAAGTGACCTTGCCCCTTTTCCTAGTTAGGAGTAAAGAAAGATGCTAACTGCCTTTTGGTCATGTTCAAAATAAGATCAGTGCTTCTCCATCCTTTCCCTTGTTTAGGATTTTCCCTGACAAATCGTGGCAAATACTCTTATTTCAATCTCACATTGGCTCAGTACATTCTAAAACCTACAGTTTGTCTTTTTGAGTAAATTAGTTTTTATTGAAGGTTTTCAGGATACAGCTTCTAACAGATGGTGTCATTTTTGATTAGGATGGTGAATGATTTGGTCTTGAACCACAGGGTCATCAAGGACCTTGGAACATGGGAATAAAGCAGCCCTAGGAGAAAGCACGGCAGGACTCTGCTGCCTGCATTTCTTCTACTTCCCGTTACCATCTACCAAAAAGGCAACTTGGCTGTGATTGCAAAGACATCAACATATCTGCTAATGATTCAGCTCAATCAACAGCCATTTTTCAAATAATCAAATGGTATTTATTAATCCTGTGCATACCCCATGCCGCTCCAGAGCACCTTTGTAGTATCATCATTAATTAGGATAATCGCCTTTCTCTTTTATCTCCACTCAGCGATTACAAAGTCATTTTGTCAGACATAAATTACTCACTTGTTATTATGGAAAAATTTATTTCTTACAAACTTCAAACAACATATACGTTATCTTCAATGGCACATAGTCTTTAGGAAATAGATACCATTTTCCACACTGAATAAGTATAATTCAGAAGGACATTTCTAAATAATACCTCATCTGGCTTTATGTTCAGTCTCTGCTATTTCAATGCTTCATTTGACTGGAATCTACAAAATGATATAACTCGTCTTTAAAGTTAGCATAATTTTCCTCTTTTCTCTGGAAAAGCCTTTTGATGGATTTATTCTCTCCTGAAAGTCATACAGCACTTTTTAAGAACCTAAAGGTTAGTTAACATTGAAATGTTTCAAATCTTTATATATATCAGGTGTATAATAACATATATATACATTTGTATATATTCTTATTAAGTGTTAGTGATGATGAACATAAATGATTTAAAAGACTGAAGGGAAAAAAAAACTGTACCTCTAGTAAGAAGATAACTTTTAGTTAATTTTATTTATAAAATCAATTATAAATGTTAATATTTTAATAAAAAACATTTTCTTTTCTCTTGCTTAATACTATGCAATAATGTATTTTATTATGTGGGTCTTTGTATCAGAATCATCTGGAGGAGTATTTTCCATTTCCAGATACAATTTGAAGTTATTTGTTGAGTTGTCTGTTTGCATTTAACATGTTCCACATGTGACATTCACACATTAAGGTTTAGAAAATTCTTGATTCAGAGGTTCATGTGTACCATATACTTTTTAGGAGAGTCAATGCTTTCCTTTCCCTCTTCAAGGATCTCGAGCCAGGCCTGAGTATTGAGTTGGCATGAAATGAACCAACATGACTAAAACATGCAGACTTACTCAATATAGTATTTACATAACACAGGAATCTCAGAGGGACACTGCCACTCAGGCAAGGGACCAGGCTTCGGCAAATATACATAGACTGGTGAAAGTGAGGCACAAAGGTGTAGCCACAGAAATGCAGTCCCTGAAATCACGATCTTGTCTCAGGAGCAACTCTTCACCTTGGAAGAAACATAGTCATATTTTGGTGGGCAATTATTTCTGGCAAGATGCATTTTGGAGCACTTGCCAATAGAAACGAATTACACAGACATTATAGAGCATTGCCTGGCCTGATTTGTTTTCAGTCCTATATAGAGCATTTGGACTCCAAAAAAGGTTTTTAGAAGACTGGTGGAAGGTGGAGCCTAAGCACTAAGTAGATTATGTCAGGCTATGATATTATAAATACATAGATTGTTGCCTTGCAACCTGAGTTTCATAAAGCAGTCTTGAAATTAAATTTGATTTCTGAGCATGTGTGTTTCTTTCTGGGAGAGTGCCATTGTTTCCTTTAGAATCTAAAAGTCTTTATGAGCATCTTGGGAGTGGAAGCTAGCAGTGGGATGTGAGCTGTGAGCCTGAGAAGGATGGTCTCAGCTTTGTTTCTTCAGTTGTGTGACCTGGAAAAATAAGTGACTTTCTCTTTCTATGTTTCTCATTTCTTGTCTTCAGAGTGAATGATAGTATCACCTTCATGCGGATGTTGGAAAATTCACAGGTTATTATATGTTAAGTTTCCATAGCAGCACCCAACATATAGTATGTGCTCAATGAATGTAGCTATTCTTGTAATCAGCGCTGAAATATATCAATTTTGCAGATGTTTGAAATATGGATGATAAAAGAAATTAAAGGTAGGAGGCTACTTTATAGAGAGAGAATAGAAAAGGACAGATGCAGAGAAGATATTAAAGTGGCCTGCAATTTTGTAGAAGCCCTCAATGGAAATATACTTGCAGCATTATGAAGTGAATCTTTTTATAGCACTAGTTTTTCAGCAATTTGCATGACATTAACTATAATTATCACTGCTATTACTATTACAATTACTATTATTGTTTGGCTCTCATCCTAAGCTAAATGGGTATCTGGTAGGGGAGGAGGCTGACAGTTACTCTTGCTAAGTTAACAGCAGAACCATACTTGGAGATCTAAGAGGTCTGAAAGAGGCCTTTAAGTTTTGGTTTTTGTTTTTTAACCTATATGGTCTGGAGTCAATAGCTATAGTCTACTATGCACTGAATCCAATTCTCTTTCTTGTATCAGAGGTTGATCATGAATGGTGTGACAGAAAAACTGTGATAGTTATCCAGCAGAACAGTCTTCAAAAATGGAAATGTCCGCTAATGTTTAATATGGTAGGTTCTTGAAAACTGTGGGAATGAAATATTTGAATTTGACCAGTGTGACCCAAGGCCTGGATTTTAACTCTTATTTTATTTGGATGTAAATGTCCTCATGTCTTGTAGACACATTATTTGACAATGCAGTCAAGATGTATGAAACTTACCTAGGAAATAGATAAGAGAATTTTTTCAATTGGAGATCAAGTGAAACTGAATGGAACATACAAGTTGAGTTTGAGAGCAAGAAAACCTTAACAGAGTGAAAATCAAATGTGGAGCCAGGAAATCTAGGTGCACAGCTTCAAAGGACAGACACTGTATCCCTGCCTTTCCCTTATCATACTGCTATGTCTGAACGGTCAGGGTAGATTTAAAAATGCTAAAGCTAAAATTGAGACATGGTTATGATCATTTTAATAGAATTAAACTACACACTGCATTAATGTCCTGAGCTTTTAATTGCAATTTAAGGCATTAAAACGCCTCCATGGCCCAACTTCACAATGAGTTCACTCTCTTCAGAAAGGTATTCTCCAAATATTGTCATTAAGTCACACTATGTTAAAGGGTATTCCCTGTTTTTATCAACCCATTTCTTAAATGTCTGGGAATATCTCTAGCCTGATTAAAATCTTTCTGTGTCCTCGTGCAACTAACACCATTAGTAATAAATAGGATTTTTTTAAACCTGAGAATACTATCCTGTCAAAATCGTGAAATTCATTATAAATGTTAAGTGAAAACCAGGGATTGTTTTCTTCAGTAAAAAACCTAGACTTGCTACACCAGTATCTCTGGATCAAACTTTTCCAGCCTTCTTTGCTTTTCTCATGCCCTTGAAGTGATCTGTAATGACATGCTGTGACACTTTATTCCTTTAGGAAATTCATTATTCTTTGATTTCACACTCTCTTGGCTTCCTCTTTAGTTAGTGTGATATTGGTTGAATCCTCCCTGCCTTCCTAGCTTTTCTGTTTCATAATTCCCATTTGCACAGATTTATAACAGTGAGGTAGTCTGAGTAATATTTGGAAGTGTTTTACAACAAGCTCCTTTAACTATTAATGCAATGAAAATAGAAACTGAAATGCCCTTACTTCAAGTGGGTATTTATACCTTTGTTATTTGGTACAAGAAAGTGATGCTAGAATGTGAAAAACCAAATTACATAGAAAATTGTTTTTATGAATTATTGACTATTTAATGAGTTATAGAAATGAGCTTGTCAAACATTGGAACTGGTCTGAAAAGCTATGAGGGAGGAAATGAAGACTAGAAACTTGAAAATTTGACTGTCTTCTTGTTACAGGGCAGGGAGAGGAGCACCCCAGAACCCCCAAGCCTGCCCTCTCTGAATGGGTTCTGCCATCCGCCACATTAAGACAAACATACAAAACC